>SRMA01025489.1:213278-237870 GCA_007224835.1 Danionella cerebrum | reverse complement strand
TATATATATATATATATATATATATATATGAAAGAGTTTCCTCGGGTGTTTGGGTTAATCAAAAACGCAAGCGTTCCTTGGACTAGCGAGCTAATGCTAACGGTGGTTGATAATAAGGGAACGTGGCAGCGTTTGAGTGGATACATTTTGAAGAATTACTCATTCGAATTAAATATAGTGAGTTGTCACAAAGCGTAATAAAAAATTAAGTTTGAGAGGATTTTGTAACGCTTTGCCACCTCACCTTCCCAATAGTTGCTGCTTCCTCCTGCCATCTTTGTTATTCAACGTCATCCGCGGTGGCGCTGGCAGGGGCGGAGCTTAGAGACGTGTTCCTACACTAAGTATGTAAACCCAAAAGGGTCACAAATGGGCTATTTTGCACACGCGTTTTAAAATAACACCCGCCGAAAACGGCATCAGGCGAAAACGCAGAAATATACGGCATTATCAATCCAAACGTGGTAAAAAAAACGCCCGGGAACCACGCCGTTTAAAACTGCGTTTAGAACACACAAAAATGCCGTTTTGTATGGCATGCCAAAACGGTCAGAAATGCACTATTTTATACTCGTTTTGAATTAAAATGCTGATGAAAAGGCTGTTCGTGGGGAAGAAGCTTAGCTCTGATGTGGGAACAAGGACAAGAAATATTTAACAAAATGTGAAATATTTGGCTCTAGAAGAAACCAGTTTGTGTAAAGGCTGGAAAGTAATACAATAATTAGTATCTGCAGACTACAGCAAAGCATGGTGGAGGTTCCTTGAATGCTTGTGGCTCCATTTCTGCAAATGTAGATTGAAATTATCTCAGGATTAATGGTGCCGTCAAGGCTAGGAAATATAGGCAGATGCTGATCCTTCGGACGACACCACGCCCCGTGGAAACATGATCTTAACATCATATAGTGTATCTAGGATAACATTAGGAGACAGAAGAATCTGAAAAGCCTAGTTTCACAGAAGATCTGTGGTTAAGTTCCCCAAGATGTTTGGAAAAACCTAGGAGCAGAAATCCTTGAAAAACTGAGTGAAAGTGAACCTAAAAAAATAGCTGCAAAGGTTGGTCACACCAAATATTGTTTTAATTTAGATTTTTCTTTTGTTTATAAACTGCGTTTTGTTCATTGATGAAAATGAATGATAAGCACTTACAATTTTAAAGCATTCGTTGTTTAGTACTTTTTTACACTAGCCTAAAACATGTGCACAGAGAAACTGACAGTTAATTTTTGCAAGTAATGTGAAATAACTTTTGAAATACACCACAATAAATAGCACAGAATTCAGCTTTCAAGCAAAATAACCAAGCTGTTTAGAAACTGCATTCAGAAGTTTGATTTTTATTCACATCATTCATTTCTTTGTGCCGTTTTTCTTTAGACAAGAATTGCACTTGTGTAATTTACATATAATTGGCAATTTGATATCTACAATCAATGTTGTATAAAAACTGAAAATGAACACCAGCATATACATAGAAAAGATCAACATTGTTCAGATACACTCCTAAATGTACATTCAAGCATGACCGTCAACACCAAAGCAAATTTCTGAAATCAAAAACTCTTTCTGACATTTTGATAACAATCACTATTAACTAGTATAACTCTCATTCTGCCAATCATCCTTTGATGAATGATTAAGCTGTAAAATGTGAATTTTTGTTTGTTTTGCATTCTTGTTCAAACATTTGCTTTCGACTGACCAATGAGCACTTGATTTAAACCTCAAAGCACAACCCTGTCAAGAAGAAACACTCATGGACTAAAAAAAAAAATAGATGTCATCGATTGATAACATTATTAAAAAAAATAATAATTTTTTCCAGATTATTCTAGAATTCCTGAGAGAATTTCATTGGATGGATTAAACAAAACACATAAAGACCATGATAAAATAACGGGGACAAAATTATATGAGAGAATCCAAAAATACAGAACACTAAATTGTGTGCCCACTGATATATTGTTCCCCTGAAGAGGAAAAAGGGGAAGGAAATATGGAAATACTCGAGCAAAGATTTGTGTTTGGGGGAAACATCTCTGACAATAACCACCTTAGCATTGGCGATATATTACGGGAATAATTTAGGACTAATAAATTGCCAAAAGAACAATTTGTGGTAATAGAGGGCTGCATTCTGGTAAATGTTTATTTTTGAAAAGCAAAGTTTATTATTTTCACTTTTGTGGATTTCATTCCAGCAAAACCTACAAACGGTGTTAAAGCTTCCCAGATTTGGACTTTTGTGGATTTCACACCTGCAAAATCTAGAAAACGGGTTAAAGGTTAAAGCTTCCCAGATTTTTACTTCTGTGGATTTCACACCTGCAAAATCTAGAAAATGGGTCAAAGCTTCCCAGATTTGGACTTCTGAGGATTTCACACCTGCAAAATCTAGAAAACGGGTCAAAGCTTCCCAGATTTTGACTTTTGTGGATTTCACACCTGCAAAATCTAGAAAATGGGTCAAAGCTTTCCAAATTTTGACTTTTGTAGATTTCACACCTGCAAAATCTAGAAAATGGGTTAAAGCTTCCGAGATTTTTACTTCTGTGGATTTCACACCTGCAAAATCTAGAAAATGGGTCAAAGCTTCCCAAATTTTGACTTTTGTGGATTTCACACCTGCAAAATCTACAAAATGGGTTAAAGCTTCCCAGATTTTGACATTTGTGGATTTCACACCTGCAAAATCTAGAAAATGGGTTAAAGCTTCCCAGATTTTGACTTTGTGGATTTATTACCTAAAAAACCCTATTGTTAAGTCACTTGCTGTTTACCAGCCAAAATAAATAAATAAATAAATATGAATTGTTTCTCAGATTTTGTTTCTGTGAAATTTCTTTCCTCTGATCAATCTGTTCTGTAAGATCTCAGTGGCATGTTTGAAAAGAATAACAGCCAACACCACTTTGAGAGTCAAAACACAATGTAGACTGTTAGGTGACATGGATCTTTTTTTCCTGCATAACCATGACTTTATTCTTGGATTCCCAGAGTGTGAGAAGCTCAAACGTTAATTTCAGAGAGAACCAATTTTAATGCCATTTAAAAAAAACACTAGCATGAAATAATTTGAATAACTGAGCAAAATGTTTACCATTCTGAATCAGAAGCCTAACTTAAGAAAAGCTAATAAGCTCAGCCACACATTCCTAATGTTCCTGGGTCCACAGAGAAAAAAGAATACGTTTCCACAAACCCCAAAAACATAACAAATGCAGGGATAAATTCTGACAAGGCACAGTGTTTCTTGATAATCCAGGCGAGATGGATTCTCACGATTTGTTATACTTTGTAAAGGCAAGTGGACTAGATGGAGCCCCAGGTAACCCATAACCCGGGTAAATCAGACGAGTTCAGAGCAGTGGTTATTTGCATACACTACTGTGCAAAAACGCATTCCCGATTCACCAGGCCACTGCTTGGTGATTCTCGGCGGCTTGAACAACCTAGAGTGCCATCTACAGGATCAGAGAGGGAAAATGTTTCAAAGTTTGTTTGTGTAAAGAGTATCTTCATCACTTTCACTCTCATCTTGAAACTCGTGGTTGAGAAGAGACTTTTTAGAGCCCATAGACATGAGGCGGATTTCATCGTCATAGTCATCTCTATGTTGGCGTAGTCGATGGAAGCCATCCTTTTGTCTGTTAGATTTGGCCGAGCAGACACACCAGATGATGCAGGCAGTAACAACCAGGGCTGTCATTGCGGCAGCTGGGAATTAAGGAAATATTAGCATTTCAAAGAACTTAAAGATAATACGTTTATAAAAATCAGCTTCAGCTCTTCACCTGCACTAGCCACAACTAATTCTCGAGGAAGGCCAAATATCTCGTTTTCCATGTCAAACTCAATAATAATTGAACTTGCAGCTTCAAACGGCGACACAGACACCTGAAAAGAGAAATGGGAACAGTGGGGAAAAATTGCAACTCTTAAAATAAAACCAGTGGTTAAATCTGAACCAGAATTTGTATACTCAACAAACATATTGCTTCCATGTTGGACCATAATGTGTCTATAAAAGATACAATAGTCTCTAAATTATGGATAAGAGCATCATTCTAAGGCTGCGTTTTCGTTTTGTGAATTCATATGAGGTGGAGGGGTGTCCCAAATTTTACACCTCAGAGGATGTATGGCCCTCTCTTCCAGATTTCATGTCCCATGTTCATAAACATGTCAGTAATTTAAAGGTAATTTAAAAATCTACGTTTTACTGGAAGAATTGTGCAATTTTTAACCTAACAATAATGCAACCCATTAGACGTGTATGGAATGTCAAAATCTCTGCTTGATTATGCTGACATTGTTACTAACCTTGGTCGTATTATGTGTGTTATGTTTAGTTTTGTGTACTGTAGTGTGTTAGATCTCACGATGACATCACTTCCGGTTACCTCACTTCCTGTGCCATCACTCTACCTCCATTAACTTGTCCCTTTCCTATTGGTCCTGTGTTCCAATTCATTGTCCCACCATCATCCACCTCTAAGAACTGATATTAGTCTACTTCATTAGCTTTTAAGCTCCCTTGTTATTTGTGCTCTGCATCGTGTGTATTATTGATACTTTTCTGGCTTTTTCTCAACTTCGATCTTTGCTCAGCCCATTTGTATTTTGCATTTCAGGGCAGGAGTGATTGTTGGTCGTCTACCGTGTGATCACATTCGACTCCAATTCTTTTTTACGTAAATATATCATCAGAATAACTTACGATTCTGCACTTTTCCACATTAAACACAGCCATTTTACAGCTTAATTCGCCACTCAGTCTCAGTGAAGGGGACATGGCCCACTGGGAAAGTGGCATCAATGCATACCACCTTTGATTGGTTGCCTCGTATACAGGGAACAATTCAGATCCTAATATTATCCAGTCATCTATAAACCAGCCCTGAAAATCTTAAAAAGAAACACAGACAGGAGGCAAAATACTTGTTTCATTTATATAGGTGTAAAAAAAAAATGTTGAAAAAAACATTGAATTTACGGACTGATCATTTCTTTGTTTTTGGACAAACAATCACAATCAATATATGGCCAAACTATCATTTCCCCGACTGTATTTTATGTTTAGAACTATTATAAATGGTTATCAAAGACAGATCAATTTAAAACGGTCACCTTATGTGATTGTTGCTGGTAGCCATCAGCCACTGCTTCAATGTTGTGCAGGCCAGGAGCTAGTAGGGCATGGAAATATCCTCCCTCACCAGTGAAGACTCGTACACCACCGTTTAGAACAATAATAGCCCCAACGATGGGCTTGCCGTTCTTATCCTTCACCACACCACGAACCCCTTTGTGCACCTGGAACAAGCGATTCAACTTCAGTACGGTGGAGTCAAGACAAAGAGGTTAATGAACAGAGTACCCAAATAACGGACCTCAACCAGCATGCTCAGAAGAGCCTTCCTGTTCTCTTCCCAAAGGATAGGAAGCATCTCAGGAGGTGGGAACAGGCAGCAGCTAGTGTAGACGGTGATCTCAGGACAGTGTCCAAAGTCTAAACTGAAGTCCTGCAGTACGGAAAAAAGAAATGATCTTTGCATATCCTGTCCCTTTGTGGATAGCTCAGTAAGCATTGTTTGTTCTTGGCAGGATGTTTGTTTGCTCCTACCTTCATGCTGCCCATGTGACTGCGCCGGATTGCGGCTCGAAGGACGCCACCAGGAACATTGGCTGCAGGAGGAATAAGAAACAAACAACTTGAAAGAAGTGTATAGTTTCATAAAATATATGTGTACTTTTACAAAAAAAGAAAGGGTGCTTTAAATTTGTTTTTAATTCTGTTGGAAAGTGACATTTTAATCTTGTTATTAGTGTGTGTACATATGTCTTGAGTAATGAATGCTCATGACCCAGCCTCAGCTCCAGAACAAGTGAGCTCATTGTTGAATTTTTTTAAAAAGAATGGATAAAATTTAGTGCTGTGAATAGATGAAAAAAAACACACGAATGAATCACAGATTTTTTGCAATTAAAATATGTAATGTAAAAAGTAAATAATTAATGTAAACACAAGAAACCATAAATATCCTCCAAATTAACGGTTGACTTGAAAGCTGTATTATAGTTTATTGATCATAAAAACAAGTGATATAAACACAAAAGGAAACTTCACTATAATAATCATCAGTATAATTTATCAAATAACTAACCCCATATTTTTTTTCTTGCAATTGTTTAATATTTTGACATGTTTTAAAGTCTACATTTTGAGCCTGTCAGCCTAGTTTGCTATAGTAAGCTCTTTTTCTTGTATATACATTGTACTTTTGAAGATTTCCTTTGCAAAAAAAAAAAAAAGATTGAGCAAATCGTATGACGGAACTCAGATCACATGACTAAGCAGATGTAAATACACAGGGAACACTATAAGACGGGTGAAAAGGCAAAAAATAATTGCATTAATAAAACAGACTGTTATAAAAAGTGCTTCCTTGGTCTTATCCATACTTCTTTACAAACGGAAATACAAAAAAAACCCTGAAACCATATTAAAACACGTAAAAATAAAGAATTCTCGTCATTATTGTTAAAAAGCACCATATAGAAAAAGCAAACATAAAAAACATAAACTGTAAAAATATTAAATAAACACTTAAACGAGCGTGTTAAGTCATAAAAGTTGCATAAATTAAAAATGTTAAATAGAATGCCCATATTTTTTGTTCCTCATTGCCGGCTACAGAACTTTAAAAAAAAAAAAAAAAAAAAAACACCACTTGCAGTGGCAGTGCATACAGTAGGCTGTGTGTGAGCACGAGGAAGGCCTCTGAGGGGAATTCCTGAGTGACAAAGAATGCTCAAAAGGGAAGAGAAAAAAAATTTAGCTTGTTATTTATATTTTTATATTTAAATAAATTATTATTGTACATACATGTTTTAGTTTTTTATTTCAAATCTTCAAAACTGAAAACAAATGAATGAATAATGCGGAGATTGGAAATATTATTTGTTTAGGAGCTAAGGTTGGATCACAAAAAAAACTTTACATAGCCATTGCTCACTTTATAAATCTTGACACTCTTTTTGGAACTTTTTCAATAGGTCACACACCTATTGAAATAAGTAAAACTACAGAAAAACAAGATAAAATCTTTTATTTACGCCACACTAAATGGCCCGTAAAATCACTATGATGTTGAGCGGTCTCTCAATAATACAAGTTTACCTACAACTGACAAATCAGTAGCTTTTTAACATTTACAGAGATGGGTCAATTAGAGCAAAGTGACTTCAATTAAGCTTAAACTATGTTAAATATAAACTTAGTTTGATATAGAGCTTGATACAGAATCTGATGCCTCCATTAAAATTTGAAAGTGTATTTGAAAGAAATAGTCATACTCTGATCGCTGTTTGGGCATCCAGTGTTGCCCAAGTGCATTGTGGGATGGTGGTTGGCATATACTGTAGCCAGATATCTCAGCGTGTCGTCATTCTCAACTGAGAACAGGAAGGAACAAAACCAAAACACATTAGGACACAAACAACATCCGGATAGACTCAAATGGTCTAAGAGCAAATAAGTTTTTAATATTTTGTGTATGAAGCAAAAACTACCGTAATAACAATAAGGAATTTAACATAATTATGCATATAACACAAAAGCTTCCATTAAACCACACTGCGTCCATCTCATGCATTCTAACCAGAAGATTTCTGGTTAAAATGTTCCTGTTTACTGAACTTCTGCAATATTCTAACTTTCTAAGACTGAACTTTGGTTTCATGACCTGAAAATCAAGATCATCAAAGTAAAAGGCCTAAAACAGACCTGTTTGCACTGGTTTGTCGTATGGGTAGGTGACCAGCAAGGAGCCTCCATCTAGAGACACAGAAAGAGTGAAGCCTCTTTCCTGTATCAGATCCATAACTGCACGCGTCTCCGGCTGAGGTTCTGAAGCATGCTGGGATGCGTTTCCTAGCAAAAAAAAACATAATCTATAAGCTGCCTAGTACATCACAGAAGAGCACGAGGTGTAATGAGAACATGAGCTCACCGAAAAAGTCTGTGTCCAGGTCCTTTCCATGTACATTGGTCATGCCAACAGTGGAGGTGCAGTCTCTATCTACGGCCAGCTCACGTCCATCTGGGTTGATGCTTGGCACTATTACTATCCTAGTCTCATTAATGAGCTACAGAAAGGAAATGTAAACCACAGGAATAAATATCTATAAATAATCTTGAATAGGAATCTTGAAATATCTATTCAAGGCAACTGCAGTCTTCTAGGATTTACATTTCAGACTTAAAACCTTACAAAGAATTTTAAGATCCATTTACAAATGCACCCAAGTCTGGAAAAATGCTTAATTGCTTCTTCTAAACACTCTTAATATTTCAATTTAATATTTTTATCATAAAGAAAAATAAAATAAAATAAAAAAACACCAGATTGTAGTGCCAACGTAAAAGATGCACAGTAAAATTCGTATTTACTAAAAAACATTTAATTTTTACAAAAGTATAACATGGAAGGTAATTTAAAGTGAGCA
Source organism: Danionella cerebrum (assembly GCA_007224835.1). Lineage (NCBI taxonomy): Eukaryota > Metazoa > Chordata > Actinopteri > Cypriniformes > Danionidae > Danionella > Danionella cerebrum. The sequence goes on along the minus strand of SRMA01025489.1, from coordinate 229,353 downwards.
AAACAACCTTACTATGAAAGTTTACATATTTTGCAACGCTACACTTCTCTGACTCATCTAACTTTGTGGCTTTTGTTTTATGGCTTTGTCATATTTTTTTCTCAATCTGGCAACCCTTGCCCTAAAAGTCATGTCCTAGAAAATCAAAACAAAAGGCATTGTGTCTTGCAAAGAATTTTATAAAATCATATTACTCATCTCCCCAGACACAAAGCACCATGAAATATTTTCTAGAGAGCTGGGATTGGGTTTTAAATCCTTCCACGAAATGATTTTGATGCTTGAATGACTCAGAGCTGTACCCTTTATTAACTGCTTCTTGCTTGTATTTTACCCAAGAGTGGCAGAGAAAACGTGCAGCAAGGTTCTTTTTCAACCACGACATCTTTTATACAAAAACATCTTCAACCTTTGATACAATTATCATGTTAGTCATATATGATGGATACTTGATATCAAATAAAAACTGAAGATCTTCGAAATATTTTACACGGAAAACAAATGAAAAAATAAATAAATAAATAAATAAATAAACTGGACCTACTATTGATCCCTGAGGGGTGCCACATTTAACACAAACCAGAACCTGTTTTAAAGTGTATCTTTTATAAAGTTGTATCTTTTATATTTACTATTCTCAGGTAAGATTAAGTCAAATCTTCCTTAAATTTGAAGTACTGCAATAAATTTGTCTACTGGTCAGAAAACTTATCTGTGGTTTGTTCTCACTCAATGTCTTAACATGTTATACGGTATATAAAATTTGTTTTTCAAATACAATAGTGTTTGAAATAAAATAAAATGTTCAATTGGTTACTTTTGTACAATACAACAAAACATCCAACAACAACAACAACAACAACAAAAAAATCAACCAATGAAGAATAAAACAGAGATCTCTAAGCTCTGTTCAAAACACTAGTCTTTTGTGGCTGCTGCAATGTGCTGGATCTCGGATCCTGTTGAACCGAGAACATTAGGTGCTGGTTTTTATACCCTTGTTTGGCTTTTGCAGTTGTTTCTGACAGTCCATTTATGGTCACCCGGAAACAGTGCAAGCTAAGACGGAGTCATGGACGCTGGTTATCTTTCTGTAACCTCTAGATTTATAGAAATGCAAGTCTGTAACTGTTCACCAAGCTCTTTCTTCTCCCAACATCCATCCACATCTCTATTTCAGCAACTTAAGCTACAATGTGGGAGTATTATTAATCTCCACAATATGTAGATCTGCAAGTCCTTGTGGTTTTAGAACAAGACTTTTGAAATGGGGATCAAAGATTATTTAAAGCTTTTAAACTCACTGTGGTGATGGCTGCATTCTTGCCATAATTTATACAGAGACTGGCAGCAAACTCCAGTAGCAGCTCTGTGCCCACTGGAGCATTTCCATGGATTCCTGCTGCAAACCGGATCTTGGGTTCCGAAGGCTCCTGGACTTTAGGATTGTTTGAGATCTCCAGTGCCCAGATGTTCCTGACCTCCACACTCTGACCAAGGCTATAGAGGGGTCATGTGAAAACAAAGAGGAAATTAGTGCAATTGTTTGGATAGACTAGGTGACCTACTTAGTCTCAGTTGAATATCGAAACACAGACTTGATCTCCCCCCCCCCTTGTTAACATTAACCTTTTAATTGATCAAGTGAATGCCTTGCCAATATCCTGCTCACCTTACAACTTGATTATTCTAACTAACTTCTATAAGTTGTCCAAAAACATTACATGCATAACTTCAACAAGATCTGCAGCCTGGCTCAGGAACTTCAATGCTTTGATAGCTCCTCGCATCATCACATCTTGCAAGACCATGTACTGATTTGAAGGTAAAAGCCAGGAGCTTGCATACAAATAATTCTGTCCCCAACTAGACCCAATGAAGGCTCTGCAGAACTGAAATAATGTGGCAACATGGTCTAGAAGAAGACAAAAACTGGAGAGCAGCATCCTAAACAGCCTGAATTCTGGTAAACAGCGACTCATTAATTCCAAATCAGAGAAAAAGAAAAAATGTCTAAAAGCGAGTTGTTCAGTGCATGGTTCACATGTTCAAGGAGACGTAAATCAAAAAAAAAAACATAGTTAGTAGAAAATGCTCAAAGCAACAAATCTGTGTCAAACCTTAAATTTTAGATTAATTTGATTTATGTGTAGGAACATTTTCAAATAGTATTTTCTTAGAGCAGTCCAACAGGGAAAGATTGGGTTGGTATCTGTGGTATACAGAGGTAAATAAACTTAAAGGTCCCACTCGTTTACAAAGAAGAATATTTCAAACAGTTTACATAAAAAATGAAAAAATACAAATAAAAAAAATCCTTAGAGGCACCACATATCACAAAAATACTAAACATCTTCAGAATGTCTCAGACCATGAACATAAAAACAGTCAAATAAAACTGACCCTACAATTGATCCTTGAGAAGCACCACATCACCAAAACACTGAAGATCCTCAGAATGTCAAAGATTGAGAAAATGTAATTGGACCAACAACTGATCCCTGAGGGGCGCCACAACAATAGTATTTATCTTCAGAATATCTCAGATGGCGAACATAGAACATGAAAATAAAATTGGGCCTACAATTGAACCCTGTGGGATGCCACAACTCACATGGACAGAGGGAGACAAGAAGAATATGGGTTAGGATTAGGGTTATATTATATGAATATACAAAACTGTTAACCAATCGGATTCAGAACATAGTTAATTTCTTTAAAGCTATTTTAATTCCAAAGAAAGAAATAAAGCAGTTTAAGGTTCCTTTCATACAACCGCATCTATTTACTTTTAAGTTCCCTGATGAGGTGCTAATCTGTCATTTTGAAGAATTGTTTTGCCTGGTGGAACAGTCAAAGAAAGATTCCGTTCAGGCGTATCTGCAGAGATCACCTACATGTGTTCTCTGAGCAAAAGTAATGGCACACTTCTGTAAATACTTTAGGTGTTTCATGGTCACTGAGTTTAAAGTGAAATGGCACTGTCTGTTCTGGCATTGTACCTGCGGAGCGAGGTAATATCCGGGAAGTTCAGAGTCAGGCCACGCAGGTACTCTGAAACCTCACTATACTGTTGGTAACGGAAGCTGCTCTGGGTTGGCGTGTCCTTGATCAACTTGTCCAAACCAGATTCCACCGAGAGCTGCTTGATGAGACGTTGGAACTCTTTCACATTGGGATCCAAGGCTGGAGATGTGTCTTCGGTAGTCTGTCCATTTGTGTGAATCCGAGTCAAGGTGAAATTAACAATCTCGACCCTTTCCTCAAAGACCGTGATTAAATTGCTGCTTGGAGAATAGCTGGGGAGAGTGAAAACATAACTTCATCTACTAGAAAATAAGTCTTAGAACAGTGCTCTGATTATTATGCCCTGTACTTGGATATATTATTAAGTGACTAAAAAGTGTGGGAAAAGTACCCTTGAGCCGATGCTGTCAGACTGTATTTTCCAGGAGTGAGTAGGCGCCAATACTCCCCTAAAACAGTGGTTGTTACTGGGTGATCAATCTCGGCAACTGTTATTGTTGCATTGGGGATGCCAGATCCATCTTCCCCATCAATCACCATTCCTTTAACTCCCCGGTGGACCTTTTTATAGCAAAAATATTGTTTCATTATAGTGAGACAAATAGAAAAGCCCAATCTGAAGGGGTGGAATGAGTCAGACCTGGTGGATGAACTGCAGAAGAGATTTACGGTTTTGTTTCCAGTATTTCGGCAGATCTGCAGCTGGTGGATATTTGTAACATCCCACTTCTACAGTCACCTCAAAGCAGTTGGTATTGAGGTAGTTCCAGTCCTGCATCCCTCCTGGGGAAATGTGAAAATATGTTGTAGCAAATGCAAACTTTCCTGAACATTGTTAAATTTTTGAATACAGTCGTACCCCAACATACAAATGCTTCGAGTTATGAAATATTCGAGATATGAAAGGTCTCGCGAGAATTTTTTTGCTCCGAGATATGAAGAAAAATTTGAGATCTGAACATTAACAAACATTTTTGCTCTATTTTCCACTTGTTTGTATGACGTCACACTGCGCTTCTGCGTCCTGGCCCTCATTTCTCCCTTTGAAGAAAGTGTGCTTTAAGGGGCTGATACGCCTTAAAACACTTTAAATCATTTTAAATATGAATGATGATAATCATGTCACCCTGGAACGCTTTACTTTTGTATCTTGGGGTACCACTGTACTCGTTTTATTATTTTAAAGATTCCTACATACAAATCAAAGAGAAGATGATTGACAGAACTATGTACCACCTAAGCTTGGCTAATTTGGCTCAAAAAAACAGACCACTCTTAATAATTAGTCTCAATTTTGAAACAAAATACCTTCACATTTAAAACATTTTATATACTTATAAAAATGTACCAGACTGTTTTTATGGGGGAAAAATGATTACTTATTTTTTTTCTTGGAGAGTAGTAAAGGCACATTTTGGTTGAAAAGGAAAAATAAGGAAATTTAAACTGCCAAAACAAGTTATATTTGTATCCATTTTTTTAGAAGTTCTGTTGTTTCTGTTGTTTTTACTTCTGTAAAACTTCATTTTAAACTCTTAAGCCCTGAGGCCTATTTTCCGAAAATCCTATACTTTTACTTTTTAAGGCATTTCTCAGCTTTTACAAGGCCTAAACTGCAAATCTTGGTAGCAAAATGAAGATAGGTTCTTGGGGAGTGGTGTGGATGAGTTAATTTGACAGTCAAGAACACTGGGTAAGAGTAATTGATGTTGGAATGGCCAAAAAATTAACTCAGCCTAAAAAAAAACACATGTTTCCTCCAATATCTCCTTATTTTACTTATAACGAAGCAAATAAACACAATCAATTGTAACCACTACATGTCAAGGACATCTGTAGCAAGTTTGGTGTTCATACTACAAGAAACTAATATTCTGTAAAGGTTTTGATTGAACAAAGTTCAGGCGTAATCCATGTTGGCACAGTTTGGCACAATTTGGCACAATAACTGAAATATGGAAAAAATCTTGTCCAAAGCTTCAGCTACATTCATAGTCTTCTTTTCTTGCTTACGGGACATGATTTCAGCAAAAAAAACTCCTAAAGAAACGCTGTAAAAGGTGGGTGGAAGCTCATTTAACCCATCTTGCTGCGCTTTTGGGAACCTTTCATTCACAAACGCTTTCGACGTTGAGTTTCTGCGTGTCCCTACCCCCCGACTATCTGTCCAATCCGGGAGCTCTATATATCGCTGGAAAGCTCTGATTCTGAGGCAGCCAATTATGACAACCATTTTGAGACTGACGGGATCGCCGACGAATCACACGACGCGCAGCGTGGAGAGACCACCTCTTACGCACGGGGAGTCATTCCATATTTGGTGACGTCATGAGGCCGCGGAGCAACAGAAAAAAATACAAAATGGAGTTTTCGCGAAGCTATCGACCGGACATAACAACAAACAGACTTTTATCGCTATGGAAATAACTTTTTGTTGAAAAAACGGCAAGGTAAGACAAGATTTACATGCTTGCTTGGTTTTCGCTGGCGTTTTTTCGTGGAACTTTCGCTCCCTGCTCTGAAATACTTCATGCAATGTAAATGAGTTGCATATCGCTGGATTCAGCTGGTTGTTAGCTTTCATTTGATGCCATGGTTTTGGTGTTTCCTTTTATATTGTGGATACATATCGCACATAAACAAAAACGTGGTCATGAATTATACTCCGGCTATGTTGTTGTTTATTTGCATGGCGTTCGAACTGTGGTTCACGAATATGAAATTGAATTAGATACGTTTTTAGAGGAGTTTCCGCTGAACACAACAGTATTTAATATGTGTGGGTTATTCTCAGGGTTAGTGAGCTATGAGTGAAAATGTAACGCACAAGGGGGCAAGTCCCCGGTACCGGGGACTCTCGGGCTTAAGAGGTTAAAGAAGTAATATTTCATTTAGATAAAAATATAGAGATAAACATCAGTGTTTATTTTCATCAGAAAGCAATATATCAATTTACAAAATCAAGGTGCTCTTTTTGAATGCGTGAAAATCATGGCGGGGGCCTGTCAAAAACCCCATCTTTAGCGTTTCATCTATTTTTCGCAATATCAAATGAATAATTTTAATGACCTTGGTGCATTAAGTATGTTATATAACATACTTTGGACATTTCTAGCTTCGGCTCATTGAGCTGCCAAAAAACTAAATTACAAAATAGGAGCATATTACACCAATCCTGAACCAGACTGAAATACTAAACATTGTCTGCTTTCAGCAATTATGCTGCTTCCTAAAGAGATTAGAAGCATCATAACATAAGCCACATTTACCGTATTTTTCGCAGTATAAGATGCACTTTTTCTTCCCCAAAACTGAGGGGAAAAGTTGGTGCGTCTTGAACGGCGAATGCAGCGCGCTGTGTACCGGATCTTTTTTTCTAGATCTTCCTCATTTAAAATTGGTCTTATATACCGGTGCGTCTTATACAGTGGAAAATTCAGTACTTCTTGGCGTATGTGTATTTTTCTGTTTTATTTGTCATCCACATTCCATATTACTTCTTTTGAATGATTTAAAATGCATTATTCTGCATTTAATCTAAGTATTTGAATGATTTAAAATGCATTATTCCGCATTTACTATGTTTTTGTAATGCTTGACTATTTCTGAATTTCAGTCTGCATATGGCATCAACTGCCAGAAGGGGGAAACATTGTCCCGTTTGGCCACAAGACAAAAATAATTTAATAAAGAAATATTAATAGTTAGGTATTAATTACTATTAGAATGTTTAAAAATGATAAAACTAAAGACACTGTTTAAATCACACTATGTCTGTATTAAAACAAGAAGTCAATAAGCTGTGTTTGATTTCAACAATAAAAATATAATTTTTTCAAAATAATTTACTTCAAAAATTTGCCACTCACCATGTACATTGTACCAAGCCGCACCATTGGTGATGCCATCAGCAAAATAATCTGGGTAAGGACTCATTTCCTTACAAGGGTAACCATCATGCATTTGAGAGTTTTCCTGGAAAGAAAAAAAAATATTTTAATGGATTTTGATACAGCTTTTAATAATTAACTGCGCCTCAAGTTACTAGATTCAGAAAACCAAGTATTCACCTGAGAGTACGCAAGAGCCACCATCTTGAACACGGCATCATCTGCAGACTTGCTGTATCTGACGATATTCTCTAGATTATCATCAAACGGATAGTTCACCACCAGAGAGCCTGATACAGAGAGGTTATCAGAAAATGTGCTCAGTGGGCTTCCAGTCCCCAGTCGGAGCCATTTACAATCAATACCCACCTCCATGTAGGTTGGCAGAGAGCACAAATGAGTAATTCTTAGCCCACTTCATGACAGCAATGGTCTCTGGCTGTCTGGGATCCGTGGTGAGGTTGAAACGGTCAGGGAAGTTGCGGTTAAGGTCATAGTTGTTGCTGTTGTTCCGACCAAGGATGCCATCTATATCTCCTGGGGAAATGTATTTTGGATTATTCACAACAAAGCCGTAACATGTACTGACGGAATTACTTTATTTCGGACTACCACAATATACTGTTTAAAATAACAATTAAATCTTGGAGTCCTGCTTCTGAATCTCAATTTACACTGACCGGCCACTTTATTAGGTACACCTGCCCAACAGCTCGTTAACGCAAATTTGCAGTGCAAATTCCTTGTCGATGCCAGAGGACACGTGGAACTTTGAAGCAGATAGGCAGCAGGTGGCGCTCCAGCAAACAACAGGAAAGTAAGGCAACAATTCACAACTGTGTCTCTCCAATGGAATATTGGAAAAACTTTGCCTGGTCTGATGAGTCTCAATTTGGACATTTGGATGGTAGGGTCCGAATTTGGTGTCAACAACATGAAAGCATGGATCCATACTGCCGTGGATGAACAGTTCAGGCTGGTGATGGTGTATTGACATGGGGAATATTTGCTTGGGACACCTTGAGCCCATTGGTGGCAATTGAGCATCATATACACAACAACACCGTCTACCTGAGTCCATCACAGCACCCTGTGATCAGCCACCAACAGCATAAACTACTCCACATCCAGGATCTATTTGTTCTTTCTTTTTCACTGTCCTTGTCTTCATCCTGCTCTTCTTCTTTCCCGTTTTCCCGTCTATTATACAGCAAACGCCATCTTCAGGCAGGGAGTGTCATTGCATCGATATTTCCTCAACTCAGACAAAAAGCACCCTGCTGAGAAGCCATCCAAAGATTCGTTCAGGCGGACTTGGAGGCAGTTCTGAAGGCAAAAGGCTACCATACTGGTTCTAGCAAAGTGTACCTAGTAAAGTGGCCACATGTCATACCCTGCCTGCAATAGCACTTCATAAACACTAGTTGGCAGTGTTTCATTGTGTCCATTGTATTGGTTTCTTTTTTTAAGATACATTTTTTTTAATGCCTTTTATTTGAACAGAAAGGACAGTATCCAGACGAGGTTAGACATTGTTGTGCTTTCTATGCTTGTGTTTTGATTTCATGTTGTGAATTTTATTCATTATTATTATCTGCCAATCTTTGTACTTGACTGAATTACAGATGTTCTAATTCACTTATTTGCTCAATCGATCAGCCATTTGAGTTCGTGTTCTGATCATAGCTTCATCTTAGCCCCTTTTCTTGAAAAATGGCATAGTTTTTTTTCAATGATTACTTCATACGTGCCACTTGCTTTAGATGCGAGATGCCTTCACAACTGAATCCGATGTTAAATAATTGTGAGCAGCAGCACAAAAATATCATATCTGGGGAACCAATTAGATTTTAAAAAGCAACTTAAAAACAAATTCAGAAGTTCAAGCTGGTCTTGCCTTCATGGGACACATCATATCCATCAGGATTCATGGAAGGCATGATGTGGATGCGTGTAGTGTTGACCAGTTGTGTGACTTCAGGGTCGTTGCCATAGTTACGGCACAGGTATTCAATGAGGTTGAGGAGCAGTTCACGACCTACCACCTCGTTGCCATGCATGTTTCCAATGTACTTAAACTCCGGTTCACCTGGTGAGATAAATAAGTCATTAACATTACTATTTTTATCTATTGATTTCCATAACAAAGGGTGGCAAGTACCTAACTCATGGACACCAGGATTGTTGGAGATCTCCATGACCCGAAGGAGGCGGCCATGGACAGATTTGCCAATGGAGTAAAGCCTTGTGATGGAGCTGTACTCAGAGCTGAATCTTTGAAGGAAGAGCTCCATGTCGCTATTATGATGATGCCGGAAGTCCTCAGGCTGGACTGGGACCTTGGACTCTGGCTTTTCTTCAGCTGGGGAGTGGCTGGTGTCAGTCTGAAATTCTGGGATTGAGGGGGAAGTAGGACTGGCTTCATTCTGGGCCACAAGGGTGATGTTGAGCACAGTTGCTTTTCCCTCTGTCACCTTCACCTCTACAGTCTTGGGGATGTAGCTACACAAAGAGAAATATCAATTTAAACTAGATGGCTAAAGTGCGTACACAAATTTTGATGTTGGTTTGTAAAAAATGTCAATATGAGTAATATAAACCAATCCCCATGTCTTTATGATTTACCAAATTTGAGCTATTGGTTGCTAGGATAAAAACACATTCTGGTTGCTATGGGGTACTCAATGCCAAAGTTGTTACTAATGTTTGACATGTTCAAAACAATGCTAAAAATATTGATCTGAAAGATTTTTGACATTTTTTTAATTAAATGCAAAAGCGTAGTCAAGAGAGTGCCTTTTAAGCATTTTATTAGACCATGTGTAAAAATAAGATTTGTCACCAAAATCATTCAATTTGGGGAAACAGAGAAATATTAGACTTATTAGCCAAATTTAGACTGAAAACCACCCGTGAGTGGCTGAAAACATCCACAAGACCACACATAAGGGATAATTAATATCTTGCAACAATTGTGAATTCATTCATTCATTCATTCATTCATTTTCCAACCCATTAATTATCTTTTTGTGGTCACAGGGGTCTGCCGGTGCCTATCTCCATCGCACATTGGGCGAGAGGTGGAGATACACCCTGGACAAGTCGCCAGTCCATCGCAGTCAATTGTGAATTAACACTGTTAATTATTTCAGTGTTCAACTGGCTCAAAAGATATGGAAATATATTTGTATCAAAAAAGTTTTTAAATGCAATATGCACTTCCCTTAAAATATATGTTTTGTCCAAAATTAAAATGAGAGGTTTAAAATTATAATGTACCATTAACAATCATAATTTTAAGAATGTAAATAACATGTACATGAATAACATTTAAACACTTTACAAATTAAGAAATTAAATTGAAAATGCTTTACACATATTAATTCAAGTGAGATATATACATAGAAAGCATTTAGATTAAACGGTAGCATTGCACTTCAATCATCAACCCACGGGATATTTATATTGATTGTGTATTTCAAAATACATTCTGAGCTAAAGGTGTGGCAAAAACAGTATCAAAAATGTTATTTAACCTTATAGGATTTACACTGTGATGTAAATCCTATAAGGACAAACTGATTCACTTTAAAATTCTGATTTTGGAAATTTTACCTGAAACCGAATTACTTGAAGTGCTTTTCTGTGTATGTCAATTCAAGTAGGGTGAATTACAATCTTTCATTTTACACCAAACATAGCAAAAATGTGTGGGGAAATGGAAACGTTGCCATTTTGCATATTGCATTACAAAAAATTTGCTACATTTATGCTTTCATAATAAGTTCGATGTGAATATGAAGCTTAATAATCCTTCAGCTTAGTATGAAATACTATACTTCATTTAAAGGGTCATGACATTGTTTATTTTTTATGACTCTGCGCCATGCTGTCTGGATTGCGTCAGAGATGCGGTGGATATCCAGTGAGATATTTGTGGTAGATATTAGACGGTTTTTCAGCTAAATGAAGCCTTGACAGAGGCTCATGTGGGGACCCAGATCAGCCGATTGCTCCACGTAACACTCCACGTTAACTGATCACTCTTGTGAGTAAAAACATTCAAACAAAACGTTTTTTTTGTTTTTTTTTTAAATGAGGCTGCCCCTCCCGTGATTCGAACTGTTGTAACCAAATCATGACATCAGTGTTCTTACTGGTTGTGCCAAATAAACCTAGTATGAAACGGCCCTTGAATCTGTAATTATTGAAGCCATATCAACACTTTCTAGGTTTTTATTAGTGTCTTGGGCTCAGCCCTGAATGTTTTCAGGCCCAAGTCAAGGCCTTGTTCACCGCAGTTGTATCGAATGATGGAGTTATATGGAGTTACACATTCGAGTGTTGCTAACGTCTTTCCCTCTGTTTGACTCTTGAGAGTTTGTTTCCGTATATCACGAGAAAAGACGTTGCTTTGTGAATAGCGCATGACGTCTGGGGGAGGGAAATTGGGCCTTTCATATCGTAACCATTTGACTTGTTTGCTTTCATAATGGCACAAATAAAACCAGTTTTTAAAAGAAACAATCTCATTTTTTTGCTCTGGAACGTCCATGTTTCGATTTTTGAACCAATCTACTCTTATAAATCCCATCCCACGTCATGATCTATTTATGGTTTTAGAAAAAAAATTCATACATACCCCAGGGCAACCACAGTGATGGTGTAGGTTCCAGGCAACAGTAACCGGTAGTAGTCACCGAAACGTGAAGTGGTCACATTGTGGTTGATGCTTCCAACCATAATCACGGCGTCTGCGATGGGAGCTTCGTTTAAGGCCCTCACATAGCCGCGTACTCCGATATGAATCTAAGCAGATACAAAATAACTGTGATAACATTCTTTTAAAACTTGAACCTTATGCAGGATCATTTCTACCTGTTCCATGTAGGCCAGCAGGGCTTCCCGGTTGTTGTCCCATTCCTCCCTGAGTTGAGAATGGGGTGGATACTTACAGCAGCTGAGCTCCATTGTGATTTCCAAACAGTTTCCTTTGAGGTAATTAAAATCCTGCATGCCCCCTACAACAGAAGAAAGCACAAACTGTGTACCAAAGGCAAGGGTTGAATTGACCTAAGGGGCCGTTACGGCTTTGACTGTAAACTTCAGCAAACACAGGGGGACATTTTAATACAATGGGATTTTCAAACAGTGTGACTTCAAGACTATTTTTAACACATGCTTATGGTAAGACCCTGTATAGTTGGAGTGTGGGTTAGCAAAATGTGGAAACCTAGTTTCATAACTGTTAAAAATAACTTTAACCCATTTTAAGACTAGCGAACAAATAGACAATGGATATGGGTTAGGACCAGCATTAATCAAAGCTGCCAACAATGACAAATCCATCTGTGCTGAACCTTATAAAACATAATCTGGGAGTTGCCATTGTCTTTAACAAATGCTAACTTTTCAAAAAACGGTACTAAAAAACTACATAAAATGTCACATAACATATAACATATATGGGTCATGTCTTGACTCCTAATTCATCTTACGCGTCAAATCTCTTTTAACCGATAAATTAATGTTGTATGAACCACTAGGAAATGTGAAAAGAAGGCTCTGGTGGAAAATAATCTACTAAATTGGATAAATGAAAGCAAGCAGGTTAGATTTTATAACTGGTTTAGTAAAGAAACGCTCAGGTCACAATGCAATACATCGCAAAATTATCTTCAACAAAATTTGGAAAAAAACAATTACGTTTAGAAAAAAAAATTTATTACCCTCAACCAATATAATAAACACTTTACAGAATACACATAGATGAAGGTTTATTATCTATATCCCACCCAAAATAGTGTTAATCTATTCAGCCATTACATTTCTACTGGTCTTACAATACAATTCTAATAAAGTAAAGTTTTAAATATTAAACAATTATGGAACCTTTTTGATCGTTTCCTATGAAAATGCAACTGGTTTACTCAGATTCAATGATCTACGCTAAGCTAAAGCTGAAAGTGCAATTGTCAACTTTAGAAACTGGCTGCAAAGTTTCCAAAATGGTAAAACATTATTTATTATCTAAGGGAGATGTGTCACCATGTGGAACCAGGCATAAGTCTCCAGGGCACTGTCCACTAGGCCACATCAAGGCAAGGCTTCAATGTTTAAATCATAGACTGTAAAATATATGGACGGTGTGACACAGCCTACTGCCATTGGGCGATGTAGCCTGTCGTTTACTCCTTTTGTGATTTAAAAGAAGAAAGCGACTTCTCTGAGTTTGATCATTAGCAGCGAAGGACAGCGGGGAGTTGTTTGATTTGCATTAGGATGTATAATATCAACCAACTGCTAGGGGGCAGCAAAATATTAGGAAATAATACTATATTATAATGTTAAATAAGGAACAGGGGAAGTAGTCATGTGACAATGAACATAAAGTAAAAAGGAAACCGTTTAAAAGATACCAGAAGGGAAAAACCCACAATATCAGATCACTTTTAATGTTTAATACTGCAAAACTCTCAAACAGTGTAGATTTAGATACCAAAGAAATGGATTTTTATTGACAATTGACAAGGTGACGTTGCACAAACAAAAACCGAAGTGCATTGTGTGTACCGTGGCCAATTGTAATATATAACAACATTGTTGCAAGTCGTGTTCAAGCCTGGTTTGTTTTTATTGTCCAACTAATTAAACAAGTACAATACCATAAATAATTGTGCTGTCACACAATTATTATATTATATTATCACATAATTATCACTACTTCAACCAACATTAACTTTTAAACAGGCCATTTAAATTACAAAAAGGATGCACAGGTATAATTTAATGTATGTAGTATATGTGAAAGCAAGGGTAACACAATTATACTGTGTTTACAGTAGGAAAAATATATTTTAGGTAATGCTATAACGGTGAGAATACTACTTATCTTTCATTTACTGCGCTGTTGTCGCAGTCCGTTGGTCAAAATGAAAATAAAATCCTGTTCTGAGCCGTTGGTGAGGCTTCAAGCGATTTGTCAGTAACGCCAATTTAACGCTCCCTTGCATCTTTTTGAAGCTTTACACTGTATTTAACGCTTTCTTGTTGGTTATCCAGATCCTCTATTTTCCATTCAAATATAAAAAATGTAAATTATTCAAGGAATGTCCTATACGAATACCGAAAACTTATACAGGCGAAAACCGTCTATTCCTTCAAAATGGCGCGTGAGTGACGTCAACAAAAGGCATGTGACAGAAAGACAGATTGTCCAAATGTCCAACTTTGAAGAAGATGAACCTAACCTGGCTTTACTCCATGTTTCTTTCTGTGTAAATATAAAGGTAGTCGTTGCAATACACCAAACAAGCATGTTTAATGAAGGTTATATAATGAGGAGGGAGAGCACACATCATTAAAACAGATCTTCTTCTGCGGTTACACTATAAACAAACAATAGTGATGGCATCCTGATGCGATTCCTTGAGAGATCCTGTTAAGCAGGAGATGAATGACCACAGACTAAATCCATTTACTTAATCTTAGTAAATAGTACAAATGTTTACTTACATTTTTTCACCTGACCTGGAACCACCTATGCAATTAGAAATGGGGTATAGAAATGTGTTGAGAAAAAATACGTTTTTTTAGGAGAATAACTCCTTAGATGTAGTTGGAATGGTCATAAAATGCTTAAATATTAACCTTATATACTGAGCTGTAAGTCTAATGATTCAGGTCAAAAGAATTCAAGGAAGCAAAGGTTTCAGTAGTTCACAACTAGTCACAAAGCAAAGAGAATGCAATATAATACACCTCCTCCAGCCACACGCCAATGAAAATGGGTCATAGATGCATATTTTATTAAGACGATACAGTGTTTCCATCCACCTACTTTTTACACACATTTTTGGATATCGCATAAAAACCCTGGATGGAAACCCCAAGATGCGGATAAATTTTGAAGATGTGCATTAAAAAATGATGTGCTGAGTAGGATAAACTTTGTTTTTCCATAAGAACAAATGTGCATTAGCTACAATGGAAACCCATCTAAAGAATGGATACCAATCCAATGGCAATGCGTTTTTCTGTCAGAACTGGGGCACGATGGGGCGGCATTAATGAATTAATCAATGGACTGATTTCATTGTACAACATTTGAAATGTTGTTTTGGTCGTTCTAAAATTCCAAAAGTCTGTCATTAAAGTGGTTTATGGTTATCACCTCCTGACTGCATTCCCAAAGAGCGTTCTTCCGCCTCCAAAGGCAAGATGACATATCTGCGCATATTACGTTTCGTCTACGTCTTCTTAGACACAAGAAATTGTTATATAAGAAAAAAGGCCTTCAGTTTATCAGGAAGTGACGATTTTGTTTGAACTCATGGAAACAGTTTCAGTGTTAGTTTTAGTGTTAAAGAAACCGGAACAGTGAAAACCAATAAATAACTTCAGCTGAAACACAATGAGCACAAAAAGGAGACACTTCAAGAAAATGAGGTGCATGGTCGAGTTGCCAAAAGACAGCCATTACTATGCAACTGACACAAAGTAGCCGCTTACAATATGCTAAACAGCAGAGACTTCAGGAAAAAAGTTATTTGGAACGATGAGAACATAAATCTTAAATTTGGAGAAGAGTCAAAATGAATGGATCACCTTCCCCACTGTGAAACATGGAGGTGGGTCAGTGATGTTTTGGGGATGTGTGAGCACTGAGCACCAAAGTCAAATTTAACTTGGTAACAATTTATTGGGAGATGATGTTGAGACAGCTGCGCAGCTGACGTTCCTGTACATTCCAACGCGACAACGATTCAAAACGCAACGTCACGCCAACTTGTCATTGGTTACACCAGAAAAAAGTGAAGGTTCTGAAGTGGCCATCTCAGTCTCCTGACCTCAATATCACCAAACCACTCTGGTTAGAACGCAAATAAGCAGTTCATGCAAGACAGCAACAACTTTTCAAGAGTTGGCACCTTTTTGTCAAGAAGAAAGAACTGCTTTATCAACAGAGATGATAAAGAACTTCATCAACAACTACTTATGGTTATATGATATATCTAGGTTTTTATTTATGGCCTGTTTACTGTTTATGGTAGGGAAAAGATTTTGTTTTAATAGTCATATTTTCTAAAAAAATTTAAAAAAAGGAAACTTATGAGCACAGCTGTATATATATATATATATATATATATATATATATA
>SRMA01025489.1:0-211645 GCA_007224835.1 Danionella cerebrum | reverse complement strand
ATATATATATATATATATATATATATATATAAATAATAAATAAAGGGGACAACTTATAGGTTAAAAATGGGTAAAAACACTGACATCCATGGGCTTGGAATAAGTCTGTTTGAAACTGGTTGAGCAAGTCATTGATGTAACCCGAAAACATGAAGGAGCTTTGTGGATCAGATTTCTGCAGATTGACAGTGATGTTTAAGAATAAGGGGAGCACTGACTGAGGTTACACTGGTAAAGACAGTAATCAGAGAACACGAAGCTTAAAGTTCAGGTTTTAGATTACATGTTAAGACTATTCTCTTTCTGTCTGGTGCAGTTAGAGAACATTAACACAGAGAAGAACAGCGTTATTCCAATAAAAAGAGCCTAATACACATTTACATCAATCAATATTTGACTACATGATGTTTATTTGAAGGACTTGTGTATCTGCTCGCACGTCTTCTATGTGCATGTCTTATTATTAATCCGACCTTGTAACAAATTAAATACATAAATGTAAGATTCCTCCCAAAAGGAGGTCTATGTAATGTTACAAATAAAGAAGGATGTGGGTGGTGTCAATTCAAAAAAAGCCCATCACACTTACACTTCTTTTGCATGAAACAAAAGCAATCTTTCTGAACAGCACTCTTTGAGAGGATTAAAGAGAAAATTAGGTATGGAAACATACCTGCCACATCATACCACTTTGCTCCATTGGTGATTCCATCCTGGAAGGACTCATTTTCATTTCCTGTACACTTTGGCTGCCCTGTTTTCATAACAGGGTTATTCTCTGCATAAACCCGAGCCAAGTGTCTGAAGAGAGCGTCGTCTGGTGAGCTGCTGTAGGAGCCCTCGGGTACATGAGCGGCAGAGTCATCATACGGATAACTGGCCACCACAGTACCGCCATGCAGATTGCCAGAAAGAACAAATCTGCAAAAGATCAAACATAGAAGATGTCAGAACAAACACTAATATTATATTTGTTTATATTATATTAAGTAGGCGACAGTTTTGTACGTTTGCACTTTTTCTACATGGGTTTCCTCACATGGTTCAAAACTTGCATACCAGGTGGAACAAAGACTTGAGATGGGCCCCAGTTAGAAGTGAATGGTGTGTGTTTATTAATTTGTTTTTCAAATGCTCTAACAGACTATATGGCTATTTCCAAGGTGAGCATAGGGCATTGGAGTAGATAAGATGTTTACAGTTTACTTTTACATTTTTAATCTTAAAACCATACTTGAATAACAAGCTGTTATCAGAATAATTGTATTTATTTTCCTAATAGGGAAAGGAAAGCTAGTCTGATGAATGCGTGAAACTTTGTTGGGCTGCCTTCCAACCACTGATGCATAAAGGCCTCTATAGACCGATCAAAATTGAGATTTGCCCAAATCTTTGGATGGTTTCTCAGCAGGGTGCTCTTTGTTTGGGTCGAGGAAATATTGACGCAATGACGCTCCCTTCGCATGAGACTTCACACACGAAAATTCAGCTTTTCAGCAGGAAGTTGCATCACTTGGATCTTTTGAAGGCCATGGTAAGAGCTAAGGTAAGTTCTTTCAATTTCTTATTACATATTTGATGATTTTGTGATGATATCGTTGACCGGCAATTATTTCAGAGAATTAAATAGTTTCGTGTAAAATTGCACATATTGGGTAAATAATTGAAGTTGCTGAATTTCCTGGTTGTTTATTCAGGTGCACCATGTGGCTATTTAGCATGTATTTACTAATCCTGCACTCCTCATCGGGATCCCTGCCAGGAGTATTCAAAAGCTCCAGTATGTACAGAACAGCGCTGCCAGGGTCCTGATGGGAGTGCGGAAATACGAGCACATCACCCCCATTCTTCGCAGTCTGCACTGGCTTCCTGTTCACCTCCGTATTGAGTACAAGATCCTCCTCCACACCTCACAGAACTGCTCACACCACACACCTCAGCCAGGACCCGGTCAGGCCAACAGCACCGTCTGGTCCCGCCTCAAGACCATGGGAGACAGGGCCTTTGATGCAGTTGCCCCCCCGTCTGTGGAATGCCCTACCCGACCAACTCAGGGCCACACAGACAGTGGATGTTTTTAAGCAAAACTTAAAACTTTCCTTTTTAGCAAAGCCTACAATTAATCTGTTTTAATATTTATTTTCTTTTAAAATTGTAAATTATAATGTGTTGTGTTATTTTCACTCTGTAGCACTTTGAGATTTGAAGTCAAATGTAAAGTGCATTATAAATAAAATCTATTATTATTATTAATAATAATTCTTTGCTAAGGAGGTTTAGTAACAAGAGAAAAGCTGTACCCATATTTTGATGATAAATCTAATAAAACATTTAAACAAGTTACTTAATAATACTTAATTTCGTATGGCATTGGAATCTGTTTTGAAATTTTTGAAAAGCTACAACAAGCAAATGTTTTTGGTGGAATGTCTATTTTGTGTTGTTCGTCAACCACACATATATTGTTTAATGTCTCTCCTTAACTGTAAATTAACAGCATTGCAGCAAATGTAAACCAACAATAGGTTGAGTTATAATTAATACAAATATTATATTAAAACTTTTGGAGATGTGTTAAGAGGGAAATTGCAGTTTAGTTGTGGGAAACATAAGCTAGCGGGGGAACAGTTGAGGGGTCTATCTAGCGCCGCTTTTAAGTACGATAGTCTATATTAACGGTACAGACTGAACTTGGAGCGTGTGAGGGGACTCACTTGTTCTCCACTATCCAGCGCATGACAGAAGTAGCTTCAGGGATGTCTTCAGCATTCACGTGAATTTCTTCAAACTGGTCGGGAAAAAATCTATTCAGGTCGTAGTGTTTAGCATTTGATCGACCCTCATCTCTGCCGGTGCAATCCCCTTCCTCGGATCTCTCGAAGCCGTCTGGGTTCATACTCGGCATGATATAAATATCAGTGGAATCAATGAGCTCCGTCACCCGCGGATCTTCTCCATACTTCTCCAGAAGGAACTCCACCAGGTAGACCAGAACCTGACGAGACACCGTCTCATCTCCGTGCATGTTGCCCACATACTTGAATTTGGGCTTTCCTGGTAGATCAGCGCCGGGGTCTGTAGTAATCCTCATAACCCAGAGCTCCCTATCCTCCACAGACTTGCCGATACTCATCAGATTGGCGATGTTTGAGTGTTTCAGAGCGAGACTTCTAAGGCGATCGGTAAGTTCGTCGTAATTGTAGTATTGGTTGTAAGTCTCTGGTTCCAGCTCGCCTGAAAAAACTATGTTGATGGAGTTGACGTAAAAAAGAAGCAGAAATGACACCAACAGCGGGTGTTTATTGGTTGAAAACACATCGCTTCTCCTTTGTTCCATCATGTTTCCGAAGGCACCTTGACGTACACATGAAATCCTAATATTTGTCCGCCAGTCAGGTCTTTCTTTAGCCTGACGGCGAGTCTGGATATTTTTAGTAGGAACTTCCTGCTCTAAAGCTTCACAAAGGGTGGAGTTGCCATGACAGCTGTGTGCGTTTCAAAATAAAAGTCAAGACAATAAAAGTCTGCTTCAAATCTTCAGAAACGATTTTATATTCTGTAATTTAAACAATCACCTATTATTATTAGTTATTTATTTACAATACTACAATTACGTCGACATTACCGAGCGACTCAGTCTCGCTCTGAAACACTCAAAATCGTTTTGACAATTGTTTATGATTAATCATCCCACTGAATTGTGTATTTTTATCCAGTAAGCTAGCGTTGTTCTTCGAAAGTAAGGTTTCTGGCTTTTGAAAATATTGTACTATTCACTTTTTTTGTTAAATATAAGTATTTTTTTTGTAATGCGTTTGGGGACAAACATATAACGCGTTTGGGGACAAACATGTAACGTTGTATTATTTGTAAGGTTTTAAATAAATATACGATATAAGAAATGATGTAATCATTTTAATTATTGGTTTTTTCCTTATTTTAGTTTGTTTTTAAGTCCAGACCACACATATTAGACCTGAACTCATACTGAGGTGAAACATGCTTTTTATAAGAAATCCCACAAGCAATTAACTTTAAAGGTACACACCACCTGTCTACTGTATGGAATTACTTTGCAAATATTTCCATTTTAAGGACCCCAAACTTTGAACCGTGTGATTGTGATAGTGGCCTAACTTGAAATTGGAACCCCATTGAACTGTTGTGGGAATGGCTTGCATGTAGAATACATAGTACATTAACAAACCATCTTGAAGGAAATGCTCCATTACCATTGAGTGAAATAATGTCAGTTTAAAATCACACAGTCTGCCGTTAAAAATAATTGATACCAAACATTTTACTAACACACACAAAAGATCCACTCTCAGTATTATTATCCAAATATTGCAAGCAACATCAAATGCAAATTCTGACTACCGGTAGATTGTCAATATTTCAAAAAGTAGAGATGCAATGATCACTTATTTCATCCTTATTAACCTTTAACTTTACAATGGAAAAAGCTTCACTTCCAAACACTGTTTTTTAGCTTCAGGCTGGAGGGAAATCATGATGAAATGAAGAAAGGAAAACATTTTGAGCGCAGAAGAGGTGGTTAAATATTTTGCTTGAGGCAGTTTTATTAAGTTAATTGTTAATTCCATGCTGTTGCGTTGTAATACAGATTCCAGGTCCGTGGTTCCAGTCAGATATCCAGTAGTACAAACTAGTTTCAAGTCAACAAAAAGTACAGAAGAAATCATATGCTGCAGGTAGATTTGAGAAGAGGGGTGGGGGAGAGAGAGAAAATTGAGTATTTCATGAAGACATGCAGGCTTAATAACCAACTTTATTAGTGCTTTCTTTCTTTTGAGACAGCCAAATTGAGACCTGCATATGTCTTAGTTCTAAAAGCAAGAAGGCTCTTTCAGTTTTATAGAGCTGCAGCCAACCACCCACCCACAATCATCAGCCTATATGAGCAATACAGTATTTAGCACAAATTACAGTCCAGACCACGGGTAAAGGTTACTACATCACTACTACTTTTTTGATGTTAAGCATTTCAGATATCAAGTCATTTTCTCTGAAAAACTAAATTAACAAAAAGGGCACTTTGTTTAGACTCGCCCCCTTTAAATGTTTAATCTTTTTTTTTAAACTGCATTTTTATAATTGCACTAACACAGAAATATTACAGCTCAAACCACTAATAGACATATCAGTAATAGTAATAAAAGTTAATTTCTGTAATTACATTAAGAAAAACTCACAATATATCCAGCAACTGATAAAAATATTGAGAAATAAAGCAAATGAACATTAAAAAAAAAAATTGTACCAGAAAAAAAAAATCCCAGAAACCTTTAAGCTCTGACCATTGAAAAATCATAATTGAACTTTGTTTCATAAGTGGTATATTTTATTTCAATTTAAGGGCTAATAAAACAGAATAATATTAAAAATCAAACAAAGGGAGAGAAAACTGGAGGCATCAAGCTGTTGAGTGCCACTCATAAGGTTGGGCTTGGTGGCTCCCTTTGTGAGTGGGGTCTGGGGAAGAGGGGGAGAGGGGTGGAGTCTCATATTGGCTGTGTCGTCTCATTGGTTCTCATCCTCCACATCTTGCAGTGCCTCTTTATTCTGTTCTTCACCTGATCACAAACAAAAGCATTGTTAATTCACCAGAAAAATAACAGCAGCATGTCCCTTAAAAGACAGCCACTTCAAGTGTTGTAGTCAACTATTTTGCAACATTTACCCCCCCCCCCCTCCTCCAAATGGCTACCAAACAGAAAAAGTGAAGGGCTTGATGCATGCTGTGTGAGAAATCTGCCATGTTATAGAAATATACATATCTCAAAAATGCGTTTATCTCCTGTGGTCATTTAAGTTTACACAGAACTTCTAAAATTGAAAAAAAAAAAACCTCAGACATCTTAACAAAACCCATAAGAGTCATTTTCAAATTCTAGCACGCTGGTAAAACACAGCCATTCCTACAGAGCACAGAGGATCTGACGGTGATCATGCAGAGACTCTTTGTTTCACACATGCTCCACATGGTTTCAAAGATCGCAACACAAAGCTTACAAACGGGTGAGTGGTGATGCAATTTGTGGTCAAAAAAGGGCAAGAGCTGGAAAAGGTGGCCTCACTTACAAATAAAGTTTGTGAGCAATTTACATTTCCCTTTAGGAATCTAAATAATGGGAATGAAAAAGGCAAGATGGGTTAAGTTGGACTGCATGAGTTTGGACATCACATGACATGAAATGTTGTAGTCCACTATGTCTATTTGAAGATTAAAGGAGGGCATGTAAGGTTTTAAATACAGCTTTGGTTTTTGCAAATACTGATAATGTTTGTTCCATTTTGGTAAAAACTGGGTGTGTGATTTCTCAGAGTCACAACCTTATATCAAACAATAATGGCTCCACTACACATACACAGAAATGCACATCATAAAAGACAAATGAAAACTGAGGACCAATACCTAGAATAATGCAACCGAGCATCAATAGTTCCATAGTTCGCGTAAGCTAATGGAATCGGTTTAAAAACGTTTTTTTACTTTATTAAAGTACACCAAAAGTAAAAAGTAGTAACATATTTTTTTGTTTGTTAGAATGACTGAGCTACTGAGTAAATTTCAGAACCAATTACATGTAACCACACATTTTTAACAACCCAGACCCAAATTTGTGTTTTTGCACATGCAGTGCTGAACAATCTTTTTAAAAAATGAAATGAATCAACTGCCATCAGGTGGTTTGGTAGAGCAATTACAGCAAGATACAGAACCTATTGCATTATGGAGAACCTATTGCACCAGATTTAGTAAAAGCACGACTCTGCTTGGATCTACTCGGCAGCGTTCATCTTTGTGCTTCCACCAACTGCTCTGAGTAGTCTTGTTTCAAACATGTCAAGAAATTTGAGAATAAGACACAAATGTTCAACCCTGCAATTAAACCAAGTTGGGTCAAGTCAAATATATCTAAATGCCACTTTAATGCAGATGCTTCAAAATAACTTCACAGAAAGGAAAGTTGCCCGACACAAAACAATGGAGGCCACTGACGGAGTGCCTTTATGAAACGATTGATGAAAAAGCACAACTAAGGTCCGCAAAGAAACAATAGTTAAAATATTGAACGTGATACTATACTGGAGTTGCGTTGTATTCAAGATTATAGTTTGAGGTTTATTTTCTACTAGTAAATTGATTTCCTCCCTTTACCTATGGCACTTTTCCAATTCAAATGGTCCATGGCATTCTGTCCTCATAGCTACTTTTTTGTATCCGTTTGACACGGTTCTACAACTGAGGTATATAGACCTTCAGATTATTGACTGCCATGAGAAACCAGTCAGTGCATCGAACAGTATGAAACACACAATACTGAGATTGATCACGAGACCAAAAATCACTGCAGGGATTCCAAGACAGTCTGAGATTTCGTTTTTGCTGCCATCAACTGGAAATGGAGCATATCTGTAGGCTTTGGTGTCTGGGATCCATTTATTATCTTCTAGGTGTTCCTGACATTCTGTCTACAGCTGGGCAATATATTCTGTCTACAGCTGGTTTTTACCATTTAAATCGATTTTATTCACCCCTATTTACAATCAATCTGCAGACAACAAAAAAGATGTTCAAAACACACTATAACTTTGATAATAATAATAATAGTGCTGTCATAATATTAAATGATACATTTTGGTCTTTAAATACAATGTGTACAGTTGTTGTATTATTAATAATGAATGTACAGGAGTCACTTAAAATAAACCTCAATGATACCGCAGACCAGTTGTGTGCATGTGCACACAAATTCTTTTGGTCAACTCTTTTTAACAGTTAATTTATACATTTACCATAAGTTTAGGGCTTGTATTAACCTTTGAAAACATACATGGAACGTAAATGTTTGATTTGGAATACTTTATTCGTGATTTTGCTAAAAACATATGTTCAATGTTAGTGTTGTTTTGGTAAATGTAACAGGCTAACGAAACCTACAGATGTGTCCCAGGGGTGCCACAGACGTCACCGCAAACCGACATAAATCTGTAATCTGTGTCAGAGAACAAGATGTCAGGTCGCTCTGTTAAAAATAATTGTTTGTGTATCTTAATATATGGCAAACACGAGGGGCGGAAGGTGAGCTGTGCGCATTTTCACAAAAACTCATGGTCGCACATGGATTGTGTGAAAAGGGGGCAACATTTGCATATTAAGTACATTGATTTACACCGCAAAGTCGAGCTAATCGATACAATCTAGCCCTAATTCTGTCACACTTGTTGTTATGACTAGCATTTCAAAACCAAAAATTGTTCTACATGTTTCACCACTCGTTCACATTAGGGGTGTAACGGTTCACGAGGATGTATTGAACCGTTTTGGTACGGCCTGTTCGGTTCGGTACACTTGCGTACCGTTTCAGTATTTTTATTAAATTATATAAATGTATTATTAGTGCGATATTAAGCGCAGCGGAACTATGGACGCTATTTAGTGAAGCACAGTAGCGCTGCACGCGTAGCTGTGAGAAATGGACACAGCGAAACAGAAGCCAGCGCTTGAAGACAGCTCACTACGGTCTCCTGTTTGAGAATACTTTGGCTTCTCTGTTAAAATACATAACGGGGAT
Organism: Danionella cerebrum; assembly: GCA_007224835.1. Taxonomy (NCBI): domain Eukaryota; kingdom Metazoa; phylum Chordata; class Actinopteri; order Cypriniformes; family Danionidae; genus Danionella; species Danionella cerebrum. Next base: position 203,042 of record SRMA01025489.1, on the reverse strand, counting down.
AGACGAGTGGATGAATTTAAAGTTGTATGCCGACATTGTTCCACGGAGATCAGGCAGGCAACACATCTAACATTTTCTACTGCTGGAGATATTGTCACTGCAACCAGATCTGTGCTCTCTTCAGATAATGTGGAAAGGTTAATCTCTCCTATCTATCCTAACTAGTTGCAGCATTTCATTTTTATTTAAAAAAATGTGCTTTTCTTTATAAAGAGTGCAATTTATTTAAAATATCACCCAAAAAGTGTCACTTTTATTTATTTTATGCAAGAATTCTATTGTGTATTGGCAGCTTTTCAAAATAAAGATTTTGTAAGTTCTTATTATTTTGTACCGAACCGAATAAACCGAACCGAGCTCTCCAAGACACTGTACCGAACCGAAATAACGTGGAATAACATTAATAACGTGGAAAGTGCTGTTCTGTAGCGCAAGTTAGAGGAGAAACCCCCGTGACGTGTTCTAAGACGCTCTCCTTCCATCCTTTTTCTCATGGTCTGTATGGTCTACGCTTTTGCTTGAAACTGTGTGTGTCAGTAATTCGTGAAATATCTCGAGAAAGTTAACTTTCATACGTAGTGCCGTAATGTTTTCATCCCTCCGTTCCACCTCCTCAGACACATCACTTCACTCACGTTAAGGTTTCACATTTGTGTATATATTATGTATTTTGCATGTGTTCTATTCTGTTTTATTATCATTTATTACATTAACAATGTGTAGATTTAAGGATTGAAGAAACGTTACTTGATTTTTCTCCAGTTTTCCATTTTTTTTTTATCAACTTAAGACCACTGTTTCTGAAAGCCACTGCATGGATTAGGCATTTTACATGTAAAACTTGCTTTGAGATACAAAATGTTTGAGATACGAATGCCACCCTGGAACAGATTCATTTCATATTTTGGGGTACCACTGTAGAGTCAACATTCCTAGTCTGGTGTGTGACAAGGATGGCTAGAGTTGCGAGTGATGGAGGATCAAAATGTTGTTAACATTAACTAAATATATCCAGTCGTTTCTAATGGCTGCTCTCTAATTAGTGCTTAAAAATTAAACTTCAGAATTAGCTTTCCATTAAAATATTATCCAGTTCCACAACTTACAAATGGTTTTACGAAGCACATAAACATGGTGCTTGCTTATTCTTAAAGGGGTATCAAAAATAGAACGTTTTGCAGCACCAGCTTATGCAACAGAATGTCAGAACATCAATAAACAACATCCCACATGTGTTTGGAGAGTAATTTTGCTCATTAGCTAAAAAGAGAAAATGCTTTGGTTTGATTGCTTTAGTCACCCTTTTTTAATCATTATGTTAGATACACAAATACCCCACATCAGGTTCTGCTAAGAATACGGTGGACACAAAAAAAAAAAAAAGAAATTAAAATTTTAAATCATATAACACTCCAATGTTAATTTGTTAAAGACCTACATGTGCTTGTAATTAGTGAAATGCATCTCAACACATATAGTATTGCTTTTTAATTTAACTACTTCAATTACTAGCATTTCTAAATCAATACATCTAATTTCCCATGTAGTAAATACTCCAAAGGTGTAAAAGTGCACTTGAATTAGTTTCTTTTTTCAACATTAAAAATTCCAGAAATAAAGTTTCTGCCATTTGATCAAATGTTTCTCACATCAAAGTTGCCAGAGTGTTCTATTTTAACTGTTCTTAGTGGTATTTAATAGAGATAGTAGGAAACTATGCCTCAAGTCCTAAATTGGGACACTCTGAAACATCATGCTAAAAATAGCTTTGCTTTGTGGAGTCGCTTTAAAGCATGTCACCTTCATGTAACTATGGGATTCAAAAGGATGCCAGTCAAACTTTGCAGCTGAAACGGCAAAACTAATGCTGCTTCTTACCGTCTCCCTGCATATCTGAAGTCCATAGTGTCAGGTTATCACGTAACAATTGCATGATGAGTGTCGAGTCCTTGTAGCTTTCTTCACTCAATGTATCCAGTTCAGCAATAGCATCGTCAAATGCTGCCTTTGCCAACCTAAAAAAAAATAACCAGGTGTGGGTAAACAATCACATTTTTAATTGAAGCCGTCCAGGAAATCAACAGTAAGACAAACCTGCAAGCACGGTCAGGGGAGTTGAGGATTTCATAGTAGAACACAGAGAAATTAAGAGCGAGACCCAAGCGGATAGGGTGCGTAGGCTGAAGGTCTGTCATTGCAATATCGCTAGCAGCTTTGTAAGCAACCAAACTGTTTTCTGCAGCCTCCTTCCTGTCGTTTCCTGTGGCAAACTCAGCGAGATACCTGTGGTAATCACCCTTCCTGAATCATCAAAAAGAGAAAATGTCTTTCAAATATGTCATAAATAATGCAATTCATTATATGAGGCTTGATTCAATAACATGGATTAAAAAAGAAACAATACAAGGCTTCCGTACATTTTATAGTAGAAGACCTTGGACTCTCCTGAATTTGCAGCTGGAATGAGGTGCTTGTCCAATACATCAAGGATGTCATTGCAGATAGATTTCAACTCTGTCTCAACCTGGACAATAAAATACAAGAGTTGTAAAAATGATACTTTTTTTTATTTTCAGTGGCATTTTGAATGCATTTTACCGTTTGCCTGTATTCTCGAATCATCTTCAATTTGTCTTCTCCGCCCTTGTTCTCCTCCTTTTGCTCAATACTACTGATTATCCTCCAAGACGCTCTTCTTGCTCCGATTACATTCTTGTAAGCCACCGACAGCAGGTTTCTCTCTTCGACTGTTAGCTCAACATCCATCCCAGCCACTTTCTTCATGGAGTCAACCATTTCTGGATTAAACAGAATAAGAACATGATCATTATGCTTTCTTCCATTTTAAATTCAACAAGACAGTCCACATACAGTGTCTTGGTGAGCTCGGTTCGGTTAATTTTCGGTATAAAACAATAAGAACTTACAAAATCTTTATTTTTAAAAGCTGCCAATACACAATAGAATTATTGCATAAAATAAATAAAAGTGACACATTTGGGTGATATTTTAAATAAATTGCACTCTATAAAGAAATACACATTTTTAAAATAAAAAATTAAATACTGCAACTAGTTAGGACCTGAAAACTTATAACACTAGCAAAGGCTTCAGCTTATATTTCAACAAAACTAACTATTCAAGTTTTAAGTTTTTGGCTAAAAAGATTAACCCATCCACATTTTCTGAAGAGAGCATAGATCTGGTTGCAGTGACAATATCTCCAGCAGTAGAAAATGTTAGATGTGTTGCCTGCCCGATCTCCGTGGAACAATGTCGGCATACAACTTTAAATTTATCCACTCGTCTATCCCCGTTATGTATTTTAACAGAGAAGCCAAAGTGTTCCCAAACAGGAGACCGTAGTGAGGTGGGAGGGTCTTCAAGCTCTGGCTTCTCTTTCGCTGTTGCCATTTCTTTACTCGTGCAGCTCTACTGTGCGTCACTCAATAGTGTCCGTGCGGAAACTCGCCTAGGAACAATGTTACGCTGCGGTTAATATCGCGCTAATAATAAATTTATATCATTTAATAAAAAAAAAAAATACTGAAGTGGTACGCAAGTCTACCGAACCGAACAGGCCGCACCGAAACGGTTCAATACATCCCCGTGAACCGTTACACCCCTAACTCATATATAGGTCAAAATATACATGACGATATTTAAAAAACATATACTTCAGACACCTTTTCCCTGACACCACTGTACACTAATTTACTTTTTTTTTTATTTAGGCCCATTTTATGCCTTTAATATTTTTATTTAAAAAGAGAAATTACAGAATCCAAGGCCACACTTCTCAGTATTATACCAAACCGTTCGCTACACCCTCCTCTGTTCAATACGCACTTGGTTTTACGGTTTCTCATTTGAATAACTCCTGTATGCATTATTAGTTTATGCATGTGAAAAGGCAGATGTCAGGGAAACACAGAAACACATGTGCGCAAGCAAATATCCAATCAATTAACTGCTTGTGTAAATTAGTGAGCGTTAAAGTTAGAGGAGGGTGAGACTTCTTGTGTTTCACTCGGCCAGTGGAGGAATTGTCAGGAACTATCAGGAGACGAAGTCAACTTTGCTGACGAATACGACAAAGATGGGAAAAAAAAAACGGTAAACAAAAATGTCACTGTGTGCCAGCAATGTTTTATCAGATGTTATTGTGAAAAAGGAAGCGCTCATCTGTGTCCTCTTCAGAGTTGTTACTGGTTTCAGAACCCATAGTTAGCCATAACTTTTGCCTGCCTGGTATCCCTCTCTACCTGTGCTAATCCGCTTGCTACTGAAGCTCATGCCCACCTAGCTACAATTGTTTATTTTATTGTCTTAATTTAAAGTGAAAATGTTTGTAGATGTGTCAATGTTTGATTTAGCAAAATAAAGTGAATTCTATCAAATGTTCAGTATTTATCTGTTCATGCGATCCATACAAAGAATGATTAAAAAAAATTCAATTTGCTAAACCATCAGAACCGAACAGAAAACTGTGGTTAAAAAGTGCAGTACGTACCGAACTGTGAGCTCTTGTACTGTTTAATCACTAATAAATGCAGCTCATAATTTCTAAAAATGCTGGCTAAAGTAAAATTTGCACTGTACTTTTTTGCTAACTTCTCAAAACAGAAGATTTCCAGATATCAGAAAATATTTATTAAGCCTTTGATTTACCAAAACAACTCTAATAACACTGAAACCCACTGGAATTAAATGCTCTCAACAGCACTTCATGAGGTTGATTGCTGATTGGCCAAAAACAATCATCACTACGTGCTTGATTACAGTGTACGACAATAGTCAGGTACAACCACATGGCTTTAAAATCCCTGTGTCTATTGAGAGTGTGATGCTGCACAGTGAAATTAAAGGTTTTCCATTTCTGTTGCATTCGCTATGCTGTTACCAAATCCAATGAACAACGCGACATCCATGATTACTTGGAGTAACTACTGGAAGTCAGTAGAACTACAAAGGTGAACCTTGGTGAATAGTCATTTTGGTAGTCAATTTCGATTTAAAAGCAATTTTTTAACTCAAAACTGAGGCTAATTCAACATCTGATGAGGCAAACCCAAACATTTCCATAAAATTTAAGAATCTCTGCCTCTCAGAAGATCAACAGTATAGTCGTTTTTCTTTTTTAACCTTGGTACTAAGTACAAATTAATCTTTTTCGATATCAGCAATTATTGTCCAGCTGTAACCCATACCAAGCTAAGTCCGGTTGCTATTGTGGAAAGCTGGACATAGAACTACAAGAAGTAAGTAACTACACCAGGATCTGTTTGAACAAAACCAAACATGACAAGTGTGAATTTAGTCTTAAGGACAGGTCCCCATAAACGCAGGTTTTTTTTCCCCTCATATAGTGTACAAAACAAATTGCGTCCGTGTGAACACTAGAGTACATGTAATTCTGTGCGTGCTGTAAGCCACAATAGCAAAGTACACAGAAATGTAATTCTCCGCCATTACACTTGGTCTTTGAACTAACTAGGAATGATGAAACCCACCACCAGTGTATTTTTTTTATTGCACATATAACATGTAGCTTTAGCTTTGACATTTTTGGTTTCAAACAAACGTCTTTGTTTCGTTTTACAGAGTGTAAATCCATTCAATCAGTACCATCTACTAGAAGTACAAGACCTGTGAGATAGATTGTGTTTTGCAATTTATGTTAATTTTGTTTCAACATTTAAAAAAAAAATTTAATAAAGCATAAAACTGGTCATTTTCAAGGTTTTAGATTTTCGCAATAAATGAATTGAATTTTTGTCAGTTTTGGATTGTTCTAAAAAAATTATATGACAAACCCCACCTACAAAACTCAAGGGGGAAAAAAGCTTTCACATTCCACACAGAACCATATCGCAAGTCGTTTTCGAAACACACATTGGCCGACGTTTTCAAAAGTGTTTGGTTACATGAAAATTATTCAGTGTAAATATGTGGACGAACAGTGTAACAGTACAGGAAAATGGAGAGGGCACTTCTTTTTATAACAAGGTGCCAAATTAGTACTCTAGGGACAATGTATCTATGGCATGGAGAGCATGTCAAAGCTATAAAGACAACATTTACAAATATTAGGTTGTGACAAAACACAACCCACAATTCCGCTTTAATGGAAAACAGAGAAGTGATACTAAATAATCAGCTTTTATCAGAGCTGTAGAGCTGTAAATGCATGGATATTTATTAAATCTTATTACAGCTACAGCTTAAAAGAACACTTATTTCCAAAATAAGATAATTTGTAGCTTTTTTTTTTGCCTCCATTAGTAACACATTCACATTACAGTTAGTAATGTGAATAATTTCCGGCTCGTGCCCAACTACTTTTTTAACAAAGACAATTTGATTTCCTGAAACTGTGGCAGTGGAAATAGAGAAAACTAGAGTTGCATTCTATGTTCTGTTCATCATTATTTACCGTAAATATAAAACAAACAACGAAAACAAATAATTGATGCGATATATAAATAAGACAACAAAGCCTTTGTTAGCATGTTATCAACATACTTTCAATTGCGGAGTGAAAACCCTAGATACCTAATATAGGTTAATGGGTGACTAAACTAGAAAATAAATGACCAGAAGACACTACAAAAGATGTTGATTTGGAGTATGGTTTAAATCACGGATACCACAAAGCAGTAAACCCTCAGTCTGTAATGAATCCTTAGAATCTCAGCTTACTAAGCATTACTTGCTAGGCATTACGACGATTGCGTCTCAAATGTACAGTTACACGACATTAAATGTCTTTAGGGGACACAATAAAACCATGGCAACCATGACAGAGGTAAAATTGAGCTTAAAAGGCTGCTTAGGCGGTTTTGTGACAACCACCGTTCTGCGTGGTTTAAGTGGAAAGCGAAGCATTTATAGGCAAATAACTTCTAACGGTGGTTAGTTACACAGATAAGACAGATGTTGTCAATATATAATCCGTTCTTCGCCTACATGAGGCTTGAGGACTGCGGCCACCCCTCCGCCATGGCTAGCAACAGCTTGCCTCACCCACTAACTCGCCGCCATTTTGTCTCCTCAATATACGTCTCCATCTTCATATGCCATTCTGTAGTTACCCCAAAACCACAATAGCAGAACTACACGTTAAGAAAACGCGCGTGTTGAAATCCGTTTAGAGCTACTTCGCTTAATTTAACAGCAAACGCGCTCAGCCAAGTCGACCGTCGGTTAGCCTTCCTTATGCGCTCGCTTTGTAAAAATTAACGTTCACGTTACCTTCTCCGCGCCACTTACCATCATATCTTTCCGCCTGCTCGGCGAGTTTGGCTTGGTACACCAAATCCTCCCGTTCACCCATGTTGGCAGCGCGGAGCAAGCGTGTTTTGTGAGCGATTGGGAGCAAAGGAGGAGTGTGAGTTCACCGGCAGGCCCCTGCGTGAGCAACAGCTGCGGCTTGAATGGTGGAGTAAAGATGGCGTTACACCTTCATCCGGGAACTTTCACTCAGTGCATCTCCGCACCTCCCTTCCATTTTTTTACCCATGCTGGAATTTGTCATCTTTATCTGAAGAGAGAATGATTACTTTAAGATTTTACTCACCTTTTGTGTAAACAATTGAGCTTTCTTAGGTGTCACACACGCTCTAAAACTGTGTCAGGATTTTAATTGTGGCACGCCTGTATTTTAAAGGGTGGTTCTTGTCGTCAACGTTCACCATCTCTTATGCTGTTCAGTGTATAGTTTTGCAAAATAAATTAATAAGTAAGCACTAGTGTAACAACCAGCATGGCCAGTTCAAGCTTTCAGAACATGGAAGCTTAGACTTTTAACCAGCAGCGCAAAGCATGCTGATGTACCAGGTCAAATCTAACTGATTTAAGTCAAGTCAAATGTTTTTATATAGCGCTTCACAAGAGAGATTAGATTAGATAGTTTTATGATTAGTTCTATTATGAGCATATTTTGTTGAAAAAGAATCGACAGGGCCATAGTTAAACAGTATTTACATGACTTTTAATTGGTTAATAATTTTCGACAACCAGTTAAATCCAAATTTCAGCATATTTAATTAGTCTGGGGTGCATGTCGAATATCCAGAGCTCCTGGAGGAAAAGCCCACTCTAGCAATTCCAATTCATGTGGGGAAGTACATGTGGAAGCTACATGTTGCTCCACCCAAAGAGGTGTGATCAGTGTGGCAGTTACCTCATGGGGAATTAAGGCAAATAAAGTTCCTTCATTTCCGTGTGGCCCGCTACATTATAGAGATCCCCGACAAGTTGATCACCTGCTATAATCTAGAAATAGAAAACGTTAGAAATAGTTAGGTCAATAAAATCAGAAGCTTGAGTGAAGAGATGTGTTTTAACCTTGATTTAAACTGGGTGAGCGAATCTACAACTTAAGCAACTTACAACTTAAAACATTCAGAAATTGTGTGTTTTAAATCTAAATGATACAAAACTTTATTCTATACTCCACACCATTTACTGGAACATATAAAAGTGATGATATCCTATTTAATTTAAATGCAATGAACAGGAAATGTAGACAACATTTATCCATCAGTCTGAAAACATCCTTAATTCACTCACTTCACACTGAACAATGCCTTTTGCTGGTACACATCACTATCCAGATCCTCCCACCAACTTCCCGATGTCATCTCTTGAAGGGTTTGTAACCATGCTTTATCACATACTTTTGTGAATCATGTGGATGATGACACCAAGTCCAGCCTCAAAAAAAATTTTACCATTACCATACGAATTTTACTGGAGGGGAAGCATATCTTAGCTTATCTTAGACACTTGGAGAGACCTTCAGGCCTACATAGAGGCAGGTCTATATGCACACCAGCATCTGCCCAGAGTGTGGAAGCCCCGGCCCCAGCCCGACCACAACCTCAGCCGCTGCCCTGGCTTCTCTACCCTAAATACACAAGAAGAAAGGGAAGTGCTCTGCCCATAGAGACAAAGCGACGAGTTGGAGATGCTGCAAATGTGATGCCTATGTGCATGAATTTTCACTTGTTATTTTGTCTAATTCTATAAATTCATGTTAAACTCTACTTTGAGACTATTCCTTCCAAAAGTAAAGTAACATTCTAAAGTATGTTACATAAACATTTGGTGGTGAAAAGTGGTTTCTGTGCTAATTGAAGGGCAATCAGTTTAAGAGCAATCAATTTGACTGCGTATTCTAAAGTAAGGGGTGGTAGGAGAACATGATGAGAGAGTGTAGTTGGTCATTCTGAGTTTGAACTAGGGTTTAATCAAGATGGAACTCTTTCTTTTAAGGTAGTCATAGACAAATCTGCAGCCTTGCTTAATACTTGATACAATTTTAGGAACACTTTCCAAACTGAGGTGAAAATAAAGGATTAAAGCTAAATGAGTAATAAAGGATGGTAAGGGACTGGTGAGCTGGTCTGCTGACTCTCCACCACCACCAGAAGGTTCCACTTGGAGTTCTAGCAAGTGCCCATCTTTGTGTGAAATCCTTACTTCTGCTATTTAATCATCCACTCTCAAACCAATTTTCATCAAGTTTATTCAGGAAGATTGTAGTATAACAAAGGATAACCAAGCACCCCGTGTGCTTTCAGTTGGTTTTCATCAAAATCTCAAGCATATCTCCTGAGTTATAATAGCAAGCTTCTCCATATTTGTTTCTCTTCCAGCAAAAACTCGAAACTTTAGTGTGCCCTAGTTTTTCTGCAGGTGAGTAAAGTGCTCTAACTCCACTCAATTGCAGGTATTTCTTCACCAGAGTTGATGTTTGCTTTGGGTTGTTATCTTGCTGGAAAACATTTGGAACCAAACCAAGTTTTCTTATGGACTGTATGAGGTTGTCCAAAAAAATCTACTTATTACTACTGTCTTCCCTTTTTCTTTCAACCGTGACGGGATTCCCAGTAGCAAAGGCATTGAAACATCCCAATAGCATTATACTCCCACTACCATGCTTCCCTGAGAGGATGGTGTTCTTGGTCTTGAAGTCTTCTCCCTTCTTTCTCCAAACACAGGCAACATCTCTATGGATAAAAGCTCTAGTTTCGCCTCATTTGACCAAAGGGCAAGTTTTCAGTATGCATCACTTTTACCCAGGTTGTTCTTCAATCAGGCTTGGAGGTGTTGGTCTGCAACTTTCAATGGATTCCTGTGCAGTAACCATCCTTAAGACATTAATTCCTCACTAGTTTTCGTTACAAAGTTTGCTTTTTGCTCGTGTTATTCTGCACTGTGCTATTTAAGCATCTCTAGAACATGCTTTTCACTCCAGTTCTTGCAAAATTATCTCAGAGCACTGGGTTGTTCTGAATCCAATCAGTTTTCTTAAGAGGCTAATAATATTGACATCCGCAGTTTTCTACAAGAATCATTTTAACTACAATAAATCACTTTCCATAGTAGAAATTGATGGACAATAATGTCAAAATAATCCCTTGTGAAATGTCACTTGTGACGTATACATTAAAAGGGGGGGGGGCTATTATTTTATGAACCTGATATTCTGACTGAATTGGGCCTGGCAACCTGTCCAGGGGATTTGCTTTTTTTTTTCTTTTTAAAAAGAAAATGACCCAATAGTCAAAATAAAAAGCTTGAGTAGCATTACTAAGGGGCAACTTTATTTCATGTACAGGACAAAAACAGTGACAAAAAAAAAAAAAAAGACATTGAACCGTGAAAGACAATCTTCTGACTTGGATGCACATAAAGGATAACACAAGATTAATTTCATGAAAATTACTGTTAATATTTAGGTTCAAAACATAATACTTTGGGTACAATTAAATGTTCAGACACAACTCATGAATATGCATTCACAGATACATTTTTTTTTTCAGGAGACCGTATTCTCAAAGGACACAGGTGAGAGTTTTGATGCAAAAACTGACGTTTTCGTGATCCAATTTCCAACTCACACACAGACAGTTAATGAATATTAAAGTCCTTCATACTCATGACAACATACAGCTAACCTACACAAATGCACAACATATCTTTCTAACGTAAAGGTGTGACATGATGGAAGTTGTTCCAGGTGATTGTCATTGTTACCAAATGGTTAATCAATTTCTTCTTAAAAGCAACAAGAAATAAAGGGTAAAAGCATTAATAGGTCATGTTCTGGGCGCCTGTTTGTATAAATATTTAATGTCTTGTTTTCAAACTTCGTTAAATGTAATAAGTGTTTTAATGGAAACATTTCTCCAAGGTTGAACCAAATATTCCGCTCTTTTCCTCACATTCTTCATTTGACTAATTAGGCTTAAAGACATTGGTCATTGACTGCTGCTTGCAATTAAGGCAGGAAATTAGTAAAAGAGTGTTATACTTGGCCAATAAACGACATGTAATGTAATACGATTTCACATGCACAATGAAGTCTTGTTTAAGAAAAATAAACTGAGACATATTACAAAATCAATTGCGTAAAAGACATTTGAGGCGCAAAACGTAAGCATTAATGTGGCACTTCATAAATTCCCACCACATCGCTTTATTAAATTCTGGGGTGTTTGAGATGTTTCTCGGCCCATAGAGAATCTCGACAAACACTGTGTTCAAACCTGGCAAGGGAAGTTTTGGCAAAAGCGAGCAGCTTTAATGGAAATCACAATGGTGGCTTTCATTTAAAAACAACAAAATTCACTTGAATCTATTTTATATTGCTGTATTGAGTCTAGAAGAAAAAAATAAGGCGACCCATTCCATAAATCCTCAGTGTAATACTTTTAATAACCGTAATCAAGGTGAAAAGAGCAAATAGGGTTCTCTGATATAGTAAACAAAAATTACTTGGTGGTAGTGAATACGAACGGGCCATCTTGTTTCCATTACAAATGTGCATAAATAAAAGTTGACGCAGTGAAGGTTGGGGCTACTCCATGTATAATACAATGCCTTTGTTAGAACTTCACAATCAGCACTGAGCCAAACAAGACTAAAAACTATTCAAAGCACATTTGATCTGCATTTCGATATATTGTTATGTAGTAGATGGTATTTAGTGTGAAAGCTGCTATGTTCTCAGAGACTACGTGGTGTATGCTACAGCATAAAAAAAAAGCAAGGAACGGTCACTTGTTAGGACACCACTGCTCACGTTTAGAGTCCCAGCAGGCTTCTTCATCTTTTCTCATTTCGCTACAACCCGGACACCGAAGCTCCTCTTTCTGTAGTGTACGGAATTTAGTGTTTACTTGGAAAATATCTTCAATTATTGCATAAAATCAAGAGAATGTTTGCGGGTACTGTGTGCGTTGGCTTGAGACACAATGGCACAGGGTAATTGACGTGGTGGGAAGGTAAAGGGTAGTAGTGAAGATGTGTGAGGAGCTGGAGTGTATATATATTTATATATAATATATTCGTATGTGAGTGTAAAAGGGAAGAGTTGTCTCTCTCAGCTCAGTTCATCTTCTGGATTGTGCTGGTCCAGCAAGCGCACATGGGTAAAGGGGAAATGGCCCTGCTTTCCCTTGCATTCACCCTCCCATTGCCCATTCACATTGATCTTGGTCACCTTCACCATGTCACCAACCTAAAAAAAGAAGAAGATCGAAACAGTTCAGAAAGCAACTTGTTAAAGCAAGAATCAAAAACACAAGAGAATTGGATTTGACACACCCTGGTTCTGTAATTGCAATGAAAGATGCACTAATTGAAAGGAATCAAAAACCCGCTGAAGACTCGTAATTCATACTATACTTGACACAGTTGAGTTGTTAACTTTATTAACTTCAAACTTCTGTCAATTTGAACAAACTTGGACAAGAGAGTAAAACAGACACATTCAAATCTGGGATTATCTTTGATTTTAAATCAAGGGAAAGAGATTTTATGCAACGTATAATTTAGATACAAATTTATAAATTATATGTTTTAATATCATCCTTAATTATTAACAAAGTTTCCTGCATTTAGCTCTATTGTCTTTTCACGTCACGGGTTTCCATTTATTTGCTACTTGTTGACCAATAACATCTCCAGCAAGTTTATAATGAAGTGTTTTGTTGTTGAAACATTCAGATTAGATATAAACACACGCATTCATTCATTATACAAGAAATGCCATCATCAGGCTACATTAAGAAAGCAAAAGAATTGACCACCCCCCGATAGTCCTTTCTTCAGTAATCAACGTCTTTTAACACAAATAAAATGTTTAAGTCATATTTTAGTAATTGGTTTTATTTTAGTTGAGTAATAGAATAGATTTAAGCAGCAGAAGAAATGTAAAAATGTATAATTTTATTATTGTTGGATTATTTTGGAAGTGCTCTGAAGCCAAATGAAAACTTAAAACAAAAAAAAATAAACATTATGAAATAATCATGGTTTATTTCATTATATATGCTACATAATATAATTGTTTTAAAAGGTCTTAAGATAATAATTCTGGCGCTGTTTGTGGAACAGACCTGCGACTCGATCACAGAGCTTATTCATACAGTAACAGTGTTCCAATGGGTCAATGCGGGGAGAGACTTCAAATGCACCAGTGACCAAATTGAATTATGACTGGATTTAAAATGAACACCAATCATTCGTCCAGTTTTAGTTTGCATCATTTGCTATTCGATCTTCCTTTAACTCTTTGCTGAGGAAGAAGTCAACGAAATTAACACTGCAGGAAACTCTGACCGAGTGAAGCTCCACCCCCAAACAAAAACCAAGTCAAAATTCACCATGTGGATACCACCATGAGGCAAAGGTGCATCACCACTTTAATTTTTATTTATATACATCTTCATTTGCACTTCATTGTCTTTTTTCCACTAAGAGCTATGTAATTTCAATATGTAATGTAGAGAATTGCTAACGAATTTCTCTTTGACGAGAATTTCTCAACTGGTTTCTAAGAGTCCAGTCTGCAGCCTTGTTCCTCTCCAAAGAACTCACAGCTCACCCATAAGCTTCAATTATCACCTCAGCAGCTGCAGTGCAACCTCATTTGTTGAAACGTGACTCTAGAAGCGAGCCAAGTTTTAGTTTAAATTCTAATATAACATTTAATACTTGTTTTTTTTGGGGAGTGGGATAGTACTTTTGAAAAGGCATTCTTTAAGACAGAGGTTCTTTAACCCTTAATGGACGTACATTCTGGAGTTGCGATGGTGGTGGTGTTCAATATAATCTGACAAATTTAGATATTGACTTCTACATCTGTGTTGGCTCAACTCTAAACTGAATCAATGCTGTATTATCCTTTACCTCCAAAGCAAGAGCAGTCTTATCATAGGCGTTGGGAACTCTCTTCTGAATCGCCCTGGCAAAAACCGGACCGTTCTGTAGATTGGGAAGGGACGTGGGCTGTGCGTACTGGCCTGGTTCCCCAAGCAGCGCTGGCGACTGAGCGCTGTGACCATCAGAGTTGCCAAATGCACTGGATCCTCCGGCTGACCCAGCAGGGGCCCCTGATGTTGGGGAGGCTGGTCGGTACTTCTCCACATAGGGCACAGGGATCATGCCAATACGGCCTTCTGAATTCTGAGCATTCCACCACTGCTCCTCTGGCTTCTCTAATACCCGTAGAATGTCGCCCTTTCGAAATGGAAGGTCCTCATCATCGTTTCCAGGGAAGTCAAAGAGTGCCCGGACATACTCTTCTTCCAGCCTTGGAGGAGCTCCTCCTGCACCTGCACTGACACTGATGAAGGATGAGTGCTTGGCTTTGCTAATGGGCTCAATGAGAGTGGTGGTGTCCAGGTAGTGGATCTTATAGAACTCCAGCAGGGCAGGTAAGGCATCAAACTCCTGATCTCCAATCCGGAACCGTGGGGGAATGAGTCCTATATGACAAAGCAAACGTGACGGAACTTTCAATTATATTAAATAATTACAGACTTAAAAGATTAAGAACTCTCAAACAAACATGTCTAATTTATAAATTTAACATCAACGTCAGAAATTGAACCTGGGTTTCCTTGCTCAAATGCAAATATGCCTCATGCCATTGGTCCTTGTCACTAAAGGAGAGCATTTTGCTACGTTATGAACGTTTGTGGTTGCATCCTTTTAGTTTGCTTTTTCTAATCTGTGTAGCTCCTCCCCTCTAATATCCTGTAACCTCTACCATTGGAATCTACGCATCAAGCAGTCCTAGGACCAGCCAGAAATCAGCAAGATGTCATGCTTTTCCCTCCAATAAGAGAAAAGTATCTCCTTGGCCAGACAATATATGGCGGTGAAAATATAGAGGGAAAAGAAATGGCCACCAGAAGTTACTGCCTTGGTGCTGAAATTTCAGATTCCGTTGTCAAACAGTTTAGCTTGGTTGTCCTTTGAACTGCGATATCGCTTTACGCCACATGTGTCAAACTCAAGGCCCACAAAGTTTTGAGTGTCTTAAAAAAAACAAAACAATAACATTAAAAAAAAACTTCATTCCCCACAATTCCTTTGGACTTAGTCAAAACTTTAGCGATGTGTTAGCAGAGAATTCATTGTAAATATAATCTTCATACTGTATATAAGAGCATAAGTGTCGTCTTAGAAGTAGTAGTAATAGGTTTATTAATGTTAGATTGTAGTGTTTTTTTTTACGGTGTTTCGGTCTGTGATTCGTCTTCCGCACTAGTGAAAGTGCGTCTTTTTTCCCTTATTTCCTCGCATTCTTCCGCCATTTTTGGCACACCAAAGTATTAGATTTCAGTGCCAAAACATTTGTAAATAGTGAAAGAAGATGTTTATACCATCATCGAGAGCCCCTGTGAGTTGTGAAACACAAACAGCAACAGTAGGGGGCGTGTCACCATCTCAATCCCAGTCATATGTAATAAAAGTTTTTATACTAGGGGTAGGGATGTCCCGAGCCGATCGTAAAGATCGGTATCGGGGCCGATCGAGGCATTTTTTAACTGATCGGAATCGGCTCTATGTATCGGACCGATCGAATGTTTACGTCAGCTACGTCAGTGTCGCAAACTCGCATGTTAAACTCGCATGTTGTTTACTACTTGCAATACGGTGCTAAGATGTCTGCAGTGTGGAAGTATTTTAAGTTGGAAAGTGATTCTAGTCTGGTAGCTACATGCAACGTTTGCAATGCGAGCATTTCACACGGTGGTACTAGCAAAGCAGCCTTTAATACTACCAACTTGATAAGGCATCTTAAAACGAAACACGACAGAATATTGCGACTTCACTGAGCGAACGCAGGAAAAGGCTAAACCATTTTATTGATGCACTGCTGAGCTATTTGGTTGTCAAGAGTACACACTGGATTGATTTAATAACCTGCATGCACTTAAAGTGTGCAATTAGCACAAGGAAAAGACAAGTATCGGATCGGGACTCGGTATGGGTCGATACTTAAAATTAAATGACTCGGATCGGATCGGGGGCTCAAAAAACCTGATCGGGACATCCCTATTTTATACACAGGGTTTATTCCCAACAATGTTTTTCAATATACCTATGGTGTAATTTTTGACATTATATAATATTACTTTAAAGCGGCTCTTAACTTTTTTTGTTGTTACACACTGAGAGCATTTCTAACATAAAAATAACAAATATTTGCAGATCTTGAAAGTTATATTTCCTCTGAAAAGAAAAATGGCTAAAAATGATACAAACACTATATTCTTGAAGTTCGGTTCATTCAACTAAGATGCACATGGTGTGACCAATGTCCTGTTTTTACTAAACTGGAATCCATTCCAAATGACCACAGGTATGTTTAAGCTGGCACGAGTTAGATGGGAAGTGGGAGTAATTTTGAGCAGGAGTGGGATGGGACCAGGAGTCAGTTCAGGAGCAGGACAGGATTTATTTTTACTCTGGTCCAGGATTGGGATGGGTTGGGATTTTTTCACTAGGAGTGGGATGGGACAGGAGTGAAAATCCACTCTTGTGTCATGCTCTAGTCCACATCTCTCACTGTGACAGTTTTATCCTTCATTAATGGAGTTATGTGGGTTTTCATAAGTTGACAAAAATCAAAAGGATTTATATTAGAACAACAAGCATACAATTGTTTCTATGCAACTGAATTGTCACTTGAATAAGTTATAAATAATGAGTTATTTAACATTAAGGAATAGTGACTTTTTTTTACATTACATTCGATTACATTCTTTTAAATTTATAAGTTACATCTGGCCTTTTGAGGACAGCCATTATGCTAATGTGGCCCTCTGTGAAAATGAGTTTGACACCCCTGCTTTACACGATGAGACTTGAGCCATGAAATTGGACAGAGACAAATCCGATATTTGAGCTATTTGATGACAATAGGAAGCAAATGTACATTTTTGGGATGTCAAAAAGGAGATTCGAAAGCACCTTTAGAGGAGTTATACATTGAATTTTCTTTAATTTTTAGACAACACGGTTTTGTGGGCAGGCTCAGGACTCCAACCATATTCGTAACCAGATATGATGAAATTCTCCACTGTTCACACTGTTGGTAGAGCATTGCACTAACAATGCAAAGGTTGTGGGTTCAAATCCCAGGGACAGCAAGAACTGACAGAAAAATATGTTCATTCAAATGAAAGTCGCTTTGGATAAAAGCGTCTGCCAAATGCATAAATGTAAAATGTAAATGTTCAGAAGTAGTGTCACATCCCTGCTTTTGAAAACAGGTATGAAGAAGGCAACCACTAATTGGTACTGAGTCAAGTTGAGCCATACCATTACAAAACAGGGTGGTGAAGAACACATAACAGACTGTTATATTTTTAACGCTCTAATTTGTTTAATTTGGTCTGGACCAAGAGAAACTACTGGTACATTGTTTGAATTATCTGAACTTTTAGGCATCATTCACAACAATCGCTTACGATGCACATTGCAAATGATGCTCGGATTCAAACTACTCTAACTTTGACCGCAAGCTGCCATGACACATGCCAACCCATAATGCCATGGGGAGTACGGTGGCTTGTTTTCATTTGTTTTTAGTTCAGATCATAGTTCGATCATGTTCTTACCACAAGAGTTCATTTGCAACTGTACCAAGATCACCTCCTTAAGCAGATCTCAAACCGCTTTTGTGTAAATGTTTTGTTCAGTTGTTGCTTTCTCACCTGCCTAAAGGAACTAAAAGGGAAAAACTCTAATTCGAATTAAAAGAACAAAACAAGTAAAGTGTGAAAGCACCATTAGGGTCTAGGGACCTTTGGAAAACAAAACGATGGCAAAAACTGTTAAAAAGTTAAACCGGCTATACAACACATCATATTCAATTAGAACAAACACCAATTAAAGTTTTACTGAAAAAAATAATAATAAAATAATTCAAGCCAGGTAACAATTTGATTAATATCAACCAATCAACTAACAGTATCTAAATAATACCTTCATTTTCTTAAATGAATATTTTTATGTTTGGTTCTTCGTGTATGATCACACATGCATAGTAACCTAAATTCCCCCTGAAGCTCACAGTAAGTAAAGGTTAACGAGGTGAAAATCAACCTGGATGTGCAGAACTATTCGCAGAGTAGCGCTAGCAATGCACAAGTTTCTTGCAAAGCTATTAGATAAAGCAGCGTTTACTCGCCTCCTCGTTGGTAGCATTTTTAACACGAGTTCAGATGCATTTACCTGGAGCAGACTGGCGATTGCTGCTGATGCTGTTTATTATGTAATGAGAGACTTTGGAGTTCTCCGACACAGACAGCACGTAGTCCCCGGGAATGGTGATCGAGTCCCGCACGAGGAATACTCCGTGCCGCTGCCCCTGCAGCAGTGAAACCGCCTCTTGTCGACTTAATCTCCCCCAATACCAGCTCCCTCGGTCCTCTGAATCAAAATTTCCGGCCATGACCAGCTCAAGAAAAAAGCCCAGGCTTCACAGGCCTTCCCTTCGCCTCTCCTTACCCACAAGCAGCGTTCAACTCATGCAAAAACTTTACCGCGTTCCGTTGTTGAACACGTTTCAAATACGGGCTGCATTCGCACTTTCCTACGCTTTTCTGCGACTACAGGACAATCAAACACACAACGGCGGAGTCCCAACAAGCATTAAACGGAAAAATCTCGATTAGCCGCCAAAGTATTATTATAAATATTCGTGATAAACCAAAACGAACATTGGAAGTTGTCACAAGGAAGTTCAAATATTTCAAATGGCGGACAAGGGAAACAATTTTTGACCTTATTTTCCGGAAGTGATGTAAAGATTTTAGTGGTTGTTACGTTCAGCCATGTTTGTACGGTCACTTTTTTTTCTTGTTTACGAAAATTCTTCTTTTTTTCTTCATTCGTACCAATGTAGCTATAGCTCGTGAAGTTAAAGATATGGTGTTTTATTATAAGCATAATGAGGACACACACATATATATATAATAATTTTATACATTATTTAGGCATACATGTAAGTGGAATGGTGAAAAAAAATAATTTTAAATAGAATGTAGTCATTCTTTAAAATAGAATAGTCATTGCCTGAATAGTTATTGCCTACTCACAATACTGGGGAAAATAGAAAAAAGTTAAGTGATTAAAACACTAAGATATATATATATATATATATATATAAGATATATATATAAGAGGGATGTGGCAGGGGTGTTGTGTGACAGAAGAGTGTCAGCAAGAATCAAAGGAAAGGTGTACAGAACAGTAATGAGAGCAGCGATGATGTATGGGTTGGAGACTGTGGCAGTGAGGAAGAGACAAGAGGCAGAGATAGAAGTAGCAGAGATGAGGATGTTGAGGTTGAGTTTAGGAGTGACGAGGATGGACAAGATTAGGAACGAGCACATCAGAGGGACAGCCAGATTGGTTGTTTTGGAGACAAAGTGAGAGAGGCCAGATTGAGATGGTTTGGACATGTGCAGAGGAGGGATGGTGGTTATACTGGTAGAAGGATGTTGGGGATGGAGATGCCAGGCAAGAGGTCAAGATGAAGGCCAAAGACGAGATATATGGATGTGTTGAGAGAGGACATGAAGTTCGTTTGTGCAAGAGTAGAGGATACTGAGGACAGTTATGTGGAAACAGATGATTCGCTGTGGCGACCCCTAAACTGGAAACAGCCGAAAGTAAAAGAAGATTTTCAAAACATTTTTTTTTCTTAAACAAACTTCCTTTATCATATTATAGTAAGTACTTTTTGCCCATATGCTTTCCTTGTCAGATTGTTTTCCCCTTGTTCTTAACCTTCTATTTCTGCAATGAAAAAAAGAATTTTTGAAACAAATAAATGGTTATTCATTTTAAAATAATTAATAATATATTCATACATTTTCCGACCCGCTTATTCCCTTTTTGGGGTCACAGGGGATCTGCTGGTGTCTATCTCTAGCACACATTGGGCGAGAGGCGGGGGTAAAATGACTTCTCAAATTCTTGTTTATTACTACAAAATGAGTGCGTGTGAGCCAGACTTGAGTGGAGTACAGAAACCGTGGCTGTTTGAAAGTCAGAAAGGGTGCTCAACCCGCACGTGGTGAAATTGCGGATTGTTCAGACCGCGGCTTGACACGTCCACGAAACTCCTCACTGATTGGCTAGGTTCCCCTGCATATTTAACAGGCCGTGTAACGCAACTGCGTCCGTGTGACCGAGTTTTCGTAACTTCCCTTTCAAAACGCAAAGTGGAAAAATTAAATGGAAAATCATCAGAATTAGCCCGTTTACTAAAATGAAATAAATCATACATGTTATAGACTACAACTGACAGAGACAAACATATACATGTTATTATCTCTAAAAAGTGTTTTGGGGTGTTGTGGAACTTTAAACATAAGTGACTCGTGTGACTGCAGACCACTGGCGTTCTGCTATAATAAATAAAAGTCATGCAAGAGCTACCGTGAAACCACTAGATGTCGCTCTTGACTTGTTCCCTTTAGCCATTTTTCAGACACAACTAGCAACACCACAACAAATTTAACTCGAAGTGTGCGTTTAAAACGCAGCAACTACAACGTTTGGGTGCTTTTCCCTTTTGTTTTGATCCAAATATTTATTGATCGACTCGAATACATTTCGTTTGATTAACAAACGATCAAAAACATGTATTGCTGTTCCTGTTTGTCATTCCAAGCATTCATTGCCCAACCACAATGACAAAGTTCTTGATAATGAGAGGCTCTATACACTTTGTAATTGAAATGTATTGTTTGTCTACAACATATGGCTTTGAAGCACAGCAGGAAGTAATGAAGAACATATTCATCAACTATAAGGAACAAATTCAGCTTAATGCTAAAACAACATTGAATTAGATACAGGCAAACACATGTAATATAGTCACACCGGTCAAATAATCAATGGCATAACAGAAAGTTACATTCCCAATAAAGCAATATCTACTTATAATCAACATATTTAGTTTTGTTACTCTTATTATAATACTTGAATCAATCATTCTATCAAATAACAACTTTGAAACCAAAAGATACGTGATCTTTAAAATCCAATCAAATAACATTGTATTATACAAATACACCATACTGGCAAAGATATTCAGTCACCCATGGAAATAACTGAATACAAATTTTCCAGTTATTTCATGGCCATGTGTGTATGAAATCAAGCAGCTATGGCAAACTGGCTGCATTTGTAAATGAATGGGCTCCTCTCGGGACTTCACTGGTCTCCAGAGTGGTTCTCTGATGGAATACATCAAGAGCAGTTGTGATAATTTCTCGCTGCTGAATATTTTACAGTGAACTGTCAGTTCAATCATAACAAAGTGAAAGTGACAAAAAAAACATGAAATAACGGAAAGGGGTTGGTGGATACTACTCAGAGTGTACAGGGGATACCAACTTTCTGCAGTCCACAGAACCACAAACTTCATGGGGTTTTCATAAACCCTGAAGAAAGGTGCACAGAGAGCTTCACATAATGGGTATGAGCAGCTACATCCAAACCATACATCATCAAGTGCAATGGGAACATGTGCATTAAATGTAGATGAACGAATACTTAGGGAAATATTGTGTATTTTTCTTTGTCTAAGTTCTATTTTTGCATCATTTTAGTTAACTCTGAAAATGTTCTGTTTTCCACAGGAAAAAAAACAGCATGAAATAAAATCACTGTCAAAATAAAACGTATGCAGATCAAGGCACTCTTGCGTCGTTTTAATCTATTTTCTCTAGTTATTTTTGCTATTGTGTGAAATTCAGTTTTTTTTTTATTTGGGTTCATATACAAGTAAAACGTACGTGAGTACGTATACATACATATTATATACAGCTATTCGCGCAAAACCAAAAAATAAAAAGACACAATATTTAAATTCTGAATAGATTGAAAGGATCAACCAGTCCATATTTTTACACTAATAAGAGTAATTAGCATTTGCCTGTAAATTTTCAGTTAGCAAATGTGAGCAAGTGACCGTTTCAGATTTGTTACTATTGTTCTTTATAACATTTGTTTGTTCTACTCTCTTTTTTGATATTCAGTGTTTTATAAAGTGACATTTAATCCTCTGTATCAAATTTCTGACCAATTAACTTCGAATAGACACGCCTGTGACCAATGGTCTTTAAACACTGGGTTTGTGTTCGCAACTTTGTGTCAGTCAAACATTTTGAGTTTTACTCATATATTACAATTAAGGTGAATTTTTTTGGAATCCATCTCTAACAAAAAGCAGAATTGCACACTGTTTTATAACATGCACAAGTAAATTAAAATGACACCTCAAGTGCCTCGAGATATGCTCGTTTAAATTTGACAGTGATTTTCAATAAATCTGGGAGGAAACGTTCTGACCTCATCTGAATTTCATTTAACTTTGTGAGTATTGTGAAGGCTTTTTACGGCATAATGCAACACTTGTGATCATCAGAAGCATAGGAAACATTAGAATTAATCTCCTTATACACCACACATTAAAATGTACCATAATTTAAGTGTTTGTACGGGGTTAGTAGCGTAGCCACATAATTTACAAATGCCCGTTCCAATCTCAAAATGTGCATCAAGATTGAAAATGCGTATTGGTGTTTGGAAAATTCAATTGTGTTTTAAACACGTACCAAAAATCAGATTATATATATAATTGTGCACATAATAGTGAATTGAGAGGTTCGATTGGCGATCATCTAGTCGTTCCTCCCACCCATGACGTATTCTAGTGAGTAGAAAAAATCCGAGAGCCTGCTAAAGTTTAAAAAAGGGAGCGAGGTAATTTAAAGAGAGGGCCTCACAGCAGCATTAATGCTGCTCTTCTAATAAATTCAGACTCTTTCTATGCTCGACCACTCTTTAGCTGTCAGTTGATGTTTCACTCTCGATTAAAACTCATAAGACATGCATTTGCAAATCTTGGTACACATTTGTAGATCAACACACGCATTTGTAAATTATATTACCACACATCAACCCCATACTTTTGCTCCCACACAGCATCAACTTTGAACTTTAGTTTTGTAGCATGAAAAACTTCCGAAATGTCTTGTAGACACTATTTAAATACTTTACATTTACAAGCAGTTTATGACCTCCCTGACTAACTTTTACGCCAGCACCCAATCATTATCACAGGTCAGAGTTCACATGCCTTGAATTTTGTAACGTTCAAGGGTTTCCTGTTTACTCCATTTAAATAGAAGTCAATAAGACTTGTGTAGTCACTGCAGCTTAACGTCAAGAGCTTTAGCGTAATGTGAGCATCTTTGAAACGCTTACTAAGGCTGAGCAGAAAAGTGCAGAGAAAGCTTCAGGAGTGAAAAAACTCTAAAAAGCAGATTGTATTGAACATCTAAAACTAATTAAGACGCTTTGGAATAGCATAGCAGGGGCACTTTATAGCGAATCTAAATGACATCAGCTAAACACCCTCAGCAAGAGTTTTGAACAGGCACAGAGGCTCATGTTAATGTCAATAAAGGGAAAAGCCTGAAGAAACTATCTGTGAAAATGTCTTGTTTTTGCAACAAAAACAGCCCTCTGTGAGCTCAGAGTATGCTGACGGCAATCAAACCATCCTCAAAGAGTTTACGTTTACAAATAGTTCGCAATCAAGTGGGGTTGTCCAAATGGCAAGCTAACTGATCTGGGACAGAGTCTTCTCTTAAAGGCTCTATGGCTCCTGAAGATGGCTGGGACTGGCTTGAGCAAGACAGATGTGAAGAATGGCTTTGCAAGTCCTCTTCACCCTCTGCTTTAGACGGCCGCTTCTCTTTGCTCTGTTTTGGGTCCCTCACCAACCGCTGCTCCTCTAATGTCCACATACTCTCATCCTCATCCTCCTTTCCCTGAATCTCCCTGTCAAAGTCCCGAAGCTCCTCCATCATTTCCTCAATCTCCATCTCACCATCGATCTCTTCATCTTCCTCAGATCTAAGCTCTCCCATGCTCTCTGTCCTGTTGGTTGCGTCAGCATCCTCCTCATCCACTCGTCCATCTGGCTCGCTGGCTTGGCTTTCACCAAACTCCAGAATGGTGGGCAAGTTTCCCTGTTTGGGACATCTCTTGCGAAGGCTCACCAGAAATGGTTGTGGGAGAGAGAAGATATCAACATTGTTCCCCAGATCGATCCATGTGACGCTTGGGAAGCTGTCAGGGTCCTTCAGTGTGTCTGTGAGCTCCTTGAGGACAGCTCTGGTCAGTCTGTTACCGTTGAGGGCCAGAGTTTCAAGACGGGGAAGAGATGCCAGGGTTGGGAGCAGCAACAGAAAAGCGTCATCTGTGAGCTCTGTGAAGCCTAGTTCCAGGCTGCCAACACGGGATGCATGATGATGCAGGTAGGCACACAGACGCTCCATGTCTTTTGCTACAAGAGGGATGCCAGACAGGTCCAATGCACTACCCGCCGGAGGGCTCGAAAGAACTGATTTCAGACTGGGATGGAAACAAGAAGAAGGAGAGTTAGGATTTGGAGAAGGAAGAAATGTTATTTTTCATATAAAATGGGTCAACAGTATAATTTATTGTATTGTCAACAAACCCTTGCAATTTTTAGGACACCTTGAAATGTGTGTACCCAACTAAACGCAAAAATCTGTATCTGCTCAAAATAAAGTCTGATCCTATAGCACTGTGCAAAAGTGCTGTATCTATATATAGATTTAAATCCAATTCTGTGATAAAAGTCCAATTCTGAGATATAGTCACACTTCTTAGATGTAAAGCCTAATTCTGAGATAAAAGTCACAATTCTGCGATATATAGTCCAATTCTGATATTCACAATTCTTAGATATAAAGTCCAATTCTGGCATTAGTCACAATTCTGAGATATAGTCACACTTCTTAGATGTAAAGCCTAATTATGAGATACAAAGTTCAATTCTGGGATATACAGTACAATTCTGATGTATATTCACAATTCTTAGATACGTCACAATTCTGAGATATAGTCACAATTCTTAGATATAAAGTCCTATTCTGTGATAAAAGTCACAATTCTGAGATATAAAGTCCAATTCTGATATTCACAATTCTTAGATATAAAGTCCAATTCTGATATTCACAATTCTTAGATATAAAGTCCAATTCTGATTTTCACAATTCTTAGATATAAAGTCCAATTCTGATATTCACAATTCTTAGATATAAAGTCCAATTCTGATATTCACAATTCTGAGATACAAAGTCCAATTCTGATATTCACAATTCTTAGATATAAAGTCCAATTCTGATATTCACAATTCTTAGATATAAAGTCCAATTCTGATATTCACAATTCTTAGATATAAAGTCCAATTCTGATATTCACAATTCTGAGATATAAAGTCCAATTCTGATATTCACAATTCTGAGATATAAAGATATGCACAATTCTGAGATACAAAGTCCAATTCTGATATTCACAATTCTTAGATATAAAGTCCAATTCTGATTTTCACAATTCTTAGATATAAAGTCCAATTCTGATATTCACAATTCTTAGATATAAAGTCCAATTCTGATATTCACAATTCTTATTCTGATCACGTCACAATTCTGAGATATAGTCACAATTCTTAGATATAAAGTCCTATTCTGTGATAAAAGTCACAATTCTGAGATATAAAATCCAATTCTGATATTCACAATTCTTAGATATAAAGTCCAATTCTGATATTCACAATTCTTAGATATAAAGTCCAATTCTGGCATTAAAGTCACAATTCTGAGATATAGTCACAATTCTGCGATATAAAGTTAAATTCTGACATATAGTCACAATTATGCGATATAAAGTCCAAATCCGAGAAATAGTCACAACTTTTACATATAAAGTCTAATGACATGATTTCTGGGATAAAAAGTGACCAGTCTGAGATACACAGTCAGAATTCTGAGAAAAAAAAGTCATAATCCTCTAATATAAAGTTGTGATGCTGAGATAAATTCACAATTTTGAGATACATCCTTGAAAATCTTCTTAGATATAAGGTCCAATCCTAGGATATAAATACAGAATTCAATGATATAGGCTTCGAAGTTCCCTCTCTTTCCTGGCTGTTGTTGGGAGTAATTACATGTTATCTTTAAATTACATTTTTATGGTGAGGATGTTGTTGACACCCCCACAGATGCGGCCCCAAAGACTGGTGCAGGATAAATGCTATAAGAAATAAGAAATCTATACTAAGATAATTGGGAATTTTTACAGGGTGGTCTTGTTCCAAGTTTAAATGGTTACAAATTTGTTGATTTAATCAAGATCAATTTGATTGAATCATTTAGTTAACAGTCAAATATGGTTTAAGAAGATCAGCAGGAGTGATAGACGGTGTGACAGTATAGAGGGGATGGGAGATGAAGGATGGAAGAGACGCTGATTCATTGGGCAAAGAACAAATAACCGCTGCACATGCTGAAGACTCACATAAGCTCAGTGTGTCACCACAGCTTGACTGTCTTCATGCAGTGAAAGTGAGAAAAGAAATGACAAGAATACAAATTCATATTGTGTCCATAGCTAATTCACTTCAGGAAGTCCATTTATCTTATTGAGTTGGCATTTGAGGAAGAGAGTGGAATAATAACTATCCTGACCTGACATGCTAAGCTCATTCACAATGATATATTTCCTGCCTGCTCTGATCGTGTCACTGACCCAGCAAATGAAACAGCAGCTATGTGAAGGAAACAGTTAAAGCAGAGCAGGAAATCTAGTCTACTTGTAGAACTGGCCAGAATCCCAAATCCCACGCTCTTGAA
Source organism: Danionella cerebrum (assembly GCA_007224835.1). Lineage (NCBI taxonomy): Eukaryota > Metazoa > Chordata > Actinopteri > Cypriniformes > Danionidae > Danionella > Danionella cerebrum. The sequence goes on along the minus strand of SRMA01025489.1, from coordinate 175,980 downwards.
GAGAATGGGTCTTTCGCTTTCTCCTTATGCCTCATGACCCACTTACAGACATTTAAAAGAGGGCTCAAGCTCAATTTCACGTCTGTCAGTATTAATCTTGAATATTTTACAAAAAATTGAACAAAGACATTTTCAAGAACTGACATTGATTTCCATTCTATTACTGACAAAAATCTAACCAGGGTAAAGTCTTTTATATGTCAGGAAAAGAAGGATAGTTTAAAAGAAATATTGAAGATACTCAAAAAATTTACTCATTTTCAGTATTCATTAACATACCGTCTCATGTATGTTTCACCACAGAAAAAAACACTAAATATGTTTAAGAATGTCACATGAATTTGTAAATGGAAGTTTTTGCAACAAAACTTGTTTCTTTCGGCAGTAGACTGTACAAAGTCTCTGTTGTTGAGTGGGTTTACATATCAACCGTTGCGGTTTTTGTCATATAAAGTGATTTACATGCAAGAAAAACCTACTTTTAGCCTAGTGGATCTTTAAAGGTATCTTGAAAACACAACATTTACTTCCGTTTGTGATCATTCATGTTCTTTTTTTTTACCTTGTCCTTTCCCGCTCAAAAGCCATCACATGGGAGAGTAAATGCTTTGCTGAGTTGGACAGTTTTACTTTCTCCAGGGGAGTAAAACACCTGGTGTGGTGTTTTCTCCTCTGGATTGTAGCATTGAATGTATGTAAATATTTATTGGTTGTGGTTCCCAGTTCCCATTAGTTGTGGTTCTTATTATGACTAGGGTCGCTGCTGGCCAAATAAGTGCCCTAAGCAGATGTTTGCCCCCCAATATGTGCCCATTACATAAGTTAACAAATGTTTTCTTTTTACTCCAAAAAATTTCCTCTAGTTTTTTAAAGCATCCATAAGAGAAAATGAGAAATAGAACTAAAACATTTATTTAACCTACCTACTTATTGTGATTACCCAGCACTAAATGCATTGTTCCTCCAAAAAAGCCAAGTTTAGGATGGAATAACTAAAAAAAGCCAAGTTTAGGATGGAATAACTCAAAAACGCTACAGTAAAATATTCCTATTACTTGTATTCTGACAGTCAATAATACTAACTATAATCAAGTACAGTTTTCACATAAGAGAAAAGGAGAAGTGGAACAATAAAATGTAAAACATTTTTTGTGAGTACTCAACACTAAATGCACCCCCCCCCCAAAAGCTATGTTCAGGATGGAATAACCCATAAGAGAAAAGTAGAAGTGGAACTTAAAAATGTCCCCAACAAACACCTTTTGTAAGTACACAACACTAAATGCATTTTTCTTCAGGATATGTTAACTCGAAAAAATATTCCCCTTATTTGGATTCTGACTGTCAATAATGCTCACTGTAATGATTTAAAGACAATGCAGTCAAAACCTGAAAATTAGTCCAATACACAATTCCACCTAATGCGCTTAAAAAAGTTCAGGATGGAATAACAAAAAACGTTGGATAATGAAAAGCAGCCAAGCACAAAAAGGGTGCAAATCACCCTGTAATTTTCAAATTTGTCTGTGGGGAGGAACAGACAGCCAAACAAAGAAAGCCAGATGGGGAACATGTTAAAAAAGATTGAGAAATTCAGGTGCAGGAAAGATCTCCAGTTGCTCACCAAAGCTACAATGTTTCTAAAGCAACTTTTTATCCAAAAAACTTTTTATAAGTCTTTTTATCCAAGAAGCAAGAACCGATAAAATGTCTTAATTCCTTGAAATTTATGTCGCTTTGGATAAAAGCATCTGCCAAATGTGTAAATGTTAAATATGTACACAGTAAAATCCTAAGAGTTAAATTAACTCTGCTCGGAGTATATTTGGTCCCACTCTATATAGAGTTAAACCAACTCTGAGAAAGAGTAATTTAATAATCTATTTTCTTCATATTTTTCCAAATTTGCATGGAAAATGCAAACTAAATATTAACTATTCAGAGAGGGACCAAGTCCACTCCAGAAAGAGTAAAAACAGACAAAAATAGACTGTTTAGTTCAAATAGACTTATTTAAATAACTCTCCTTCAGAGTTGGTTTAACTCTATATAGAGTGGGACCAAATACACTCTGAGAAGAGTTAATTTAACTCTTAGGATTTTACTGTGTACTAAACTTCAACATTTGTACAAGGATTCCAAAATGGCTCCGGTTAAGAAACAGCAGAACTCACCCTTTTCCAACTTACGAAAAGGATTTCAAACTGAAGGCTATCAGTCCCACCTGAGCTTTTGCGAAGGCCAGGGTCGTTACTAAACAGCCAGGTACAAGCAACAAGACTGATTCAGAGAATGTCAAAATTGTCCACCTGTTAAACTTAGACACGAAAAAGTGAGAGTATGGTTTTGTACTTTATTTGTTAAGACCGTTTCACAATGAGAACGGTATAAAGTAATGATACAAAAAGGTGAAAATTTAATATGCGAATTAAGCACACCATTATATATAGACATCAAATGCGAATATGCATCAAAGTTAGCAGCAAAACATCAGATAAATCTGTGGGACCTGTTCAGATGAATCATAGAACCTATACGGATTCAGATGCGCTGTAAATTCAAACATAGTTTATAGTGTTATAAACAGCTCATGCTTTGTTTAAACATATTGATAACTTTAGCCAAATAGATAGTAATGCTAGTAGATGACCGGTTAAAGCTGTGTTTGGTTACACTCTCTTTTCAATAAGTGTTTACAAGTTGCCGTACAAGTATATTATTATATTGTATAACAAATATATCGTTCTGCTGTCACAACAAGAAAATGTTGACCGTTATTGTGAAGGAATTGAATAAAGTTTGACGTATTCAAACTTCATCTGACTGCACCTTATAATCTTTTGTGCCTAATGTGTAAAAATAGGCTCATTCTTTGATATTGCACTTTATAATCCAGTCTGAAAGATATGGTGTATACCTTCATGCTTTTGAAAGTGTCTGGGTGCACGGATGATGCTGAAATGTGTACAATGCTGTATGAAATCAGAACCTGCTGCAATCTCTTACATCTTATTTTACGTCTTATTCTGTCTGAAAGGCAAATCAGCCCTTCAGGAATAAATAAAGCCATCATGTGACCAGCAACTCTATACTCTATCCGTTGCTTGATTTGCATTCCTTGCGTTCGCTTATAACACCGTCTCATCTCTCTGCACTTGTGTCATTCACACTTGACTAATTATCGAAATGGCAGCAGGTGTGTGCTATGAAAAATGCTTCTGCTGGATTCATTGACGCTACTTTGATGGTGTGACGGACTGGAATAAAGCGCATGTGATAGTCAGTCCTGACTCACAGATGGTTGTTGGTTCATGTCATGACTAAGACACTTGCGAAATTAACTTGAGCTTGTTCAATTGTACCGTCTGTACATCTGGAGTGTGTATGGCACTTTGAATACGATGTTGTATGTTTCTCAAGGAATTTCATGGTCATGATTGCTATCAAGTCCTGTATGTTGTCACTAAGCTTGGCTTCTAGAGACTCATACGCAAGAGCTGGAGTGAACTAAACAAGTTTATCAACCACAAAAAAACAAAAACAAAACCAGAAAGATCCACAAGAGGGTGAAACCTTATTAACTAAGGCTTCGTCACTGGGACACAAGGTAACAGATAAACATGAAACAAACTCGAACAGCCAGCATAAAGCATGCAGAAATAACTGCAGACAATGTCATTTTAAAATTAACTTAACAATGGTTTACTGCCGTTCTCAGACAGCAGGAGTGTAGATGTATAATGAACCGGTGACAAATTCAAGAAACACAGAATCAAATTCCTTGAGCCACAGAATCAGGAACAGGTGTGAAGGTGATTAGGAGAAACACAGACAGGGAGGGGCAGGAGCGGGCGAGAGAGAGAGAGACAAGATGAGAGAACTAGACACAAAGACGGAGCAAAGGACAGTATCCAAGATGAAGCTATAAGTCTTGAGCCAATTTGCAGGGTTTGTGAAAACACCCTTCTCGCACACAATCTTGTATTTGTTTGTGATTTTAAAACAGCTCAAAGCAGAGGACGGTGAGTGAATGTGGCTGTGGAAAAAATTATGACCTTAAAAAAATCTTGGTGAGCAAAAACATGAACCTTAATGTGGATTAAATTGGCCTCCTTCGCTCAGATAATACTTTGAAGACTGTGAATACAAGACTTTCAATTAAGTGCAGAACATCATTGTGCAGTTTCCATCACACTGGGGAAAGGTCAATGAAATTATTCCATAAATATCCTTTAAAGGACACTTTAATGTGTTTATGGGTAATTCACTTCATCCTGAAGTTACCTAAGTGTATGAAGAACCCATGTGGCACTCACTGTGGTCTCCTACTGCTTTAAATCTGTGTAGTAATCATGCTAAAAGGTGTTATTTTGACACTGATTTTGTATTTACCTCATTTTGATATGTAATTTTATTATTTAATCTTTTGACATTTTAGTATTTATTATTAAGTATTTATATCACTCCTCCATTACCAGTGAAGAACAGGGTTTCTGTCGGTTGTCAAATTTATTCAACATGAACAGTTCTTGACATAATTAATGAGGACTAACATAACAGGAAACAATGCGGGGGATTGTGGGAAATGACGTTTTTGTGCTTGTTCATTATTAAAATGCATGGTAAAATGTGTTTATGTGCATCCGTTGAAGATGTAGGCATCACAAAATTGTTATTTTTCTATTAACAGTTGTATTTCAGTTCAGTTTCAGTTAACAGTTTTTTTTCTGAAGTCTAAATGGCACATATAGCAAAAGAATAGAAAAGGTGAGGTTTAGAATGAGCTTGAGAAAAAACATCTAATTGTTCCTGGAACATTTACTACAAATGGGTTGATGGGCTCTTCTTTTGTAACCTGTGCTCATGCAATTGTCACAATGGGGCTCAGATTCAGTGAAAGGTATTGCATGCAGAACTCCTGCTGACCCCTAGGTTCACACATTTTTGAGAAGTTGGGTCAACATCCTCAAGTAGGATGAAATTGATCTCATCAAGTTTTTGCTCAAATTCATGGAGCTTGGATGAAAAACTTTGTTTAAGAGATTAAGTAACAAAAAGTTCTTAACAAAAAGAACTGGATTTCAGATGAGATTGTGATTATAGACACTTCAGAATATTGTCTTCTTTATATTGTCGTCTTGTTTTATGTAATATTCACTAGAAGACAATTATTCTTTACGTACATTTTAAACAAGAAAGATTGTAAAATTGGCTGAAAAAAGATGACCAAATGCAAATGTTAACACAGCCCCCTAGTGGATGTATAGTATCAAATGCTCTCACACAAATCAAACTGGACCCTATCCTTCTTAGCTTTGTGGTCTCAAAACATTTTAAATTACATTTTTTCCAAATGATGGTTTTGGAAGCTGATTAAAATATTGTTGTAAAATATTGTGAAGCATATCGCATCATAGACATAATTTCGAGGTATGTATCATATTGTGAGCAGAGTGTATCATTACACCCCTAAATAAAACATTTTTACTCAATCTCTCCATAGTATTACTGGCTAGCGAAAGCTCTGTGTAGAGTTATGTAAATTCATACAAAAGCATCAAGATGTGCTGATTGAAAGCTATGGACAGGAAACTTGAGGAATACTAATCTCCCCAAAACAACAACAAAAAAAAAACAGATGTTCCTGCGTTTATCAAATAGGAAAAAAGGCTCATCACAGTGAGCCGACACAAGTGAAAGTCCACCACATTCCAGAACTGAGGTAATCTCCTGAAGAGGTGGCATTAGAACAACAAGAGAAATCATTTAAGGGGGAAATAGAGGGATGAGGAGGAAATGGGAAGGCAGAAAGAATTCAGCCTACATGCCAGAGAGATGACAGTATGGTTTCACAAAAGCTTATATTCGGCACCGTCTATAAAATACTGGTTTATATTCACAAATCCCTTTCCTCCCCCCACACCGTGAAACAATTCTAGCAATCAAATGTGGGTGTTATGGAGGCAGATCATGCACTACAGAAAGACAAAAGTCTGTCATCTCTGGAAATGATCTGCCATGAGGCTTCAGAGCACATGTATTGAGTTTTCAGGAAGACGTTTTTCACCAACTCTAGACAGAATTGGGCTGAATGTTATGGACTAAAGGCTCTCCGCTCGAACACAGACGCACACCAGACGAGAGCAGTCTGTTTCACATTCCAGTCCAGCAATGACTCATTATAGAGATCATGTAGGTCGATGACATAACAAATTCCAATGTTTTCATTCCAGACAACTGAACAATTAGCAATAAATATGTTTCTTCTAAATGAATGTTGTTCCATGGCATTTCTTTTTATAAATTCTTCCTATAATCTGCGAAAATCAGCTGCATTCCTAAAGGGCAGTCTCTGCCTCCTCAAGCATGATGACATGCTTGCGCATATTGTGTTCTAAGACACAACTAAGTTATTATATACTAAGAAAGGTTTTCTACTTATGTGGAAACTTCCATTTTTCTTTTGAAATTTGCACCAGTTTATTAGTAGGTGATGATTTTGTTTTCTTGGAATCGTTATATGGAAATTTTCATTTGAAAAATTCCAGGTTTGTGCATGGCTTAAATGAATGCTAACAACTACCGGTAATCTGGCATTTTCACTAATCTTATTTTAAGAATAATTTTAGGGTATTGATTATTTAGCTTATTCTGCAAAAATATAACTTAAATTGTCTTGAGTAAAAAAAAATGCTTTTTCTGATCATTTATTTGCTTGAATTAAGAAACTTTGATCTTAAAACAAGAACAAGAAATTTTCTTATTCCAGAACATAACAGATGTCTAGTTTTAAGAAATCAATATTAACTTCCTTGTTAAAAAAGAAAGTTATTTCTGGTTTTAAGTTCATATGGGAAATCTGGCCACAGGGGTTTCAAGCCAATGACTTCTGTGCCGGCCCCAAGCCCAGTAAAATAGAGAGGGTTGGGTCCAGAAGGGCGTAAAACATGCCAAAAACCAAACATGCGAGTCATCAAATTGATTTTCATACCGGATCAGTCGAGGCCCGGGTTAACAATGACCACGACCGGTGTTGTTGACCTACAGGGTGCTGATGGAAGTTAGACTACTGTTGGTGGAAGAAGAAGAGGAGGGTGAAGGATTCATAGGCAGAGAGAGAAGAGGAAATGCAGGAGTATAGATCTGAGAATAGGGATTCTTAACATTGATACAATGACAGGGAAAGGTGGAGAGCTGGCAGGCATGATGAAGAGAAGGAAGGTAGATATTCACAGGTTGACAGATGAGGTCAGACAGGAATCTCCGTAGACAATGATGTTAGCAGATGATATTGCGATCTGTAGTGAGAGCAGAGAGCAGGTGGAGGAACACTTGGAAAGTTGGAGGTCAGCTCTAGATAGAAGAGGAATGAAAGTCAGTCGCAGTAAGACAGAATACATGTGTTTGAACGAGAGGGAGGAAAATAGAACAGTGAGGTTTCAGGGGGCTGAGGTCAAGAAGGTGCAGGAGTTTAGGTATTTGGGGTCAACAGTCCAGTGTGACGGGGAGTGTGGAAAAGAGGTGAAGAGACGAGTGCAGGCAGGTTGGAGTGGGTGGAGAAAAGTGTCCGGGGTGTTGTGTGACAGAAGAGTGTCAGCAAGAATCAAAGGAAAGGTGTACAGAACAGTAGTGAGAGCAGCCATGATGTATGGGTTGGAGACTGTGGCAGTGAGGAAGAGACAAGAGGCTGGAAGTAGCGGAGATGAGGATGTTGAGGTTCAGTTTAGGAGTGACGAGGATGGACAAGATTAGGAACGAGCAAATCAGAGGGACAGCTCAGGTTGGTTGTTTTGGAGACAAAGTCAGAGAGGCCAGGTTGAGATGGTTTGGACATGTGCAGAGGAGGGATAGTGGTTATATTGGTAGAAGGATGTTGGAGATGGAGATGCTGAGCAAGAGATCAAGATGAAGGCCAAAGACAAGATATATGGATGTGCTGAAAGAGGACATGAAGTTAGTTGGTGCAAGAGAAGAGGATACTGAGGACAGAGTTAGGTGGAAAAGGATGATTCGCTGTGGCGACCCTTAAACTGGGAACAGCCGAAAGGAAAAGAAGAAAGAAGATCCAATGGCAAAGATTAAGCACTGTTAAATGAAACAATGTTTCAAACAGGTTTTCTGAATTCCTTTTATCATCCTGCAATATCTAATAAAGCATCTGAATGCTCTACTTCTTTTTTCTAAGAAAAGGGGGAAGTGTGAATTTTTAACACATGAGTTTTCTGTCGCTACAGTAACAACAGGAATTAAAACATCCCTGACAAATTTGGCAGTAAAAGATTTCTGACTGTTCTACATGTTTTCAACAAAGAACTGTGGAATGCTTAACTAGTAGATCAGCACATACATGATTTATTTACTCTTGTTTTAAGCAGACTAACTGATTTTGTCGGGTGTAAATATTTGCGAAGGCAGGAGTCTATAAACACACAGACTACACAAGTATGCGATGTTCACATAAACACAAGCGTAAAACTGCAAGGAATCTGTTATATGTGTGGACCCTCAGACAGGAAATGGGACATGTCTGAGAGAGAGACATACTCTGACCTGCGGAGGATGTAAGGTCACATTATCACTTAGCGACACCAGAGCATGGCGCAGAGAGAGAGAGAGAGAGAGGGCAACTGAAGGAGATTTAAAATTTGATAAAATGCAAATGATTTTCAATGTGAGAATTTAATTCCATTGCTACCCAAATCGCTTTTAAACCATAAAACTATATATATATATATATATATATATATATATATATATATATATATATATATATATATATAGTATATATATATATATATATATATATATATATATATATATATACACACTGAGTTTATTTAAGTTACCATCCCTCCAATCTCTGGACAATAATCATTTCAGAGTAAAAGGTTTGTGTTGCAACATTATCAGAGACTTTTGAACACGACAAGATTGTTGCATATTAAGTGTGGGCAGCGGAGTGAAGCCAAACCGCGGCGAGTGACCGAATACAAGTTTATGGGAGAAAGCTGAACTTTAAAAATGATTTCATCAGAAAGTATGGTTTACAACGGTAACGGTTATAATGGTTCAAAAGTTATCTATACAGTGAACAAACTTCAAAAGTTTCTTTCTTGGCTCAAGTTTATTTTCGTGTGGTTAGCGATGGTTCAATTTTCCTTAAAAAGACTAGGTAGGACCATGTGATCGACAGCTACACTGAACAGAGCTGACTTACCGCTGTCATCACGGCGCACACTGCAGAGGAATGGCACGCATGGGTATCGTCCTTGAAGAAAGCTTCTCCTAAAGCCCATGCACAAAAAAAGCATGCCTAGAATTTGTTAGGGCCCATTCTGGTAAAGATGAAGACTCCTGGGTACTCTAGAGTTACTACTCTAGATCAGGGGTGCTCACACTTTTTCAGCTTGTGAGCTACTTTTAAAATGACGGAGTCAAAGTGATCTACCCGCTACAAAAATGTAAAACATCTATCAACAAAAAATTATTTTCAACTTTATTGAGAATTGACAAAACACATAAAATATTTAACTATTTACATTTTTTGTAATAATGTGAGTTTAATTTGATGACAATAAATTTGTCAATATTTATTGAAACTGAGTCGTGCAGTACAATATACAGGTGAGGAGTGGCGTGTTGCTTGATTTTGGTTGTAATAGAGAAATTTAGAAAGAAGTTATGAAGCATATTCTGGGTAAAACATATTTTGGATCTGGTAATTTGCAGACGGTCCCTAAGCGATTCCATGTCAGCGGGTTGCTCATAGACGGTAATGTGTTTCTGCGAATGGCGAGGGAAACTTGTTTTGATAAAAAAAGTTTTGTAGTTTGTCCGCTACATAACACAGATTAAAAATAGGTGTTATTTGTTTACTAAGAACATTCTGGTCTCGAGCTATTGAGCAGAGAAAACCGAATCCGTGAATCTGCAGATAACTTTACTGAACTGTGACGGGATGGATGATCGGCTGATATTGTTTCAATTTCACGCCATCGCGATCGACATAATGAGCACCCCTGCTCTAGAGTTATGAGACCAAGATCATTGTTTTTGGAACTAATAGTTGTATAACTGATGAATAAAGATATAAAGATTTCCCAAAAAAAAAAGAACTTACTTTCGGAACATTTAATATATTGATTCTGTATTAAAAAAATTTTTTTTAAACGTTTATGAGTTTATTTTTGGTAAAATAAATAAATAAATAAATAAATAAATATTGTAATAAATAACTTATAGATGAATAAATCATTTGGTAGAATTTTATCATTTTTCATAAATGATTTCTGGAAAGCCAACCTTATGTACCCCCCCCCCACCCCCGCAGGCCCATCCTGTTTCCTGTTTGTACCTTCAGGCTGTGCAGTTATGACATGTCTCCTGGATAGCCTCATTACAGCCAATCTGGTAAAATCACATCACAACAGTATAACGCCAGAGTTCAGGCAGAGCAAATCAAAGCACAAGAGGAGGTTCAACCAGACAAGGCTACACTTTCAACGGAGCCAGCAGCAATGTGTAAGATGCTTCTGTACGAAAACATCAACAGTTGAAGTCACACCTGCCAAAATAACCCACACAACACCAGCCAAAAAAAATATGTAGCCTAGTGTGTGGTGATCCAGACACAAAGACACTCACCATCAACAAAAACCTCCAAGTGTGGATTAAACATCACAGCCAGAATGGAATAAACATGTATTAAAAGCAGTCTGCACAAAACATACTTTCCTGTTCCCATGCAGCATTCTAGGTACAAGCAGGGGCTGTTTAATCCTCCACAAGTTTACCATTCATCCATCGTCACAGGGAGTTAATAGAGACTAGTATTGCTGCATTGAAACATTGCTGAGTCTTTGTTTTGGCTACATTATGGCAGTTGGAAGGCAGCCACATCACATAAATGTAAGAAATTAAGCTGCAGGAGGCTGGTCTTTCAATCACTCAGTGTTGGATAAACCCGGCTCTTGTCAATTATCCATGGAGAGGAAAGCATTGTGGATAAGCAGTAACCGAGACTTTATGAAACAATGGCTGAGGGACCATCGGTAGTATTTTTGAGGCAAGTTGTGCATCGATTCGTGACTAATTATAATAATCCCTTACATTTAAATAACACTTTTCTAGGCACTCCAACATGAGGGTGGTGGTGTCCTAATCCACCACAAGTGTATAGAATCTAGTCAAAGGAAGTTGCCAGTGTTACATTTCTGCTGTTCTCAACGGTGCATTGTGGGATCTTTAATAAGTTGTTAGCAATCACACGATCCTGATGACACACAGAATTCAGAAAATGGTCGGAGAACAAATAACACAATACAAAGATAGAGGAACGTTTTTACTATGGAGTAGTGTTTTTGAACTCTTAATACTTGGTACCGGTTTAATACACTTTTCTGAAATTTGGCCAAATTAGCTTTAACTAAAAGTTAAAACCTAGGGCTGGGCGATATGAAGCTAAAAATATATCTCGATATATTTTGCTATATCTCTATATACGATATATATCTCGATATCTTTACAGGATTTATAACCACCCCCCCAAAAAACCCTACTGCAAATATAGACATATATCGATATGTACGATATGCCAGAATTCATATCGAGTTTAAAAAATATCTCGATATATTTTGAATATCGAGATATCGCCCACCCCTATTAAAACCTACATATTCAGGTAGGTATTTTAATTTTTTTTTCCAACTTTCTTTTTCACTCGTGAACCTTTCCCCCTCACCCTTCCACAATCCCTTTTCCACTCCCCCTTGCAGTCCAATGTCGTCTTGCCCTGACACAACTAATTTAAACTGACTCGTGGGAACCACAACTAATAAATATTTACATTCAATGCTCCGATCCAGAGGAGGAAACACCACAACAGGTATTTACTCCCCTGGAGAAAGCAAAACTGGGCAACTCAGCAAAGCATTTACTCTCCCATGTGATGACTTTTGACCGAGCAAAGCATTTACTCTCCCATATGATGGCTTTTGAGCGGGACAGGACAAGGTAAAAAAAAAAAAAAACTTTAACTAAACTTTATTATTAATTATATTCATCGCCCCGAAGACAATAATCATTTCAACAATGTCAACAATGATTTACCAAGGTGGGAAATGGATAACTACTAATATGCAACACTTTATTTCTATAGTTTGTCTTAGTGCAAGTGTTTGAAAATGTAAAAAAATAAAAATGTTCAAAGACATTTTAAAACGGTCACTTCTACAACAGCAAATCACAATGTCCCATTTTCACTAGCCACTAATATGTTTAACAAATCATGAATTACTTTGCACAACTTTTGAACAAATAATAAATCATGTAAAAAACAGAAATGAACCTAAATGAATCTGTACATCTTGCACATCTATCCCTGATTCGGATGAAAAGTCTTTATGAAATGTCTCTCTACATTGTGTCGCTTAGCCTTCGCCACAGTCATCCCCAGGTACACACTTCTTACATAGAGGTAAAAAAAAAATTGTCTCCCATTCGTCGTGAACATTATGTTTTTATGGGTCAGTCATGTCATTTTCACTGCACCCCCTTGTTTTCATCGTAGTGCATCATACTGACCTTTCAACTATACTAGGTCATACATCAAAAACATCTTAATAGTTTTTTATATGTATTGTCATATCAAGTTTACCTGTAAGTGTCAATCAAACAAGAATATCAATCACAATAAATTAGACGCAGCTCACTGGAAAGTTGCGCTATTTAAGCTACTTTTTTGACTGGGTGCCACATTGGTTTCACAAGTATAAAATAATTTTTCTTTGTGTTTATTTGATTCCTATTCAAAACGTTAACCCTTAGAAGCCTTTGGACGCAGCAGTGTAGGAATGGATCGAAGCGACCAAGCTATTGTTTAATTTTTATTTTACATTTAATGTGTAGGTTTCAAACAGGTTATAAGTATTCATATTTCAGTTTTAAACAAACATTACAAGAGTTGCGACACATCACTGGCAAAGTAATTAAAATAAAAATGTGAGAATTTGTGCAATTATCTTTCAGTTTGATTTCACAGACCCCAAATTTGTGCCATCTAGTGGTGAAAAGAAGGGGTCACCCCTGGACGAACAAAACCTGTGAGATGGCTTGTATTTTTCAAAATTCTGCCACAAATAAAAAGCACAATGGCACTAAACAGTGCTTGGAACAGTGTATATATAATGTTTAGAGGACTTTTGCCTGTTTTTTTTTATACATATTTTGCATTGTTTTTTGGGGGAGATTTACTAATTTTTATTTTATTGTCAACACTTTAGATTTTTGTTATGAAACTGTTCGTTCTCATTTTTTGAGATTTTTGCAGGTAAAAAAAAGACAAAATATAATGCCCTGAACTATATTTTTGTACAATAGAGATTTATTAGAGCAAATTGTAAAGTAGGAAAAAATGCAGAAAAAAAACCTTCTAACGGGTAATGGTGAATAGTGGTGAATATAAACATTCAAAGACATGGGTTAGGTGGACATTTGGTGAAAATGTTTGAACAAATAATTTTTCTCGCAAATAAGATTACAGCAGCTGTTTGAAAGCAGTAGCTGCAAAAAGCCTAGCTAGCTTTAGCTCATGTTTGTGCAGGTACAGCACAGTCAGAGGTTGAATGATCCCCCACCGAAACGGCACAAAATAATACACCAAATAACATTTAATTATAAATGCTGTAAGACTCTGTCAACCACCACAGAGACTGCTAGCAAGTACATTTAATGTCAAGTAATGTCCCAATGTAAGTCGCTTTGGATAAAAGCGTCCGCTAAATACATAAAAGTAAATGTAATGTCAAGTGGCTTTTTGAGCACAACACAGCCTTGAGTTCCAAATAAGAGTTTTATTTTTAAGCAAACTGCACATAAAGGTGGCAACATTTATTCTTTTATTTGATTCATATGAGGTTTCATCATATACTCTAGGATGACCGTCATCATTTAATTTCAGAAGAAACCCTGTTCTTGTACTTGTTTTTTCATTATAATTGATAAATGAACATAATTTTGCAAACTTCCTTCTATTTGCTGGCTTTTATGTATCTATTGCTATTCCACCAGAAGCCCTTGCTTCCCTACAAGTCCCTTCGGCGATGTTCACGTTTTATTATTCAAACAATAGGCAGATAAGTGGAGCGCACAAGACAAGCCTCAATGAGACGCTGCATTAGCCATGCAGTTTTTAAACTGTAATTAATCCCTAAGAGCTGACAAATCAGTACATAGACAAACAACTGACAATGCTGAGATTAATGTTCAATGTCTGCTTAGCCAAGTAAAACAGACTATTTGAAACTAAGTAATGACTAACTAAAGAGGTTCTTGCCTGCCTCTTTTATGGTGTGCTGTAGAATGACGTGAGGGTTTTAAGTTCTTTTGTGACAGACTGTGTTGTTGATAATGTAGACAAGTTGGCAAAATAGTCAGACATCAAATGGTATACGGTACTAGCTGAAACCAGTGGGACTCAGGTACACCTATATCTTTTTAGAGAAATCTGGCCAAAAGTGATCTTCATGGAGCAGATGCAGGCAAAGAGCTATATGTCCGTTCTGGGAAAAAGGACAAGCGACTCAAGTCTACACAAAATCATAGAACCCAGGAAAAATGGCAGCTGGAGCTCTAGATTGATGATTCAAAATAAAGAAAATATTTGACCATAGCAGAAATCTGTACACTGAAGGACAGAAGAGAGTACGCAGGCTACGGTGAAGCATGTTGGAGGTTCCTTGAAAGTTGGCGCTGCACTTAATCAGATACTTATCGATTACCGTATTTTTTGGCTCATAAGACGCACTTTTTCTTCCCCAAAACTGAGGGGGAAAAGTTGGTGCGTCTTATGAAGCGAATGCAAACCGCCGCGAAGTCCGGTAACGGCCGTATGAGAGGTGTAAGAGCTCCGGAGCTAGGCCGAAGCCGCGGCCATATTTGTTTACCAAGCGCTGCGCGCTGACGTCATCGCCCATCTCTGCCATTGCGCGGACGTAACGAAAACAGGGGGAAAAACTACATTTCCCACAATGCCTTTGGCATCCGCATCCATACTTACGTCACGAGCGAAACTACAGAGATCAACTGCTGTGTCTCACAACGTAAGTCTCTTGCACTTGAGTGATCTCTCACGCTACAAACCCGTTTTCTCACGCTAAAATACATTTCATGTTGTGAAATGGGCACAGCTCATAGTTTGTCTGCTATGTTTTTTGAGCCTGACGATAAGATGATGATCGATAAGCATCGTCTTCAGTCTGTGAGGGTTTTATTTCCACTAAGCATTCACTTGGACAGTTTCACAATCTTGGACAGTTTGATCCTTTATTAATGGAGTTATTTCAAAAGGATTTATATTAGAACAAAAAGCATACGCTTGTTTCCAGCGCGCGCGCGCTCGCTCGCTCTCTCTCTCTCTCTCGCGCGCGCTCGCGTGAAGTAAACAAAACGCTCTCAATGACTGAAACTCTTCTTTAATAAACTCAAACTCAAATCATCTCTCAACGGTACATCTCACACATGTACATACGAGATAACAAACGTAAGTAACATGTTCTGCAATTAGGGAGTGTTTGATTACAGGGGGGCTCGACTAAAAAAAGTTTGAGAACCACTGTATTATTACTAATGTGGGGGCAATCTTACTAGCTATTATTAGTAATGTAGTGACAATGTTACTGGCTATTATTAGTAATGTAGTGACAATGTTACTGGCTATTATTAGTAATGTAGTGACAATGTTACTGGCTATTATTAGTAATGTGGTGACAATGTTACTAGCTATTATTAGTAATGTAGGGACAATGTTACTAGCTATTATTAGTAATGTGGTGACAATGTTACTAGCTATTATTAGTAATGTAGTGACAATGTTACTAGCTATTATTAGTAATGTAGTGACAATGTTACTAGCTATTATTAGTAATGTAGTGACAATGTTACTGGCTATTATTAGGAATGTAGTGACAATGTTACTAGCTATTATTAGTAATGTAGTGACAATGTTACTGGCTAATATTAGTAATGTAGTGACAATGTTACTAGCTATTATTAGTAATGTAGCGACAATGTTACTGGCTATTATTAGTAATGTAGTGACAATGTTACTAGCTATTAGTAGTAATGTAGTGACAATGTTACGGGCTATTATTAGTAATGTAGTGACAATGTTACTAGCTATTATTAGTAATGTAGTGACAATGCTACTGGCTATTATTAGTAATGTAGTGACAATGTTACTGGCTATTATTAGTAATGTGGTGACAATGTTACTGGCTATTATTAGTAATGTAGTGACAACGTTACTGGCTATTATTAGTAATGTAGTGACAATGTTACTAGCTATTATTAGTAATGTGGTGACAATGTTACTAGCTATTATTAGTAATGTAGTGACAATGTTACTGGCTATTACGGTATTACTAATGTGAGGGCAATGTTGCACTGGAACAGTGATGGTGATAACGAATGGTGGACTTTAGAATGATGAGTGGGGGCAAAGAAAAACATTACAGCCTTTTTTTTTGTTACTTTTACTGTTTACTGTCTGTTCATGTTACATGTTTGGCTGTTAACTTTTACACAGTTGATATAAAATATTTTACAACAGTATTTGGTTCAGAATCTTTTTTTTCTGGATTTTCCTCTTTAAAAATTGGGTGCGTCTTATGTGCCGGTGCGTCTTATGAGCCGAAAAATACGGTATGCAATACCATCAGGGAGGAATATGATTGGTCCGAAATGTATTCTGCAGCAGGACAATAACCCTAAACTCACATTTTTAAGCGCTATCTTCTGCGTAAGAAGAAAAAGAAGTTCTGGTAGTGAGGTTAGGTAACCTACAAGCCAATTGTCTTCAACTGTGTCCAAGTGCACATAGGCGAATTGTTGCTAAGGGTGAAAGGCAAACGGTGGTAACTTCAATTATTGATTTGATTTATCTTTATTCGTTCAAATTTTTTCATTTTTAAAAGCCTTCTTTGTTAACAGAATTTTTTCATACCCGCCTAAAACATTTCCACAGTACCGTATAAAAGACATTAATCTTACAAACCACTGAATCTTACAATTGACAAATCCTAGGAATTGTAAAATGTAATATGGTAATTCCTTTTACAAATCAGTAAACAGTTATTAAATAAATAAAAACATGGAGTTTCAAAAAAGTAACCGGACTCAGAGAATCGGCTTTACTCACC
Organism: Danionella cerebrum; assembly: GCA_007224835.1. NCBI lineage: Eukaryota > Metazoa > Chordata > Actinopteri > Cypriniformes > Danionidae > Danionella > Danionella cerebrum. The sequence goes on along the minus strand of SRMA01025489.1, from coordinate 158,785 downwards.
AGGCTTGTGGCTTCCTCTTCAGTAGCCCCTGTCGCCGCCACTGCGAGTGAGGACTCAGGTGGTACGTCAACTGACGGCAAACCTTCTCCATGGCACCCAAAGCATCCCCTTCCTTACAAAGACAAAGCACATGACAAAATGTCAATCGAGATGTAATTGGCAGCAGGTTAAATGGGTCCTGGCAGAAGATCATGCTAGAATAGGCCTCAAGGTTTAAATACTGATTTATCTGACATTTCTGATGACAGGAGAGTGATGCAGCGCATGACTGACAGACAGGACTATCATTTGCTCAGCTGAGGTTCTGCAAGTCTGTATGTGATTGGTTGGCCGAGGCTAAATAGATTAGCACAAAATGAATCAGCATCAAATTGATATATTCTACATCCAACTCTGAAAAACTCACATTTTCAAACATTATTTTTACTCACATTCAGCGCTGCCTAAAGCAATCCAATTTGCAGAGTGACACAAGTGTTCAGACACACTCACACTGCCTCCAGTTACTGGCACACTCCTTGAGATGGGAACTATTTATTCTGCCTCACACATACGAAGCACTGCCAACTCTTCCTGCACTGCCAATAAATTAATCTGAGGTTTTATTGATGTATGGCATAGGGAGGTAGTAAATATTGTTACTTAAAATTATTATCTAACTATACATTTAATCTCATCCTATTATGGTGTTGAAGTGCTCAACTAAAAGGTTCTAATCATTGAGCGGGATCTCACAGCTTTTAATTAAATAAAAATATTTTGAAGAAAATTACATTACGATGAGGCTGTGTTTCCCCTACCGTTAAATGTTCTAACATAAATATTTCCATTTATTTTAACAGCAAATTTGCATGCACTCAGCATGTGCTGCTATGATGCTTAGGCCCTGTGTACATGTACCTGGTTATTTTTCTGCACAGTTACGTTGTCCGTCCACATATAACTGCAGCTGAAAAAGCCAGCAAAGATTAAACATATTTGATATAATCCACACTAGCAGCAACCGCTAGGTGGAGTTTGTCGTTGTCGTCATGCTGTGAAACTGCTGTGTTGAGTAATGGAGTACTCTGGTGTGCTGCTATTACATGTTACAGCATGTACAGGATAAAATGCTTTCCATTTGACCCCCGAACAGAGGCACCTGTGTTTTTGCTTACACAGTGTTAAATAATCGTATTTAAAATATGATGAATTGTTTGTCACCTGTTGGTTTGGTAGAGTTATTACAGCGTTTCAGGGGTAGTTAAGTGTTTGTGAAGATGCATTTTTTTTATAAAACTGACAAGGATGTGGGATTTTTTGTTTAAAAAAAAAACAAAAAAAAAAACAAAAAAAACAAGATACATCTAAAATAAACTACTTTAATGCATGGGGGTATGCTAGCAGAGTGCTAATAGGACCTGTAAAGAGGAGTATTCATGGATTCCTTTTACCGAATAATGTGAATCACATTTCGATTAATTTACGTTTAAACTTATGTATTTAGCAAATGCTTTTATCCAAAGCGACTTACAGTTCGAGAGTAAACATAGCAGTTTGTCACAAGGTCGGATTAATCATAAGACATGCACATAGAAGACGTTTGAGAAGTTTGAGCTGATACAGAAAGTAAGTTCAGTGCTTCAGAGGTTTTTTTAGTTTTATTTTTTTATTACTTAAGGTAGTGCTCTAGAAAGAGTACAGTTTTTCACAGACTCAGCTTTCTGGACTGGGAGGGCAAGAGAATTCCAGCAGCCTGGAACTGTGAAGGAGAAAGTCCTGGTGAGAGACTTTCTGCTGCTCTGAGATGGGACCACCAGACCCTGCTCATTTCCTGAATGGAGGCATTTGGAGGGGACGTAGGACTGCAGAAGTCTGTGGAGCCTATGATAGTCCTGTATGGGAGCATCAGTGATTTGAACTTGATGTGAGCCTAAATGGGAAGCCAGTGGAGAGAGAAGAGGAGAGGAGTGACGTGAGCTTGTCTGGGTTCCATGAAGATCAGTCAAGCTGCTGAGCTCTGCATCAGTTGAAGGTGTCTGATGGCACAGGAACAAGTCCAGCGAGAAGAGCATTGCAGTAGTCGAGTCTTAAAATGACCAGTGCTTGGACTAGAAGTTGAGTTGAATGTTCTGTAAGGAGGAGTGTGATCTCGAGCGGTTTTAGCTCCATGAATGTTAGCTGCTAATCGAAGATCACTTCAAGGTTATGGACAGAGACGACTTGTCGACGACTCTAGATGTATGGTGAAGTCATGCTGGACAGTGTTCAACTTTTAGCTTGTTTTACTCATTACAAAGATTAAATGTTGATAATATTGAGATATTTGTGCACTCATCCAAGTTATAGAAAACCAGCATTTAAAAGGGTGAAAACCTCCAAATGGCAACTTTTGGATGGATTTCCAAAACCCAACAAATTACATAAATTTGTAAGAGTATAAAAACCAATATCCAACACTCCTCGTTGGATTTTATAGCTGAGGGACATTGAAGCAGGCCAAAACTGTCTTTTGTTTTGAACGGAACTTAGAGTACTGTTTCCTCTTTGAATGTTATGTTGTATTGTAAAACGTAACCAATTAAAACACTGTCTGTTAGAATTTTATATTAAAATTTGACACATACGATGTCATCAACAAACAACCGGTAATAAAACAGTTGAAGATGTTAGTGTTGAATAACTAACCAAAAAACAGCAACCAGGAGAAAGCAGGCAAAGTAAAATGAATGGAATATCTAAGATATTATTTCAGCAGTGAACAGGTGTATCTGTAGTGAAAACCCTGATATGTAAATCTATCCGGCAACCGCCGTTGAAGGCCCTGACCTCTGCAGAAGATCAGGAACAGAGCTGCTTCTGTGGATAATGAGATGTCTGGAAGGCACTCCTTGTGTGTTGGTAAAGCCGACAGTGACCATAGCATGCAAGCTCTGACAGTGTAATCATAAACCCAGTGGGTTCTGGCAGCTCAGAGAGAGAAATACATCCCCACGGTGCTCCTTACCTCACATTATGCTTGTCTTGACTTTGTGTAGGTCTACCGCTTTGCACAAAAGCATCACTGAAAGCAAATTAATGCCTAAAAACTCAAACTTCCTATTGTTTGTTGATATTTCTGCTTGGAGGCAAATCTATTTTGTACATAACTGTAGTGTTCACTCCACTAAAAATGTGTTTTTCCCTCTTTTGGAATCACTTTAATATCTTATATCTGTATATAAGATATAATATAATCACAGACGGCTTTGGACATTACAGGTGTGCTTACAATGCCAATGTCTGTCAAATGTAAATATTAGGTGCTTTTGTAATAAAAAAAAAAAAGCGTATGAATTTATTCTTCTAGAAACGAACTTTTTGGGAATCATAATGTCCAACCTAAATGTATTTTCCAGCCATTCATTTCTGAAGTTTTCACATCATTCTAAATGCCATGATTCCAATACTGAAGTATGTTCTTTATGTTAAATTTCTCAATGCAAGTTTCATCAAATGAGCTTGTGATTTCGGGCTATGTTTAGTAGCATAAGAAACTTGATCTTGATGAATCACACATATTTTAAGTGATTTAAATCATTTTAAAAATTAAAATACTATTCAGTTCATCCATTTCATCTTTTTGATGTGTTGCATCGATGTTATGTGTTCTAGGTAATTTTTAAACATCTGGCAACCCCGGGTTTCACTCTCAAGTGTTCAAGGAAAAACAAATAAATGTTTCTTGCTAGTTAGCATCAGTAATTCGGAATGAATATAGTGGCAAGATACAAACAAGAGAGCAGATGGTTCGAACCACCAATCATCACAGGTTGCGTCACGTAAGGAAGGAGTTTCGTACGATTGATTCATAAAACGAGTGTTTTTGATCTTGGATGCGTTTCGACCTGTTTTTGGAGACAAAGAAAAAAATGTCCGCTTTCCAAGTATCAGTGTTTAGTTTAAAACAGAGAAGATGATTTTCACACTGAGAAAAGAAAAGATGCGCTCCTCCTAAAAATGAACACTGGGCAGCATGCTCACTGGCAGAGGAAAGGTGTTTTGTGCTATTTTGGCTCAGAGCAGAGTGATAGTTGTGTGATGTAGTGTCTGACTGGCTTCATTAAGTGCACCAGCAGCAGTCTTGGAAGAGGGCTGACTGGTCTTTAGCTTGTGTGACTCATCCGAGGACCCACCTCCCTCACCGCTCTCTTCATCTGTGCTTCTGCTTCGCACAGTCTGTAGCTAATGCCTTTCATTCTAATGCTCGGTGTAATGGAATGCTTTCAGTTTGTACATCTGTCTACTGCACCCAAGCAAATTTCATTAAACATTAATGATGCCAACATGCTAACGGTGCACATGACAGAGTAAATTTGAGTTGATTTTGAATGAAATGAATAACAGAAATGGAGCACTGTACCGTCTTTGGGCAGTGAATGTATTTGGCGAGGCTAATGATGAGGTCATGGGTGATGGGATCGACCAGGTTGCGGAAACTGGCATAACGGTAGAGAACATCATCCAGGGAGGTTGACTCCATTCCCAGATCCTGAAAAAAAGGGGAGATCAACATGAAACTGACCCAAGGTTGAATTTGTATTTTACATTTTATATTTTGATCTCTGTCATTACATGAACACGGTTTAAACATGCAGAAAGGTTTGACTCTAGAGGCCACAGATGGAGAGAATGCGAGGCAGCATATTATTCTCATACCCCACGCTGACATTTATGCCTTTGTCGAATATTTGCCCAGAGGAATAAGGGATTCTGTGTGCTTCACTGGATCAAAATCACGTGCTGGAAATCGATGCTTTATAAAAAAGTTAAACATATTAACCATCGCTTTGGACAAAAGCTCGGGTAAGTTATTATGCAAATGATAAATGATAAAAAAAAGCCAGGCTTTTATTTTTAACCTCATTAAACAAACATTTGTTGCTCACAGAAATCAAGAATCTAAATAAAATCAAGCCTTTTTTTCTATTATTTTCAGGCATTAATCGCTGTGTTTGGCGCAGGATAGTATGGCAACATATTATATAATGTAATATCCACATACATTATATGTACAGCTGTGTATATTGTATTTATTTTAAATTCTTAATTGTACATTTTGTATTAATGTTGACTGTATGCACCTTGGGGTCTGAGAGAAATGTAATTTTGATTTTCTGTATGGCCAGTACATATTGCCAAATAAAGGTGACTTGACTTGACTTGTAGTTGGTCAGGTCTAAGTTCAGAAGCAGCGCAACAACAAAAAAAGGACAGGACAGGACAGGTCAGGCAGAGAGACGGGGTATACTAGAAAATGATGACGAGTTTGGGAGTCAAAACCGTGTCGCTCTGCGCAACAGTGCGTACTTGTCCAGCGCACCATGCACTCACTACCTCAATTCTTATAAGTACCCTGGCACAAAGTCAAGGATTTTGTTGGATTTCACCAATTATAACAAACAGGTGCTAATGATCATCAATCTAAAATGTAGGTTGAAACCTAATAATGATCGGAAACAGAAAAAGCTGTGTAGGAAGTGTAAAATTGGGTGCAAAAACAACAAAACTCTACAACCAAGATAAGGTTGAGAAAGAGTGTTTCCTGCCATTGCAACAAGACACAAGTATGTCTCAGACATAGGTCAAAAACCAGTCATGACTTTCAAACAGAAACAGCTGTGTAGGAGTGTAAAATTGGCTGAAGAACAGCCAAACTTTACAAGCAACTGAGACCATTTCTTGCCATTGCAGACACAAGGTAGTCTCACATGTAGGTTGAAATGCAGTCATGAACCCAAACAGAAACAGCAGTGTAGGAGGTGTAAAAGTGGGTGAGGAACAACTAAACTTTAAAATCTGGATAAGGTTGAGAAAGACTGTTTCTTGCCACGACAACAAGACACAAGATAGTCTTACACATAGGTTGAACCCCACTCATGAACTGCAACAGAAACAGCTGTGTAGGTGTAAAATTGGGTGAGGAGCAGCCAAACTCTACAAATAACTGAGAAAGACAGTTTCTTGCCATGACACAAGGTACTTATATTGCATCAAAAAGGTCTCATCCTACAACAATTCAAAGCAAACTGTGACTTCAAGATTTTTAGAAGTGCAAAGATTTAGGCAGATGAGGATCACAGACACAGTGATCAGGAAAGGATCATTTTTGCATGACACAAAGCTAATAATCCTTTGAAAATGCAAGACGTCAAGCAGTCTCAACAGTTTAGAACTGTCAGAAACCAGTGGGAACAAGGAACACCAGCTACTGTCCAGAAATATCTGTGAAGTCATTCACTTAAAATGTAAAATGTGTTAGGACTTGCCTACCTGTTACTTTTGTTTTGTTCTGTCCCTAATGGTTTAGCCTGATTACTTCTTGTGCTCTGCCTTTTCCCTACTCGTTAGCTCTGATTGTGTGCACCTGTCTCCCCCTCTGGTTTCCACTATGCCTTGTCGATTCCCCCCTATTTAATCCTGTCTTTTCTTTCACTTGGGGTGGGTTCATTATTGCTGCTTGTGAGTGTCCAGGATCTGGTTTGCTACAAGCCTGTGTACATGGCTGCTTAATATTGCAGTTTTATTTTTGTAAGTCTTTATTGTTTTGTTCTTGATATGAGATCCTGTTTTTTGTTCTTAGTTTAGCTGAACAAGTTTAGCTAGTTAGGCTATTCCCTACCAAGGGATTTTTCTGTTTATTTATTTGTAATAAAGCCTATTGTTTGACGGTGCCCTTGAGTTCAGCCCTTTTCCTTATATCTATGGGGTTTGCCCCTAACAAAATGTTGAACTAGACATGCTTTGTGGGAAACACCTACAGTGGTAAAAATAGGAAAACTAATCCTCTAATTCTGCTAAACAAAGCAAAGTTAATCTACATTATTGAACACTTGCAATCTATAAAGCAACAGGGCAGACTGGGCGTCAGCAATTTGAAAAATTGCAAATGTGTGTGGGTGGGTGGGTAAGGGCTGAACAGCTAAATAAGAGTGAAGCAATAAAAAGCGGGTGGACATGAAAGAAATTAAAAAGTGTCATTAGAATGAAGAAGCTTAGGAAATATTTCGTTGTAAAACAGAAACAGCAGAAGTATTTCAGTCTGTAAATGAATGAACAATGTATTACTCAAAGATCAATTCCATGCTGACAACCAAACCCCTGACCTGAACTGAGCCCACAGAGCAAAAGCCTTGATTCACCAACATCCTCATCCTCTCTCTATGGAGCAGAATCTTGATTAATTGATTTCCATTTAAATCAAAGGCCCATCCATTGCCATGGTTTCCGGGCAACAAGGTGCACTTGGTAACCAGTGGACAAGAGATGCTGTCCATTGACTCTTTTTCCTTCTCATTATGTGCTTTAACCCCCATCGCAGGATGCACTACGAATACATTTAGGACAAATTTACAATACATCCCTTGGTACTTCCCTAAAAGAAGTTAAATCTGTCCTCAGAGATAATATTGATAAAGGCACTATTCTCGAACAAATTCTGACATTTTCAGTGTGTTTATAAAGTAATTCAAAGTAAAAAGTAGTACTAGAAATGGAAAAACTATAGAGACAGTATTATACTATAAACATAATAGTCTATGACATCACTTCAAGTTTCTGAACTTTTGAAGATTTTGAAGTTAAAAGTAGGTGTGTAGTCGGTCATTTCCTTGTTGGCAGTTTGTCACTCTATTGAATGGTTGAAAAAAGGGATACAATGCAGGAAATAGGCAGAGCTGAGAAAACAAAATGGAAAATTCAAGAGCTATGGCTGTCATTCACAAGACACACCCTTTCCTGTGGCTCTATCAGGGCTAACAAGGCCTGGGTTATGGGCCTTTATTATTGGAAGAGCAAGAACTGATTGTATGTTTTCGTTGAATGCAAGTCACTTTAGCTAAACGATTATTCTGGTGCATAAATGTAAATGTAACAGGCAAAATTCTTTAACATTGCAGAATCTATGCTAAGTTTAGGACCAGACTCAAAGAGTCAGTTGGTGCTGCAGCCTCAGTTACTTCCCTATAGGGTTCACAAGGGAGAGTTGGAGGCTTCAGGTTAATTTTAACTCCCAAATTCATTCATTGCTTCCGTCCTTCCCTTCGTTCTCCCTCCTTCCCTTCTTTAACACTACCTGTTTACAATTGATAAGATGTTAAAGCCCAACCTTATGAACCAACTTAAAGACCATACTTGAACATAATTGAATAAACATGTTCCAAAGTTAAAGCAAAATAAAAAGGTTTTCTAATAGTAGTTAAAAAGGGCAGTTATATTGTAAAATAAAGGGTTTAACCTTCCTGTAACCATAAAATCCACCAACACCTTTTCCCCTCCTGGGTCAAATTGACCCTAGCAATCAAAAACCTCCAAAATATCATTTTTATGCTAAAAGCTTAGAGACAGGTAATTTATGTCTTGGTTGACTACATATAACACTCTGAAATACACTAACCACTCCCCACCCCACTCCTTGCTTTTTATACATACAGATTACCTATTCCATTACTGTAGACAAATTAACTACCTAAAATTAAACCTAAAACATTACCTAAAATTAGTAAATTATGTTTAGTTTTATACTTTTTATTGTATATATTTTTGTAATTTATACATATCTGTTGGGCCCTGGAACCATTTTGATGACATTTGCAACACTAAGTCTCTGTTTTTTTAACCTGCTCCACACTGTCCTTCAGAGGCAGTGTGGAGCAGGTTAAAAAGGCCATTGCAACCAAGTACATATAGACATTATACAGAAAAAAAACATTGCAGGAGGGGGTAGGGTCAAGGAAAGTGGTGGGGCCGCTGCAGTCAACAGCCGACATTTTCCTGCTGCCATTTACGGCGCTGTACTCATGGCCCGTTCAGACAACAGTGTTTGGGAGAAGCTAGCTAGGGATTTAGGATTCCCTCTGCCCCATTATGTGGTTCTGACAACACTACAGGTATGCTCTTCACACTACTTCACCACAGCCTGACACTTCACCATTGCCATCAATGGTACCAGGGCTCTAGAGTGCGACCAATTTGGTCGCATATGCGACCTAATTTCTCAATGGTGCGACTAAAAAAAAATCAAAGGTTGCACCGGTGCGACCCGTCGTTCGAGTGGGAAAAAAAAACGAAACTCCGTCTACGGCCGGTCCGCCTCCTGCGCGCGGCTCACAACACGCGTATCACCCATTCATGCGGCTCAATACGCGCCTATCGCGGCAAGCGTGCCTCTCAATTCGCGTTTACCGCGCCGCTGAAGCCTCAGACGCGCGCAAACGCGTCTTTGCATTGACTTAACATGGAAACCCTCCGCGCTTACTGCGCGAACCGCGTTCGATGTGAACTACCTTTACAGCGGCAGGCAGCTGCAAACAGATCATCAGACGAGGCCGAGATGATAATTAAGTTTAACGTTGCCTACAATATTGCAAAAGAAGAACTCCCCTTCACTAAATTCAAGTCCGAAATAATTCTTATGAAGAAAAATGGCTTGAACGTTAACCCGACGTACAGCAATGATGTCGCGCGCACCCAATTTATAGGAGTCATCGCAGATACAGTGCAAATTGTAAACAGTGCGTACATGGAATTCCTGATCGACGGAGACACATATATCGCCAAAAAGGAATGCATCATTGTGTACGGTTGTATCTTGCGGAAAGGAAGACCGGTGAATTGAACTTGTAAATGAGTTAATCATATACAAGTCAATATTGTCTATGGACAGTGATTTAAAAAAAAATAAATGAATAGATAACTAAAAAAAAGTGAACTTGTGAAAATGCGGTGTTAAATGTGATGCAGTTGAAAATTTGGGTGCACCTAACTTTTGTGCTGGTGCACCTAAGAAAAAAATTTAGGCGCACCAGTGCAACCAGTGCAAAAAGTTAGTCTAGAGCCCTGGGTACTACTGTACCATTGGTTGTTTATTACTCATGTGTGCAGAAAAAAAAATTCTATGGTCTGTAAGACAAATATTGCAACTTGATTCATAATAGAAAAAGTAAGCAATAAAGTAAAAAGCTCAAACAAGCAAAAGCTAGCTATTTACACAATACAAAGAAACAGAGCACTGTACATTCATGGACTGAAAGAAAACCAATTACTAAAATTCAACAACAGGTGTTTATCCATTGTGGCTGGTCCTCCTATTGCAGATAGCTGAGCCCATTCTTCCAGAATGCTATAAAATAATTACACCATCACATATTTTCACTCAGTGGAAATGTGACAGCAGCACCGTGTTTCAACAGATAAGATTGTATGGATAGTGCTGAGAATGTCCATAGCTCTGATTAACAGTGCATTTCGTGGATGGGGTCGGGATTTCAGTCAGAGTAAATGGGGCCACTGCGTTTTGGGTCAGTTTATCGGCTGAGCGGTTTGACAAAAGGATGTAACATTATCCATCATAAATAATAGCAATAGCTCAAAGAAAATGTCAGGATTTTAAGAATTCCAGTAGTCACTTCTGGTGCTTATACCTGGCCATCTACGGGCCAGAAGGGACTAAAGCCAATAATTCTGTGTCAAGCCTATGTGCACAATCTTCATGCATAGTATACTAGCAATAGTGTAGACTTGAGCTGTTACTTTTTTGGTGTGGTTTTATGTTTCCTTGCAAAAAAATGAATCCAATATGGCAAAGATGCCGTGCCAAACGTACAGAGCTTATGACCTGCTTCTATGCTGTGTAAAGTTACAATTTGTGGGAAGAGGAAGTCAGGCTCTTGGGTAGGGGTCTGTGTTTACACAAGGATAGGCCTTGCATAGGCTTGACGCTGAAGTATGAAGTGGGCTTAAGTGAGCGGTCAAGAGAGGAGGCAGGGTTCATCAGACACTCTGTAATCCAGACACCCATCCTAAAATGAATACCCTTTTCCAAACAACTTCAGCTTCACCACCAATGACTTTCTGAATAAGCTCAGAAGGTGATCCGATGTGGATTTTGATCATACAACAACCATAGATTTAAATTGTTTATTTGATATGTACATTTCAAAAAGATTTAGAAAAATTCATTATTTAGTGACGTTCATACTAAACCCCCTTTTTTATGTGATGCAATCTGCAGTAACCAAGTTTGACTGCGGGCGTAAGTAGATGACAGTTAAGCTAGGAGAAGAGTAAATGCCGGGTAAATTTCCCTGACACGTCTCTAGCCAGGGCTGCTCCACTCAAGGCAATCACCAACCACATTTTCTACCATATACCTCGCCAAACTCATGAAGAGGATTTCAAACAATAGCCATATTTCCATCCAAAGATGTTAATAAAATGCATGCATAAAACAAGAATATTGCATAAAATATTTGCAAATAAAGCACAATTTTCTTGAAATAAGTACAAGAAAACCAAATCGTCACTTCCCGATAAACTGGTGCTAAATTTAAAAAAATAAATGGAAGATGCTGAATTATGGAGAAGGCCCTTTTTCATATATAATTACTTACTTGCATCTAAGAACACATAGATGAAACTCAATAGCCGATATATGTGTGAATATACCCAAAATGTTCAGAGCACTCAAAACTTCTGTAACAACCATTGGGCAAGGGGGGGTACATCCTGGACAGATTGCCAGTCTATCGCAGGTCAACATTCACACACAACCATAGGGAGAACATGCAAACTCCTTCCAGGAAGGTCACCTCGCTCTGAACATTTTGGGTATATTCACCTTGAACCGACAACCTTGTAACTGGAAGCCCACAGTGTTACCCACTGCACCACCGTGCCACCCTCTATGACAACCAATTCCCTGAAAACGAACAAGTTGACAAACTCTAATTTTCAAGCAGTTTTTTAAAAGTAAAATAAAAATAAACAAACTGTGTTTACTACGGTGGTGTGGTGACCAGTTGTGGCATGTTAGGCTAAGTTCTGTTATACTCTTTAGTCCTTCACCTCCATTTTGAATGTGGGGGGGGGGGGGTCCCAATGTTATTATGAATGAAGGGGGAGAGCTGAGTAGCCCTTGGTTCCTAGGGAAGGCTCAAACTACACTTCATACTTAGGAGCTATGATGGCCACTAACATGGCCTCAATTGTAAGACATTTTTATTTTTAAAAGTCTTATAAAATGAGGGCTTTCTAACTAATTATTTTAGATGTCATGCCCATTTCTTTATTTTATTTTAACACACTTCCACATAATTGAATCTCGTATCACAACTAATCCAAGTTGAATCAGGTTCTTTCAATAACCTAGAAGGGTGTACCATAGAAGGGTGTGCCACAGAAGGTTGCTAACACTTAAAATTCATATTTACTCGAGATTTGATCAGGGCCAGGTTTAACTGAATTATCTTTAAAATGGCAAGTACAGTTCTTACAAGTGTTTTTTGGAGAATTCATTAATCAAATGAACTTAAAAGAATACCTGTCGGAGGGTCTTCAGCATCTCTGTTGCCTCATCATGTTTCCCCTGCTTTGCCATCATCATCATCTCTTGTATCATCCCAATGCGACGCTGGTAGGGAGGAGGCGTCCCGCTGCTCCTCAGCTTGTCTCCTGACCTCAACATTATAGAGGTAAGGATGTCACTTCTCTCTTTTGTGGGGGTTCTTCTCCATGCTGTGCTCTGAGGACTGGATCCCGCCTCTTGTCCCATAGCCTTTGTTTGCTTCGTCCCCATGTTGCTTATAAGGTCTAACCTTAGAAATAAGCATTCAGCCTGGGCATATTTTCTAAAGGCATTAACAGCTAATGAATTCAACTCATTTATAATGAAAGTTTACATTTCAGAAGAGATATAAAAAAAGTTCCAAGAAGTTCAACTCACACCGGTCATGTTTAACCTGATGGAGAAAACACAGGTTGCGTACATTTGGTGTGAAACCAAATTTTACTATCCTTAAGCATGAAAAAATGTTTTATTAGTACTTCTTAGACATACAAGTATAAGTGTATTCACTCAGAAAAAGCCACAGCTATAAAGTAGCTATAAAACAACTAATAAACAAACACCGTAAGGCTAGCAAAGTCGTCGTTATTAATAACGGTTTGATGTTGATTGACCGTTAACCGACAACCAACCTAGAGGCGCCAAAACAAGTTTGAGCGCCAAAACAATTGCAACCGTTTCAATCCTTTGAAACCCACCAAAACTGAACCATTCTGGAACTTTCCTTCTTCTCACCTCACAAACGTAAACGTAAATTTCGGTTGTTTAACACAAATATCGTCCAACTTTGTCATAATTTGCAGCGACGGATGTTTACGTTTTTGCCTGCACGGTCTAAAGAATGTCGACAGCAAATGTCAGACAAAAAAATTACAGTCTACTTTTAAACCAAAAAATATGATGCCTGCCAAGCTCCATAATTGATTTCTCACTCAAAAACTCTAGCAATTCCCGAAACCCTCAGGTAGGGAACAAATCTGACGATATCTGCGGCATGATTAAAAACAAGCAGTCCCGCAAACTCTCCCAGACCACTTCAACACAACAACCGGACGATCTTACAGACGGATGCTATTCTCGTCGTTGTTTGAATACGTTAACGTCGCAGTTCCTCCGCATTTTCTTAAACGTGCACAACGTGAGGTTGTGTATGAGTTAAGGCGACGCTGAACAGCACTGCTGTGAACAAGGGCATGTAAATATTTACATCCTCCGTCACTGTTCGCTCCGAGTAAAAGTCATCCCTTGGTTTCCTTCCAAGCCTGAAAGATCAGCGATGCAGGCTGCAAGAGATGCTCTAGCTTTGGCGTGACCTCTCCCCAGGTGTGTCCCGTCTGAGGGCAGGGTGTGTTCGGCGGAGCTCGGCTGAAGGCTCGCTCTCTCATCACTCGGAGGCAGCGGAGAGGCGCTGGGTCCGCGCGGTGCGGGAGGGGTGGAGCGGGCTGCAACATCCTCCACTCCTCAGTCGAGAATGCACCACTGACGGGGTGCACTCCAGCTAGTGGAGCAGATCGATCGCATCTACTTCACTTCAGCTCTGCAAGAGGCATTTCAATACTTAGACAAGAAAGAACCCTCAGATGCGTCGACATAGATTCTTCCTAAAGTTGCGTTAAGCTAGTTTTCAGTCCACCACGAGAAAATTAGAGATTTCTTTGCTGACATCTGGTGTTAAACACACGCCACATGTTCTGCAGCTCTTGCAGAAATGGAAAGATGGGATTTTTTTTTTATCTGGGAGAGAAAAGAAAATAGAATCTTGATATTAGTGTTGGGAATGGCCAGTTCTCAAACAACAAAGTCCATTTGCACAAGATGTCTGGGACAGAAGTTAAAAGGGATTAGCTCAGCTCCAAACAGTTCTTACGCTCCTGAACTTCTGATTTTTCTGATGCCTACTTAAACACTTTAAAATCTAATAGAGAAAAAAAAAAATCATACATGACAACTAATAACATAATTGTGAAAAACTAGAGAATGTAATATGCAACAGCCAGCAGCATTCATTCAGGACAGTATAGCAAAAAAAAAAACAAAAAAAACAATCAACCGCACACATAAAAAATGTAGGAAGAAACCAAACCAGAGCACCTGGAAGAGTCCCATGCGGACTCTGAGATAATTCTTTTTGTGAAGTGCGTTCCAGTCAGCAGATATCACCTGGGTAAAATGTGTTGCAGGTACGTATGTGTATTACAGCAATTTTTATCATGCAAAAAAATCTCTTAATCAAACACTTGAAAAGAAGTGTTTTGATCTTGAAGGATATTGAAATACAAAGTAAAGCTTTGCTGTTCAGGTTTGAAATTTGTGATGTGGATGACTTCAGTATACAGTTCAAATAAACACAATGTGAGCCTCTCATTTACCTATCTGGCCTACTTGGCTAGATATATTTACTAGATAATAAAAGCTAGTGAAGGCACAGGCACATCCTTATTCTTAACAGCATATTTAAAAAAAGTTAATTAAAAACCACATACTAAACATCTTGTTTTTGCCTCACTGTTTATGTCTGCTTCTAAAGATGGCTCCAGGAATACATTTTCCTCAGATTGACTTCAACATGATTGACGAAATACTTTGACAAATGTGGGTAATCAGACCTCGAAACAGCTTAAAGTAATATTTGAAGCGTATGGTTTTTACACATGAAAGTAACTGCACAATTGAGAAAGAAAAGGCCTTATCGTCATCTATAGAAAACTGCTTGAAATTACCGATCAAAGCTAATTTTGACCAAAAATTATTTAAATTCCAATTTAGAATATTGACAAATTAAACTAAATAAATAATAATAAAGAAAAGCAGTTCCTACACTCATTTTTTGTAAAGGATTAGAAATATTTTCAAATAAACTACAGTGATTACAGTTTTTCTCAATTGCTAAAACACTATAACCAGTCTTTTGAACTAAAATTTCAAAACTATAACGCCTTTTTTGAAAACGCACACCCATTTCCCTAAACTATAAACACTATTCTCTGCTTTGACACATGAGTTATATTTGGTGAACTGTTACTGCAAAACTCTACACACAAATCCCTACATTTCTCAGTGCTTACACCATGTGGTCATTTAGAAAGCACAAGCATTCAATAATGTTAACTTAACACAGCACCGCTTGAGCTCAATAAGCACACAATAAACCAAGTGGAAACACTAGGAGTCAAAATTTATCACACACCAATCAGAACCTTCGATGGATAGATAAAAGGGGCAAAAGTCAATGTATTCAGGTTAGAAACAATGGATCCAAAGGATGAGGAGGAGGTGGAGGTCGAGGAGGAGGAGGACGACAACGACAACAAGGAAGGGGAAGAGCAAGGGCAAGGAGACAAGCAGTCTCGGATGAGATTCGAGCCACTATAGTTGACCATGTTCTTGTCCATGGTATGACTATGAGGGAGGCTGGGCCACGAGTACAGACAAATTTGAGTCACTTCACTGTTGCCTCCATCATCAGAACCTTCAGAGAGGGAAACAGGTAGATGTTCTTGCAGTAAGACTGCTCTGTACGGTAACTTTTTGAGTGCTGAACTCATGCTGTGACAACACATACACTGTTGTACTATGCTACTGTAATAGAGAAATGCTCTATTTCACAAATTATCTTTGTGGATGAGGCAGGTTTTACGTTACCTGACCAAAAGGAGGAGAAGAGGGAGGAACAGAGTTGGTCATCCGGCCATTGTAAATGTCCCTGGTCAGCGTGGAGGGAAAGTCACTATGTGCGCAGCCATCAGCCAACGAGGGGTACTCCACCGCCATGCCAGTCTAGGACCCTATAATACAATGCTCCTCCTTTCTTTCCTTGATGGTCTAAGAGAGCATATGTCCCAGCTGGACTACAGGGAACCAGCACAGCCAGAGCAGCCTCACTACGTTGTTGTTTGGGATAACGTCAGCTTCCATCATGCTGTTCTGGTTCGTGACTGGTTTACCAACAACTCAAGGTTTTCTAACATCGTTCTGCTTGCATACTCTCCCTTTCTAAACCCGATAGAGGAGTTTTCTTCGGCATGGCGGTGGAAAGTGTATGACAGAGAGCCTTATGTCCCTGTTCACCTCCTCCAGGCCATGGAAGAAGCCTGCCTAGATATTACAGTAGATGCATGCCAGGGGTGGATCAGGCATGCAAGAGGATTTTACCCCCGCTGCCTGGCTAGGGCCAATATAGCCTGTGACGTGGATGAGATTCTCTGGCCTGACCTAGACCAAAGACAGGATGCTGAGGAGGAATAATTTTTGTGTATGTGTTGTACTGTATAGTACATGAATAAAACATTGCCAGTGTACATTGGTTTTGTCTTTTTTGTTCATCATGTGAAATTGTTTTTGAGGGGAAGAACCATAAGCAACATAACTTGCCCGTTTTGGAAATATTGTTTTTAATTTATTGCACCAGTGTGTAAAACTATGTTGTAGTGTGAGTGTTTTTGAGGCCTTGTGTGTGATGTCTGAACGCAAATTTAGATTTTTCAGCAAGAGTGAATGGTTTTGAGTGTAGACCTTCATTTTGACCTGAAAATAGGATGTTTGGGAAATTGGGTGAGACGTTATGGATTTGTGTTTACCGTTTTGAGAATACGAGGCATAGTTTCAAGAAATGTGTTTAAGCAATCGAGAAAAACTGTAACAGAATACAAATTTCTATTGTGAAACCAAATAAGTCATGAAATCTGGACTCTGTGAATGTCATTTTATTTATGCTTTTACAAAGGTATGTACAGTGAACAGTTTGGCAGTTCATCATCCAACGGTTTAATCAAAATGACTGATCAAAGCTTGGCCTCAGGGTATTCAGCTCTGAAAGGTTTAAACCACTAAGCTTTCTCAGGCAAATCACATCTCCCTAGCTGACTTTGGTATGACCCCTCTCTCTGATCTTCACAGCACAAATGCCTTTTTGAAGAAAACATCCAATAAACACATGAGATAGATCGATGTTTTCAAAGTATACGTAAGGAATTAACAATTTTGAGATGGATTAACAATATGGTCAATAAAATAATGAACGATGCCATCAAAATAAATAAAAGAAAAAAAAAAAATCACATTCTCAGTAGAGCCTCTCAGTGCAAGACATTGAAAGGATCAGCTGGCCATATTCCTATCACACCATTCAGCAAGATCAACTCCACATTTCAAAATGCATTGCTTTTTTCCTATATGACATGCAATGCTATGAATTAACCCCCCAAGCTGCAGTCAGAGCTTCGTTGTCTGGTGCTTTGCTAAAACCATTGTGTATTTCAGGAGCGCTGATAATGAAGGTAAAACACTGATCTCCAAGGGAACAGTCTGCAGGGATGCGCTAAGCTGTGACGCGAGGACAGTCGCACAGATGCTGGCTTTTACAAGGGATAGCCAGTAGGGGGAGCTTTATCATATTTATTGCTTTCTAGGGAGAAAGGTGGAATGCGCACGTCAAAGTGTGAGCCATCTGTCCTCTCAAAACAGAACGTCCCCCTAAAGAGGGAAACAAAACACGGCATGGATGAGTATGAATTAATAAACAAATGCATAGCTTTTTTTTGGCAAGAACTCATTTCAGGGCTTCTAATTGGCAGATTAGCTAGGTTTATCTCCAAGTGTTGACAGTACAAAACAAAACTTTACTCAAGATTGTTTTCGTTGGGGGCAAAAGCATGATCTTGTGTACAAGATCTCTTTAAAAATGCAAGAAATGTAATTACCAATCCGCTTTGTTTTTTTACAACCATCCTCAAGAGTTTGAACTTGTTTGAATTTGCATGTTGACATGTTCAACTTATCGGAATTGGACACATTGTCCAACAACCCCAGAGTCAATGAGTTACATTTTTTGTGCAAAATTTTGGAACGTTTTAGCTCTAGGGTGCAATGGTTTGCAACTATATTCTCATTCCAGTGAATTAAATTACATTGCAGGTGCAAAATGCCTAATACTATTCACAACGCTACAAAACACTAACAAGACTGTGTTAAAATGTAAAGAACTGCCACAATCCCAAACAGAAGAAATGATGCCCACGTTTCATCAAAGTAAATAAACCCTCACCACATGTGTCCGCTGGGAGCTTGAAGTGACACGTGACTGCTATACTGAAACGCTGGCTGTTCTCTTGACAAAACAGGCTCCTGGTGAGATGATGGATTCCATTGAGCACAAGTCATATTTTCACAGAATTCACCTCAGATTTTACATAAAAAAAAAATAACCTACTTTGCCAACCACTCCTCTTCCACGCACAGTTTCCAGAGTCCCAGAGAGACTGAAGATCCTCCAATGTCTTTCCCTGAGCTGTACCACTTCGTTGCCCAAGTTCTCCAGACGAATACAGTAGCGCCACTAAACAATTCAATTTCACCAGACATTAGTGTACTTTATGGATTACTTTTACATGTTAGTTAAATTGAAAACATAGTAAGTTGCCTACCCAGTACACATGAGAGTTTTGAGCTTCCTGTGTAAAGAAAAACAACAACAATCAACTGTAATTCACACTAGGGGTGGGCAATATCTCGATATTTAAAATATATCGAGATATTTTTTAAACTCGATATGAATTGTTCATATCGATATAATGTCTATATTTAATTTTCGCCAATTTGCTTGTTTGGCTTCTCTGTGCTGCGCTCGTCCGCGCCTCCTTGTTTTTGTTCCCCCTCCCCTTGCCTGTCGTCTCAATCAACATGGCGGCGCCCGCAACCAGCCCAGAGGCTACAGAACTTGTAGCAAAAAAAGAACAGCTGGCTCCATTATATGGAAATACTTTGGTTTTAAGTCGTCAGACGAACAACAGACAGATGTCTACTGCCGTGAATGCCGTGAAAGTTGCTGCCAACCAAAGCTCAACTAATCTCCACAATTCTATAACGCGGAGTGTAGAATATGAAAGACAGAGCGCAAGGTGCATCACAGAGTCCGTGGCATTTCACATAGCGGTGGACATGGCACCCATATCCGTCGTTGAACAACGTGGCTTTAAACGTATGCTAAAAACACTTGATCCCAGTCAGATACAGTTTACCCAGTCGGCATTACTTTTCGAGACAGGAACTCCCGCGACTGTACACTACAGAGAGAGCGCGGCTTGCTGCTGAATTGGAAAAGGTTACTTACAACAGAGGTCCTGCAAAGATGAGCTTGAGTTGTTTTATTTTTGAATGAAAAGAAGGCAATGTGTATTATTTTACAGTTAAATTATTATTTATGTTATCAGGGATTTTGTTTATATCCTAAATGTTACAGAAGCACTTTGTCCCTTCGCACTGCCTTTTCTTTTTTTGTTGTTTTATTTTTGAATGAAAAGGCAATATGTATTTCTTTATTGTTTAATAATATGTATGCAAGGATTCCTGAATGAAAATTCGCAGAAGCACTTTTTTTGGAACCACCTACCTCTGAGCTTCAATAAAAAACGACTTTGAAATTTGTAATATTTGTTTTTGTAGTAGGTTTTTTTTGGGGGGGGGGGGGGTTATAAATCCTGTAAAGATTTCGAGATATATATTGTATATCGAGATATATTTTTTGCTTCATATCGCCCAGCCCTACTTCACACTACAAATAAAAAAAAGGTTAATGCCTTTTGATCGCTTAATATAAAGTAGGCCTGTTAAACAAAAATAAATGTGCCGTCCTTAAGAACTTCAAATCAGCTCTTAACACTTTACTTTGCAATGGTGTTCTGGTAATATTATACCATTATGATTTTTTTTAGCAAGTGATCTTAAAACAGCAATAATGTGTCATATCAATAATTTCAGCTTTTTTTCTACGCAGTGAAGGTAACTTTCTGAAACATGCATAAACGTGTGGACAGCTTGTGCTCAAGGTCAAAAGACAAGCACCCCCTCCCTTCTCTTCCCCGGCTGAGCGATGTGGCTTATCAAAAATATGGGGTTGAATGTGCCTTCCGGTCAAGTCGCTCGCAAATCAGCTTGGTTACCATGGAAATAGTAGTAATGGAAACCAGATAGTGGTGATTTTTGAGAAAATTTCACATCAATGTTGATTATGAAGTCTTGAGTGGCTGCTGAAAAAAACATTATGCTCAATTTTAAGACTATTTTTGCTTACCCTGAACTCTCAATGCTCTATTCAGCTTGTCAGACAGTGCAGCAATAAACAAAACTTCCTCTATTCATTTGTTGTTATATCAGAACAAAGTGAAGGTTCTGCAGTGGCCATCTCAGTCTCCTGACCTCAATAGTTTTGAACCCCTCTGGAGAGAACTCAAACGTGGAATTCATGCAAGACAGCCAGACAATTAACAAGAGTTGGAGGCTTTTTGTCAAGAAGAATGGGCTGCTTCACCAAAAGAGAAGATAACAAACCTCATGGACAACTACCTCAAGAAACTTCAGGCTGTCATTGATGTTAAAAAAGGAAATCCCAAAAAAAAGGGCGAGGGGGTGTAAAATATGCTCAAATTGGAAAATATTTGTCATTTTGATTTAAAAACAGTAAACCCAATCACTTCACTTCGAGTTATGACCAAGAAGTAAAATATTTTGCAGGGTATATATATAAACTTAAGAGAACAAATGTAAATGTTATGATAAACTGCAGATTTAATAAAAACATACCCTCATCCCCATGTAGAAGGGGATAACCGTGACACGGATGTTCTCTGTGGTTTCACGGTGTACATCAGACAGCTCCAGCCAGGGATGGTTCTTCTCCTGCCATGCCCTTAATGTATCTCTTGCAGTGAAAGGAGGATCTGCATATTTACATATAATCAATCAGACAGAATTTTTTTGCAGTGTAAATGTTTGAAACATGGTAAAAGAGAAGTTACTTCTGGCAGCATTAAACATCAAAAAGCGTTCAAACAGCTCATGCTGGATTGGAACTTGCTCAGTTGAGTTGTAGGGTAGGATGTCTTCGTGACTTACATAATCCAAACCTACAACAGAAATGGTTCAAACTAAAATTTCTAATACACAGAAAAAAATACAGATGCAGATTTATTTTGAAGGGTAGCATTTACTCAAACTACTGCTAGAGCAATTAAAACAATTAGATAATGAGTATAAAGGCTAGAGCGGTCAAGAGGACTCAGAAACCAAATAGTGGCAGATCTGATGGAACAATAAAAAATTCCAAAAGGTTTGAAATGGTTATGTTGTAAAAAAAATGTTAAGTTGAGGAAACACAGCTAAAGGTGGCACAGAGGAGTAAAGGAACAACAATATTTCCCAGTTTGGCGTCAATGAGATCTTTATGTTGCCTATCTTCAGTCTAAAGTAATGTGACGTAACATGTAGCTACTGAATCTTGCCTTTGTACAACAGTATTCCTGGTGATGGTTACTAGACAATTAAAACATTCTAAACTTTGTAACCAGATATGCTTAAACATGAACTGCCAGCTGAATTTTCATCTCTTATCAGAACATTTCTGCTGAGCTGACACCATGAATATTCAGAACTGTTAGCCAATCACTGCAGTGATTTTGTCAAAAAGCCTACTGAAACTAGCCAATTTGAAGACGCTAAATATAGTTGAAGCTGTTGAAGATTCCACATTAGTGGACTCATTCATAAAGCCAAGGAAGAATTAAAAAAATTACAGCCTTTTTAAATGAATGAAATAGAAAAGAAAGACCAAATCTGGTAACTTGACCCAATGCTACTTTCCACCAAACTGGTTTAGTAAAGGCATGGCTAGACTTGGCTATTCCACCACTATTCCACAAGAGCTTTTCCACCACATTCTCCGTCTACAAGCAGCACTTTTTTCATACCAATTTGAAGGAGATTCTAAAAGAAGGCAAAGTGTCAGGCTAAGGTCTTTCTCTGACGTGAAAGAAAAGCATGACGCAACGTTCTGTGAATCAGCGATTGGTCAGTTGATGAGTTCACTGATTAGCCAGAAGGATCAGTCACTGTATGCATTATTACAGTGATAAAAAGAACATGGTCCAAGCACATAGCTTCAAAAAAGCCAGAAAACAACTCTGTTTTTCTTTGCCTTTTGTTGCTATCCAACTTTTAAACTGAGCCTTTTGTTTGTGCATTATGATCCACCACTTATTACACCGAATGAGTCCCATTTCTATACTTGAAATTGCTTCATAAAAACATTTTATTACTTAAAAAAAAAGTGTACTAGATACTATTCTCATAAATAATTTACTTATTATTCTGTTAATAAAATGCTCCATACAGACCAAAAGAGACAACGTCGCAGCTTGTTGCCCAGAGCTCCATTTTGATGGGATCCAATTTGAGCAGTCGAGGAATCACATGGAAAATACTTCCCTCCTACTGGATGCTGCTCATGATGGTCACTTCTCATTAGCATAAAGTACATTTTTTTTTACAACTTTTGTCACTCATCATTAATCGCCATCCTCAAACACAAGCAGTCGCCTAAAAGAATGTAGCTTCAACTTTACCTGGAATAGCATACAGCGCTCTGCTATCGTCATGATTAGCCAGGAACGTAACTGCTTCAGTCTGAGACCTCTGAGACTAATGGTCAAAAAAATAAATAAATAAAGATCAGTAATAAAGAAAAATGTATTCACTTACAAATAATTTATTTTAAATGCTATGAATTATAAGATAGTGCAGCATTTTATGTTTATGTTGCAGCTTAAAGTGCCCATTAAATGAGTTCAAAGAGCTCATATTACAGTTTTACTCGTCTTCAACAAGGAATTTATTTTTAGGAATTTCTAAAAAACTGTAATGATGGATCCAGAGAAGTTTCTGACAAATTGTGTATCTAACTTTCTTCCGTGGTGCCAGAAATGGTGGCAAATGGTTGTAGAGTGGCATGGTTTCATGTGATTGGAATAAAAATGTGCAGAAGAAACAACAATTCAGTACAAAAGTTCATCATAACTGCAAAGTGAGTTTAATGATGGTGTGTACTCATCATGAACAGCTGGACATTGTTTTAAGGGCGTCCGTTACAACTCAAAGTCCATCATTTTTAGGGTGATAACAAAATACAAAGCACTTTTTACCAAACGTAATGTTTTGGTAAGAGCCTTGTTAACCTCTTAAGCCCTAAGGCCTATTTTCAGAAAATCCTATCCCTTCACTTTATAAGGCATTTCTCAGCTTTTACAAGGTATAAACTGCAAATCTTGGCATCAAAATGAAGATGGGTTATTGGGGGGTGGTGTGGGTGAGTTAATTTGGCAGTCAAGAACACTGGGTAAGAGTAAATTATGTTGGAATGGCCAAAAAATGAACTCCGCCCAAAAAAAAAACACATGTTTCCTCCAATATCTCCTTATTTTACTTATAACGAAGCAAATAAACACAATCAATTGTAACCACTACATGTGAAGGACATCTGTAGCAAGTTTGGTGTTCATACTACAAGAAACTAAAATTCTGTACAGGTTTTGATTGAACAAAGTTCAGGCATAATCCATTTCGGCACAGTTTGGCACTATTTGGCACAATAATTGAAATATGGAAAAAAATCTTGTCCAAAGCTTCCGCTACGTTCGTGGTCTTCTTTTCTTGCTTACGGGACATGATTTCAGCAAAAAAACTCCTAAAAAACGCTGTAAAAGGGGGGTGGAAGCCCCTTTACGCTGTCTTTGTGCGCTTTGCGTAACCTCCCATTTATAGCGCTTCCAACCTTGGAACTTCCGCGTGTGTCTGTCCAATCAGGGAGCTCAATACCTCGTTGAAAAGCTTTGAATCTGTAGAATCCAATGATATCCACCATTTTGAGACTGACAGGATCCCCGACGAATCACAGGACGCGGAGTGTGTAGAGACGTGCTCTTACGCACGGGGAGTGTTTCTATATTTCGTCATGTTATGCGAGCACAGAGCAACAGAAAAGAGCCAAAATGGAGTTTCCGCAAAGCTATCGACCGGATATACAACAAACGGACTTTTATCGCTATGGAAATAACTTTTGTTGAAAAAACAGCAAAGGTAAGACAAGATTTACATGCTTAATTTGTTTTTGCTGGCGTTTTTTTGGGGGGGAACTTTCGCTCCCTGCTCTGAAATACTTCATTCAATGTAAATGAGTTGCATATCGCTGGATTCTGCTGGTTGTTAGCTTTCATTTGGTTGCCATGGTTTTGGTGTTTCCGTTTATATTGTGGATACATATTGCACATAAACAAAAACTTGGTCATGAATTATACTCCAAACATGTTGTTGTTTATTTGCATGAAATTGATTCGTTTTTAGAGGAGTTTCCACTGAGCACAACAGTATTTAATATGTGTGGGTTATTCTCAGGGTTAGTGAGCTATGAGAGAAAATGTAATGCAAAAGGGGGCAAGTCCCCGGTACCGGGGACTCTCGGACTTAAGAGGTTAAGCACCACATCTACAGTTCTTTTCAGCAAACCAAGATGTAGCACGGTAAATGGTGCATTTATGATCACACAAAACTTTAAAAACAAAGAAATTTAAGCATGACTTACTATGTGAGGACAATCCCTAGTGTCTATGAGGACTTGGTAGTACGTGTGCATTTTCCCTTTCACCTCTTTGGAGCCATGCCCTGCCGAGTCTGGTTTGCTGGACAACAGTCAACCATGATTTAACCAAAACTCAGAAAAAAAGGAAAATAAATCAAACTGAAGAGCTCCGGTTAAATACCTTTCAGATGCTGCAGGACTCACATCGCGATCATATAGCCGAGCATGCCATGGAAATAACACAATCCCTCTGTATCCAAACACACTGTGCAGGAAGAGCTGGGGATCAAACGTTTAAAATAGAACAAAATTAAATGAATTTAAGAACATAAAGTTATGGTGGTCATATTATGTACACTATCTTTATAAATATTAATAAAGTACGTGCTTAACAGAGCTCACTTCAAGTGTTAATGGGGAAAATTTTATTGTTATAATGATATTTTGGACCTTTTTCAACTCAGTAAAGCTTTGATTTTTAATGTTAAATATGCATCAAGTCATGCTGCTTATTGAAACAGTGTGTTTTTACTTTAGGTACAGTATATTTCTGCAATATTGTTGGATTTTTTTTTTTACACCTAAAATGTCCTTTTGAAATCAAGACAGAAACTAAACCCAAACAAGACAAACAAAGTTTATGAGCTGCACATTGAGCAAAGTTTTTTTTATTTTGTATGAACAGTTCAAGGCACAGGAAAAACACTCAACTGGCATAAAAAGTCGTGAAAATACAGCACAGAAGACAAGCCGGAAGTGAGGAAAAACGCATTGATCCATGAAGGACCAGAATTAATACAAACAACTAAAATTACCCACTTCATTTGACATTTTGATGGTATTATTAGAGTTCATTGTTGTTATAGATAAGAAAATGATATTTTCCCCCAGGACTAAATGATGTGCTAAAATAAACACCATTTCCTGTGAGTAATGATGTGCGTAATAGATTAACCTCTAAAGCCCTGAGGCCTATTTTCCGAAATCCTATACTTTTACTTTTTAAGGCATTTCTCAGCTTTTACAAGGCCTAAACTGCAAATCTTGGTATCAAAATGAAGATAGGTTCTTGGGGAGTGGTGTGGATGAGTTAATTTGACAGTCAAGAACACTGGGTAAGAGTAATTGATGTTGGAATGGCCAAAAATGAACTCCGCCTAAAAAAAAAAACACATGTTTCCTCCAATATCTCCTTATTTTACTTATAACGAAGCAAATAAACACAATCAATTGTAACCACTACATGTCAAGAACATCTGTAGCAAGTTTGGTGTTCATACTACAAGAAACTAATATTCTGTAAAGGTGTTGATTGAACAAAGGTCAGGCGTAATCCATGTTGGCACAGTTTGGCACAATTTGGCACAATAATTGAAATATGGAAAAAAATCTTGTCCAAAGCTTCAGCTACGTTCATGGTCTTCTTTTCTTGCTTACGGGACATGATTTCAGCAAAAAAACTCCTAAAGAAACGCTGTAAAAGGGGGGTGGGAGCTCATTTACCCCATCTTGCTGCGCTTTTGGGAACCTTTCATTCACAAACGGCTTTGACGTCGAGCTTCTGCGTGTCCCTACCCCCCCGACCATCTGTCCAATCCGGGAGATCTATACATCGACGGAAAGCTCTGATTCTATGGAAACCAATCAGCTCAACCATTTTGAGACTGACGGGATCGCCGACGAATCACACGACGCGCAGCGTGGAGAGACCACCTCTTACGCACGGGGAGTCATTCCATATTTGGTAATGTAATGACGCCACAAAGCTACAGAAATAATCCAAAATGGAGTTTGCGCGAAGCTATCGACCGGACATAACAACAAACGGACTTTTATCGCTATGGAAATAACTTTTTGTTGAAAAAACGGCAAAGGTAAGACAAGATTTACATGCTTGCTTGGTTTTCGCTGGCGTTTTTTTCGTGGAACTTTCGCTCCCTGCTCTGAAATACTTCATGCAATGTAAATGAGTTGCATATCGCTGGATTCAGCTGGTTGTTGGCTTTCATTTAATGTAATAGTTTGGGTGTTTCCGTTTATATTGTGGATACATATCGCACATAAACAAAAACGTGGTCATGAATTATACTCCGGACATGTTGTTGTTTATTTGCATGGCGTTCGAGCTGTGGTTAACGGATATGAAATTGAATTAGATACGTTTTTAGAGGAGTTTCCGCTGAACACAACAGTATTTAATATGTGTGGGTTATTCTCAGGGTTCGTGAGCTATGAGTGAAAATGTAACGCACAAGGGGGCAAGTCCCCGGTACCGGGGACTCTCGGGCTTAAGAGGTTAATGTACATAATGCTATTATATTGTACTATGTCGCTTAAAAACCGCAGTTTCTTGGAGCCAATGTTTTTACAAACCTCTTTACACAGCATCAATCATGGTGGAATACGTGTTGCAATCAATAAGTGAAAG
This sequence comes from Danionella cerebrum, assembly GCA_007224835.1. Taxonomy (NCBI): domain Eukaryota; kingdom Metazoa; phylum Chordata; class Actinopteri; order Cypriniformes; family Danionidae; genus Danionella; species Danionella cerebrum. The sequence goes on along the minus strand of SRMA01025489.1, from coordinate 131,593 downwards.
CAATGCTTGTTACTGTTTTAAACAGATGTGCTTAGATAGAGCAGCGTGCTCCACATTAACTGCTTTAGCTACATTTCATGCATTAGACACTAATCCATGGAACACCAGATATAAGACCAAAGGGATAAATGACTGGAAAATTGTGCAGATGTTGGCAGAAGCTTACTGTAACAAAGTATGTCATTGTTTCATGTAAAGTTAAAGTTTTTTTTTTTTTTGAACACTTCCCACGTAATAAAAACACACGCCTCTTACTGCAAAAATTTCAGTAGTCCATCCATTTTTGGGTAAATAAATAAATACACCCACGTTACTTTTAAAATAATTTCAGAAGAAACTTCTGGTTTCAGGCATCACATTCACTGCCAAATTACATTAAAAAGTTAATATTACACATTTAACTGCAGCGTGAACAAATCTAAGACTCAGAACATAACCTTGGAATCTGTGGACCATTGGTATTTTCAAGGTATTTGTTTCAACCAAGCTTAAGAATACAGAAAGTTTCAAAATTAAATTTGAGAGAAAATAAAGTCTTTTCAATTGGCGGAGGCCACTTATGAGCGTGTCCCATCCAAAGATCTCCACTTACTCTGAATGGACTCTCTGGGATGTTGACGCCACCCCAGGACACCATCACAGTGTGTTTAATTGGTTTGCGAGGAGTGTAACTGCAGCTGTAGGTTCCATTTCCATTGTCCTTCACCTGGACATCCACTGGGTTTCCATCTCGGTCCTGCAATCAAAAGACAGTTAGCATTATGTAGTATTGGGAAAAAACACAGACGAGCAAAGTAAACCACACCTGAGCTTGAATCTTCAAAGGGGCTTTGCCACCAAGTTTGGCATCCACAGTGAATTCTGCAGGTTTGCCAACTGACAGACCTGAGCTCTGCAAACCTGGCCCATAAGCCTTCACCTGAATCACAATGAGACAAGTCAACCAATCTACTCCGCACCTGTACAAAATGGACCTGAACCAGGTTTAAATCAACCCCCACACAAACCTTGTCAGAATAAAAGTCTTTCCCTGGAGCAGGTATTATTTCAGCCATAAAAGGACTAAACTGGATGTCTTCGTTCTCACAGAGCACATGAACGGCATATTCACCAGGTTCAGTGGGCCAATATCGGACATCACAGGAGCCGTCACCCTTATCATCACATTCAATCTTAGCTGGGGATGGGCCATCCACTGCGAAACCTGAATGAAGGAAAAATGGAATGCAATTGAATTTACATTTAAATATATATATAAATAAAAATAGGCAGAAGAATATACCCAAAGTGCCGACGTCGTCACCCACAGCTTCCACTACAAAGTCAGCAGACTTGCCAACAACTCCACTCTCTAGTCCAAGACCCCATGCCCTCACCTGCTGCGGCCCGGCTTCAGTTCCAATCTTTACCTCAAAAGGACTGGAGAAGGGGTGAATAATGTGCATTTTGTCGATTTTCACACACAATCTATTAGCTTCATGCAAGGCCTAACTTAAATTTATATATATATATATTTGGTCATCGTCATACCCTGGTATTGTTAGAATCAATTTAAGTCATCAACATAGATGATATATTTCACCTGCGTGGGATGTGATGTCCACCCCATGTGATTGTGATTATGTAATTCCCAGGTGTGGTGGGGTAATACTCGTAGCTATAAACTCCATCTCCCAGATCCTTTCTCTTACAGGGCTCCTCAAGTCCCTCTGTATTAAAAACACCAGTTAAAAACACTAAATATAATTCAAACCAATGGTCATCAAACTCTGCTGCTCCTGGTGGGGGCAGGGTCCTTGAACTTTGTTTAATTTCACCTCAAGTAAGTGTAGAAATGGAACTGGGCCTAAGTCATTCAAGCTTCCTCTTGGGGAACTATTGGTCTGTGTTGCCGTGGCCACCAGGAACAGAGTATGTCACTACTGTTTTACCACCAAACATTAAAACATTTCCACTCACTGGGCCCTTTAATTGTGACTTTTAGGTCTCCAGTTCCAGCTCCTTTGGTGTAAACCTTGAACTCTGCAGTCTCCTTCACCCTCAGGCCTTTAGGCTGAAGACCACGGCCCTTGGCTCTGCACAGGCTTGGATTACACGCTGGTGATGAGAAATGAGGCAGTGAGAACAGAAATCAGCCATTATTGTGTGATAAAAATAAAAAAATAAATAAATAAAAAAAACAAGTCAAATGTAAATAATTTCTTCCCACAAACGCCATCAGAACTGTTTCTATGTATTATTTAATACCATTTAACAACTTTCTATTATTTATAATTATGATTTAACTTTTCATTTTGAGTTTTTTTTACCCTCGAGAAGCATTGAAATGTATCCTATTTGTTAAATGGTACAAGTCAGAGTTATTTTATGTGCCATCTAAAGCTGCTAATAAACCAAAAAGACAAGCGTTTGCTTGGCGTCAAAAAATATCCTCGCCTCATGCAACTATTTCTTATACTTTACTATCTCAATCCAAACATCCTTGGAAAAGGAAGTGATTGTGGCAACAGTGACCAAACAGTGCTAAAAACCCAAGTGGAAACACTGTCTGATAAACTATTTTTAACATTCCATTTTGACTACTTTGCCACACAACTGAGTCACAGGAATTTTACTTGGCTTCCAAACACAAAGATTACAATGCCCACATACATCTCATGGGACACAAGCCTCCCAGTAGCACTTATATGGGCAGTTAAATTCTTCCAGCTTGAGAGAAGTCACTGATCCAAAATGATGTAATGCCGTTTAATAGATCCACTTTATTGTAAAGAGCAAAATTAAGTAACTGAACAAGAAAACAAAAAGAACAGAGAGAAAAGTAGCAGGTCAAGTACCCAAGACATATCCAAGGAAACAGGAAATGACATCAAAAGCCAAAAGGAAGGCGACCCAGAGATAGTAGAGATACCAGTGGACGTGGAGGACACCAGTCCTTTAAAAAGGAGAAAGACCAGTGAAGGGAAGACGACAAACACAAAGCAGAGAGAAGAACTAGCATCAAGTACAAAAAGGACACTCTTTCAATTCTCTTATAAATCGGCATAAACATCCTTAGCTCTCCCATTTGTCTTACCCTCTCCCACATGGACTGTGTATGGACTCTTGGAGATCTGGCCCCCGGCAAAGGTAATGTAGACGATGTGTTGGCCCTCCTGAACAGGCTTATAGGTGCATCGGTAGCTGCTGTTGCCTTTGTCCTCAACGGTTGACTCAACAGTGTCTTTTCTTCCACTGGGATCCATGATTACGACCTCCACCTCTCCTACTCCAGCACCTGAGGTAGAAGACAAGCTAGAACTCTTCTTTGTTTCAATTGTTGAGAAGCTAATAAGTACATTATTAACAGTCCAACCTTAACTTGACCAAATCTATTATTAAAAAAATGCCAATTCATATAGAACGTGATTTCCTGTTTGAAAAGAAATTGCTCCGAAAGTGATGCGTCTGTGACTGTACTTAATTATTAATGAGCCTGACTATTATCCTACGAGAAGATGCGGTGTATTCATTTTTAATGACGCCTAACTCTGTCTGGTAAACTTTCAGTAGTTCCGAAAGGGTCGCACGTGTTGTCTCCATGGCCTTCCCTGTAATGAAGTTAAAGCTAAAGTCTGGCTTTGAGCGAAAGGTTATCCACCAACAGCAAACACGTTGAGACTTTGAGGATTTGAAGCAACCATTTTCTTCCTTGAGAAAGCTACCTGGACCTGGACAAATCATCAGAGTTAAGGACTCACTTCGGTGCAGTTTACCGGCTGTTATTAGCCACTTATCTTTGATGTCGAAAGCCAAGCCACACTCAAACCTCAACCTATTCTGCGCAGCTGTACATGCCAATTTAATTTTTTTAAACTGATCTCGGTCAGATGAGACCCTGCTTCTGCAAACTAAACCAGTTTGTTTATACCATTCATGGTTCGAGCAAGTACCTGCTGTGTAGACATCAAAGTATGTGCTCTTGTTGGCAATGTTGCCTGCAGGCTCAAGTCCAGGGCCCTGGGCAGTGACTTTACTGGAGTCTCCCTGAGCCATCCCCACATCCACCTCAAATGGGCTTTTGGAGATGTGTTGTCCCGCAAATAGCACGGTCACCTACAAAAAAAACAAACAAACGGTTAGAAGTTTGCAAACCCGTAATTCCCTTTTCTCCTAGTTTGGGTTACCTTGTGTTGTCCAGTGACTTTTGGTACATAGAATACTGAGTAAGTGCGGTTCTTGTCATTGTTTGCAGTGACTTTGGCCTCTTCGCGGTGGCCGGCTGGATCCTCAACATAAACAAGGACCTCACCCTGCCCAGCACTGATGGTCTCAACAGTGAACACAGCCTTCTTCATCACAACATTCCCAGTGGGTTCCACACCTGTACAGAGAAATGCCCATGAAGAGTCACTTCACAAAAACAGATGTGTTTCCGTCCACCTATCTTTATGTGCATTTTGGAAATGCACACAAAAAAAATATGTGCAAAAATAAATTGGATAAACTTTTTATCTGATAAGAAATAATGCACATAAACTACAACGGAAACTCATTTACCGAATAAATTCCAATGCAATGGGATTTTTTGGGTTGGAACTGGGGCACGATAACCAACGGAACGATTTCACTGCAGATCTAAAACGGAAACATGGCTTTTGTGGAAAAACCAAAGAAACCGATCTGGGTTTACCTGGTCCATAAGCACGGGCCTTTTTGGGGTTGAGTTTGGGTCTCAGTGGTGCACCTGGCTTGAGTTTGGCTTTGGGGAACTGCGACAGGTAGGTCATAACAGAGTGCTCATCCACATTGGGATCCACAATTTCTTCTGGAGTGATCACCTGATCGAAATAAAACATTAAAGGATTTTATAATAAAACATTTAATATGCCAATGGCTGTAGATGATTCATTTTTGTAAATTCTACTCAGATAATGCAAACAATCCAACCACCTACTTAAACCACAGCACTGTGTGCAACGGGCTAGGTATACGACGAGGGAACAAAAACCCTTAGCCTCAGGCCCTGATGCAAGATCCCACACAGAAACTACACACTATAGATAGGACCGTTATATATCCCTTCCATCTCAGGTCAATAGAATCTGGTAATGATTGAGAAAACTACAATGTAAAGGCTCTAACTTTGCTTATTCATGAAATAAGATGAGAATGCACCTGAGGAACACCAAGCCAGTCATCAGCTTGCTGCATGGCTTCCCTGGCATTATCCACAGGTTTGGTCTGGTCCCAGGAATCCCAGTCTGGACACAGACCTGCAAACCAAGAGGACAATCATTTTACTAATCATAAGAGCATTAAAATATTTTGAGTGCTGAGGATTTGTAGAACCCTATTGTATTAAAGTATTGTTTTCCATGGCTTTCTGTGCACTGTCGAGGGGCTCAAAAAGCCAGAAAACACTCGAAAAGTGAGTTTCAACAACCACCTAATGTGTTTCAGCTTACGTTGTGCTAACAGTCTGTTGTCGGTTGAAGAAATTCTGCAACATATCAAGACTTCAATACAAGTATTAGTACTTCAATGAACTCCTAGAGATTTTATCTGATTATCTAATCTAAAGCCATATTGGATGGTACATTTTGAAGCATTTTTGACTGGAGCAGATACTGGAAGGCTAACAAAGACGCCACAAATCAAGCAACAAGCTCAATTTTTGCCAATACTAAAAACCGGCAGAGTAAAAACAATTAAATCTAAATAATTAATGCAGGTGAATGAGCTAAATCAAAGTAATAATATGGAATTACAATCATTGAAATTGTTTCGCCAAATACTTCACTGCAATAAATTAGTAGAAGACCCCTGAAATTGGGTTCATCAACATGCCGAAGGTAAGCCCCAACTCTAATAAACTAATTGCACCTGTAAAAAATAAAGTTTTCAGATTTGTGGAAAAGCACTGATTTACCTGGAGCACAACTGTCCACCAATGCACCAAGGGCTTTCCCTGTCTGCCAGTCACGGTTGAAGTTGGTAATCGGCAGCTCTGGCAGTTTGTTCTGGATCCATCCAAGCAGCCTTTGCTTAGGCGTCTTCTGCTTGCTTTCTTCTGTCTCTTCCTCCTCATCCCACATGGGCATGGAGATGGAATAATGCAGAATAAGAGTCCAGATCAGACCCAGGATCAGCTTCAGATTGCCATCAACAATGGCTTTACTATCTGCAACACAGACAGAGAGAAGATTACACTAAGAAAGAAAAACAATGAGATATATAAATTGAGCAACGTGTTCTCGGACATCCTAAAATTCAGAGCCTGGATAATAATATGGATCAAGAAGAAGAAGAATCCCAAATCGAAATTAAAGATGCTTCTAAATAAAAATTCATTTACTCCACCCTGTGTCGAAATAAACATCTCCTCCACACCCTAATACAAGACTTTCACACTTCCTCTGCCATTTCTGTAAGAGGAGCCTACGCCCATCCATCATGTGGTTGCAGGCTTGTACACAGATCACAGCACATACCGCACTCTCATCATTTTTTAATGCATTAATCATTTAAGTATCTAATTAAAGCTGGCAGCACGGGATGAAGAACTGTTTGGACTGAAGGTGGACTTTTGTTTGTCGATTGACGAGCCCTGAGAGTGGTTAGGGCAGCTTCCTGTTTGAAAGGCTTCACTGGTGTGTTTGGAAATGGCAAAGCATCAGAGCGTAAAGGCATGATAACTTATGACTGTAGAAATAATAAATGATCAATGTGCACCATACCCTTCTGCAGATACAGTGTTGTAAGAAATTATAGAATTTGTAAGTAATAACAATGAATTCCGCCAGTAACCGGAAATTGTGTTAGGTCTTGCTATTCCATCCAATCCCTTCAGCACACTTTATTATTACTAAATGATGTCACGGTCTCTTCCTATTTTCTTACCAAAATCTCCACCAAGGACTGTGCTCTACAGTTTCCCCATGCTCTTCACTTTAGTGGTGGTAAATCATTTTGCTCTTGTAATATTGTGGTCAGACACAAACGGAAGTCCACAATTGAAAAAAGGAGATTCACAAAAATGGGAACAGTTGGGATATATCACAGTGACCGAGCCTTTAACATAAAGAATTGGTGAAGGAATCAAGGAGAGTTCGATTCATAGTTTATCTGCACCCCCCCCCCCCCCGCCCCCCTTACAACCCACTAAGCCATTACTGAACAGAATCCTGGTAAATAAAAGTTAGGAAATTTGATATAAATGAATTTAAGAATTTTTGCTTTTAAAATGAAGAAAAAAAATATTAAGAATTGTATTTGGTGAAAATTATGACAAAAAGAGACCCAAAATTTCCAGCTTAATGATAAGTAAAAGATTGATCAAAGAAATATTGCTGGTAAATTGCATTTTATTTTTAAGTGTGTGGAAATAAAATACTAGCAAAATAATTTTAACCAGTCATTTTTAATTGCCATTAGGATCCAAATAGCCACAGGTTGCAGCCCCTGTTCTGTAGTGTGGAATCATTGTTTAAATAAGATGCCTAAACATGGCATGTAAGTATGTATGATAGAGTCATTTGAAGGGGGGGGGGGGCAACTTTATCTAAAAGTGAAAATGTAATTCTAAAATGGAAAAATATAAATAAAAAAAAAATTGAAAAGCTGCGACAACAAAAAAAGTTGGTAAATGTTAAATCTAGGTTATAGGTTCTTTACTCTTTCAAATAAAGATCAGTCCAGAAAAGACTTTATAATAAAGCCACACAAATGCATCCCCCTCCTGATCAGCTTCATCTCCAGCTCTCGAACAGTGTTTACTGGGCCATAGAAAACAAAATATTCACAATTTTCCTCAACTTTGTCTCTCAGTGCGGTTTACAAACCATGAGCCCCCAGAGCCCGCTGGAATTCATCTTAGCTTCTGGCAAAGGGTCTGTTGAACCTTGTCTGATCCCTTTACTCAAAGACCACAACTACAGCAGTAGGGCAGTAAGAAAATGCACAGACCTATATAACCTGCCATTGTGTTTAATGTAAGTAGGGCATCTTTAATCTGTTTTTAATGATCAGAACTCCTACTGGAAAGCTTAATGAAAGAACATGAACAAGTTAAAATAGAAAACAAATGAAGAATGCAGTACTTCTGAACCTTATCACTGAAAATATAAAGATAGACCGGAGCAATCTTCTTCCATGTGACCTTGCTGGTGCATGTTTAAGGTATTAAAGGCGGATCCTACAATCAAGGCAAGACAGGGCAGGGCTCCCTCGTACAAACACACACATCCTGAAGCACAAAATCCATTTTTGGGCCTTTAGGGTCTTGGTATTTCAACTTCAAATCAGAATACTTCACATAAAAATAGATAGCATCTCAAGGTACAGAATCAGGTTTTCTCCAAGGAAATATAGAGAACAATGAAGTTTCAAATCTCATATCTTAAAGGGGTTGCATTTTTAAAATTTACCCATTATCAAATTGCCAACAATCAAGTAGTCTGTGTGTCAGAAAATATAATGAATGCCTTCCCTGAGGCATGTCTACAAACTTCTGGGGGTAGGATGGGGGTTGCCTAGGGTGGGTGACGCACAGCACACAATGGCAAACACACAAAACATTACAGGAATCTGTGTTTCAGCATTCCCAACACACTGCAGGAAACACACGTATTCCTTTTAAGGACATTTGAGTTCACAGTTCTCCAAATTCCCAAAACATGAATGTCACTTCAGAGATAGAACAGTTCATGTCGTAGCAGTCGAAACAATGGATTTAAGGTTGAATAAAAAGACCAGAAATTTAATAAATGGTTTAAAATAACCAATATAAAGTCAATAAGAGCATTCCGACCCCGTCACTCGATGACATCATGTCCGATGAGTCAACACAAATCAGAGATAAAGAAAAATCTTTACAGAACATGACTCGGGAGATGAGGAGAGCATTATTCATGCTTTAGTTAAAAAAAATGTGCACCATTTCGCCACAGTTATATTTTTTTTACTATGTGTTGTAAAATGTACATTTCTAAACATTTCCAAGCCATTTGACACAGGGACAATGTTGAATAGCGATGGGCTTTCTGTGCGAGCAGAAGTACTGAGTCATCAGTAGTGAATCAGAGCAGAGATTCATTGGCACATCTCACCCTATGTCTGGACCAGCCAAAACCAGACACGCTGACATCCGAATGAGCCAGAACAGTTTGTTTCATGTTCATTTAAAAAGGAAAAAGGTGATCAGCTGTTTTATACAAGAAACTGGGTTCACTTTTCTGCAGTGAGGGTTTCATGTTTGAAAGAGGAGGATGGAGGAAATTGCACACATTCCAAAAAGGTCTTATCATAGTCAGGATGTCTTTAAACGAATGCAATCAGAAGCATGGAGAACTTTGAACCCGTCTCCCCTCTCAATTAAGGTACTTTTTGGTTAAAATCCTCACAGTATAATTTGACCAAACATAGAACAGCACAATCATTCTGCTGATTGCTCAATACAACAGCTAGAGTAAAAAAGTTAAAAAAAGCCACACAAAAGCAGACAATTCAGTCATTTGGAGCTAACAGGGTAAAATTTAATAAAGCACAACATATAACCAATGAACCAGACGGTTTTCAAGTTGGCCATTTAAAAAAGGTTGGCTATAGGATTGAATACACTTCCAAATAATATATAAAAAATAAATAAATGTAAGATAATGACCACCTTGACATGAGTCTTTCAAGCTTTTAGGGAAAATGCAACTGAAAAGGAAATTTCAGAAAAAAAAATTAAAGAAGAAATTAAGATTTCTACCCTGGTTTAAACACAAACAATACATTAATATGACCAAATATCTTTTAATTTGACAAGAGCCAGTTTTATGTCTGAACATATGAAGCAACAATGCCCTGCAGGTTCTAATTAAAAACCTGCGCCAGAATTCTATGCATCCCAGCTGTGATTCTCAAATTTAAGTACATCCAATACACCCTTTCAGGGGGACAAATTCTACAAGGAAACTTCCTTTTCTTCTACATTCTATGACTACCAAATGTCCCTCCCTCTCGCTCACTCGCTTGCTCTCTCCCTCTCTGGAAATGTTCCCCTAGGTTTTTTTAGCCATAAAAGGGCAGAAGAAAACTTGATCCTGGCAGGCCACCCATTCCCTAGCACATAAGGGTTTCTTATTACAACAGAGCAAGGGCGGGACTAGGAGGAGGCCGGAAAGTGAAGAATCTAGGGAGGGAAAAGTGACTAGGAAAAAACTGCTGTAGTCATGCTTTTGTGAAAGCCCATATCGAAGGACTAGCAGAGAACCAGCCAAACTTTATCACATCCATTAAAACCAATATCCCATTCGAGGCCTGTCAAGATCTGGTCCAGTTTCACTTGTCTGACTACAGTTTATGAATGATATGTCAAAGCAATGTGAAATTAACACAACTGTTCTAAAGATAAAGACACAGTCTACTTCTAGAAGAATACACAATCAGTGATTGAATCCAAGTGTCGCTGGTTCATGGAAGCAACAAGCAATTATAGCCATCAGGAAACCACCGCTCCACCATTCTTTCAAAGGGTGCCTTCAAATGGGAGTCTTTGGTCAGTTGCCAAATGCACAAGACCTGAAGAATGGTTCAGAACTGGGCACAAATTTTTACAAGGAGAGGCTTGGGTATTTTGCCTTCATCTTGGTTACATGTATCGTCATTCATGAAATACATAGTGGATTGAGGTACAAGGGCAAAATTGCGCTCACCCACACACCCCTTTGTCCCATCTCCATTTTACCAAATGTCATACTAAAGTGTGCATGCATTTTAATGTGCCAAACTGGGGTAGGCAACACATCACTGCACAGTTTAGCTGCAACCTTCATGAAATACAGAACAAAAACATTTAACGTCCTTTTGGTTCGAAACTGCAGCAAAGGACCTTAAAGTGGTGAGCTTTAATAAAGTGGTGAGATGTAAAATGTACATTATTATATAAATGTTACATTATTGTAGCCTCATTAACCACCTGGGAACTACTGATCTACTGTAAACTAAGAATAATAATGTCCTTGCACTAGACAATCTTTCATGCTCACCTCATTAATGGCTTCATACTAGGAACCCTAGATTTCACAATACACCATCTCGCTTCCTCTCCAAATCCTTTTTCTGCCAACAACCTACTTCTCACTTAATTTGTCTCCATTAGCCCTTCACTAGCACTCTAGAAGAACGGTCGTGCAGCTATTTTACCCAACTTGATTAAATTAACCAAAATTTGTAAGGGTCAGAAATAAACAAAAAAAAAATAGAAAACCATAAACCCTCTTTAAGACCAGTGACATGTAATGAGCTGGTTTCGACTATGGTGAAGTATGTGAGAGCACACGACTACACATTGTTCACAAACACAAATGCAGTTGTATCTCAGGACAACTTTGCTGACAATCGACCCAGATGAAATTAAACTTCTGTTCTTAAGCACCACAAATAGAGGTTTGGTTCACTATTCATTCTTGCTCTTCAAAATAAAATCAACATATACGGACCAGGAACACAGAGATTAACAAACCAAACAGTACAGGTACAGAAAGTGCTTTTCTGTCAGCTTTAATCCCAAGAGACGTCTACTATAAAGAGATACCAAAAAGGGTTTTAACACCAAGGGTTTTAAACCTAATGATTAATGACTTCTAATTCCGAGGGAAACTTATTTGGCTAACCATTCATGTAATTGATTATCCATTTGAAGCCACTTTTAAAGCCATTTGAAAAGAAAAAGAGGGGACCCCAACACTTGCCAATACCTCCTGAACGAAATTGTGTGGACACCTGTTACACTGGTCTTGTTTGATTTGACTCCTTTGAAATAGAAAAAATAAAGTAAAAAACAACCACCATACTTACTTGCGCAGGGCATTCTGGGTTGGCGTGTGTCTGTTATTCGTAGATTGACAATAATGTGCAACAATAAAAGTTAGAGTCATGGTGTCTGAAAACTTTCTAAAGTGGAAACTGGTGTTCTAACAATAAAGTTAAAAGGTAAGACATTTTTTAATACAGGGGTTTGTCCTCTAACTTCATAATGTTTTAGAACGCCTTGACTAACTTATTATGCTACATTATTGGTAATCTACACATTAGATTGTTTTACTTCATCTAAAACAAATTTAAAGCATTTTTTATACAATAATGATGGAATTTTTTGCCCCTTCTGCCATGTGAGAGTAGGGCACCAGGCCCCGGAAGACCACACATCACCATTGGTTTCTTAGTCCAGGTTCTATAAAGAAGTTGCAAACCTCTAACACATTAGAATTAAACAAGTTAAACCAGCGTTTTCTCAGCACAAGATCTTGATGGTCCAGAACATTAGAAAAATCTGTATTTAAAGTGAACAATACTCAGACCAAAATATTTTATTGATTCATTTGATTCCTTATCTGTTTGACATTTCAGAATCAAGTCTCAGCAGGAAAAGCCTTTACACGCAAAGCGAACCAAATTTTTGTAATTCTGACACAAAGTAGATTGGGTAAATCATGTTTTCTTTTATTAACCAACACCAATTTTGGTAATATTGTTAGACCTTGTCCCTTCTTGTAGCCAAGATGCTTGGTGATTACGATCAAGATGTGTAGCAGCATTTAAATACAAACACACCAGATGAAGTAACAAATTAGGGAGTCTCTAGGCTCCACTCTTTTATGGGCCTCACCCAGATGAGAAAGATATGCGTCTGTCCTTGAAAGCAGCTTTGCATTTGTAGGAACAAGTAAAATATGGGGCCTGTCTTGACAGAGCAACTTAGAAAACACCACCCTAAGAAATTAAAAGATTTTGCGTTTTACTCAAAACACACCATACAAACAAGAATTATTTCTGCACCAACAGGATGTACAAAATGCCACAATCTTTATTTAAAAAAAAAAAGAAATAAATACATGGTCATCAATGAGCAACCAGTCTATGAGTTCAAATGACGGGTAAAGGTTGTTGATTTAGTCTTGAGCAATTGATGAACAACATACAACTAGTAGTGATTAAAGGGTGTTTTATTATTGCCTCTGGGCCCTGTCGGGAAACATCGAGCCTTTGAGTAGTGGTGCAGCCTATATTGTAGAGTTACTATATATATAAAATATATAGTAATATATATAAAAAAGTATATCTAAAATCTAAAACCTGAATTAAGATAGAACACTGCAATCATTTGGTCCAGACCAGAAACTATTAACTTAATTTAGTCCCAGTCCAGAAACTTTTGAGAGTGAACCTAAAGGCATAGTGACCAATCTTGATTAGTTAGAATGGTAGATACAAGATTAAATTCACTGTGCGAATTGCTCTTATCCTTCTTAATGTCATTCTCTTTTGTATGCAATAAACTGCAAGTACCACAATTCTAACATTCAACCATACGTTTAACATAGTTCAAGAGGTGCAGGTCACGTAAAAAAAAAAAAACCAGCAACCTCAAGAAGATGGCCATTAACTCGATTACATGGGGAGGTTTTAAGGACCAAGGAGTTGTTGTTGTTTTAGGACAGCTCACTCTAGTAACATAAATATTATAATTCTATATTAGTGTGAATCCACAAAGCAATTTGAGTCCTAGCAATCATATCTTGGGAATCCCAATCCCTTTTTTGTTTTAAAGACTTGTGTTGTGGTCTTAATTAATTTGAAAGTAAAAGAGAGACAGGAAGTGAATAGGAAAGAAGGGGGAAGGTCTGGGAAACTACATCCGAGCAGGGATTCAAGCTCTGGTAGCCTAGAGCGCAACTGTGCAACAAGCTACTAGACCACCAGGGATGACTTTTTTTTTTTTTTTTGTCCAATTGAATGAGTTACTTCCATGTCACAAATTTTGACAAACCAACCACCAAAAAATGTGTTGAAAGGTCCTGTTTGGTGCACACCAAGATTTGCATGGCATCGTTCACACCAGTTAATTTGAAAATCAAAGAGGACAGAACGAGTGTGAACCATACTTCAATCCAAATCATCCCAACAAGAGGAAAAGAGTATCTGGAGGTTTTAGGCACGTGTGAAAAATGTTTATAAAATGCATAATGACCAGAACCAACTCATAGGTACACTTAGGTAAAGCTAGAGAATTTCCAGGAGTATGTTCAGGATCAAAGAACTGCAACATGACAAGGTGCATCAACAAGATCGCTACAAGACAAAGATTTCAAAACAAACTTAAGTTTCAAGAAGCCCAAAGAAACAAGCAACGACAAGGATTGTAGATGCTGCGGTTGGCCAACGAAACTAGCTCATTATATTTCAAAAACAGAAGATGTTCAGTTGTGCAATGAGCTCTGTCATCTCAGAAACCAGTGGGACCCAGGTACACTGTACTTCTGTATGTAGAAGTTGTGGTCTTTATGAAAGAGTGCAGTCAATAAGCCGTACCTCAGAAATGGGAACAAAGCGACGCATCTCAAGTATGCACGATACGATAGGAACTCAAGTCCAGAAATTGTTAGCAGGTACTGTGAAAATTTTGAACCGTCAATAGAAAGCTGTATTTTTGTCAGAGGGTGAGACAGCAAGACAAAAACAAGAGTCGGGAATGATGCATGATGGAGGTCTTTGGAACACTGGGATTGAATTTCTGCAAAGGGGTTGGAGATTAGTGGAGTCCCTAAAGGTGAGAAAACCAGGCAAATCCTCAATCATGCAATAGCATCAGGTAGGCACACGACTGGCCAAAATTTATTCTGCTGCAGGACTAGGACCCCAACATACAGCTAAAGCCATTAAAAACTAACTTCAGCGAAAAGAAGTAAAAGGAGTACTGGAAGTAATGGCATGGTTCTGCGCGAGAGATCGGCAACAGGGGATTTCACACTGCATGACTTTAAACAGAATCAAAGGTCCATGTTCTAATAGTTCATCTCCCAATCAAGACTGTAGTCCAAGATCAGGATTATTGTAAAAAAATGGGAGCATGCAAGTTTTTATTCAATTAGTGGGTCAAAATAGACTGAAATGAAGCCCCTTTTTAACCAAAACCACTGTTTATATAACGGTCTATTTCCAGTCAGAACATATTCACACTGCCTGATTGAGACTCGCCAACAGATCCAGATATATAGCACGCCAAATAACTCACATCTGAAACGGCCTCAACTGCTTTACAGAAGATTAACATGGAGAATAAGTGGATAAAAGCATTCAAATTCATAGAAATAGATGAAAACAAAAGTTTAAAACAAGTTTGAATACAAACAGTGATATTGCGATGCATTTATATTGAAACCATTGTATTTTCTGCCTCAAAATAAACATGTCTAAACAAGAGTGATATGCTCTAATTAACTAGAGGGCGTGTCACATTATTAGATGATCAATAAGTTAATTAAATCAGATTACATACTGATTGAATGAGTGCAGGACCAGAGAAAATATAGTTTCACCTTCATTCTTTGCAACAGACACCCGAAAACGCCATTGTTATCTCTGTTTGAGATCACGTTTGTGCTTGTAGGAGACAGCCACGTCCATGCGGACGGATATACAAGCGTTTGTTTAACAAAAAAATTCCAATTTGTATTAATTTCGTCAAAAACCACGCTTGACTATCCGCAGCAATGTCTGCAAGCACACTGTGCTCTACGACACGGGCTGGACTTGTTGATTGGAGAGGCTGTGGATTCAAACCATTACTTCTTTGTCAGATTTTAACTGCAAATGTTACATTGGGAAAGTTTAATATGGAACAACACACAAAAAAGTGAATAAAAACAGTGCAGGTCATGAATCACCAGTGCGGCCTCGGTTTCATCACACTTCACCGTTATCTTGTGGCCTTCCCCAACTTCCATGCCTCGTTCCCAACACAAACTCCATTTTAAAGAAGTGGAAATAAAAGTGCACTCACCAATAGAGACCAGCTTGATGTTCTCGCGGTCCAGGAACTCCAGGGCCACGGAGACGTTCTCCAGCTGCATCTGTCTGAAGGTGGGCCGCTGGTTGTACTTGCGGAACATCTTCTTCTGGCTCAGCACCTCAAGCAGAGCGATCAGCCTCAAGCCATCGCTCAGGTCCGTCTGCAGGTTCGCGATGCGCTTGTTCACGCACTTGAGGTGCTCGTTGCACCAGCGCGTGAAGGTGTTCTGCTGAATCTTCTTCCAGGGCGCGTCCTCGGCCAGGTCCTTCTCTGTAGCGGGCATGTCTGCGTCCTTGTCCGGGGAGAGAGCGGTGTTGGAAAGGGGAGCGGCGGCGCTCGACTGGTGGGGGCGTGAGTGTTGACTCATTTTTATTGACTCGGTTCTCCTCCACTAATTCGCTGTCTCGCTTTCTGGGTGGAGTCTTGAGGAACTGCAAATTGAGGGGCTCCTCTTTCCAAAGTTTCTGGGAACAAAAAGATTGGCCGAAAAATCTTAATTATGGTCAGTTTCTTGTCAACAGCTGTCTGGAGGCACATATGGAATTTTTAAACATTTATGAAAGTAATCGGTTACCAAATTGACTCGGTATGGCAAACCGTTTTAACATTGCCAAAGTTCCATTGACAGAATTTGAGGAGCCACAATAGAAACTGAGATGTCACTAGACATGGCAATCCGTTTTAAACATTTAAACATTTGAACTGTGTCATCTTTTTTTTTTAAAGACAGGAACAAACACATTCTGACATTTGATTATAAATTTGATTATAATTTATTATTCCATTAATAAATACATTTTGACAAGGCATAAAGACAGAGAGTTAATTCAAATTGCATTGGTAAGAAAGTGAGTTAGATACATCTCCAATTATACCAGCGACTTGTCAAAACTCAATTGAAGATATCTGCGAATATTTTTCAATGGACGTTAATGGAGGATTATGGCTAAATGGTTTGCAGTTATCCTAAATGTAGATTACAAACTCCATGTATACCTTTAATGTATGTTTGGACTAGTCACACTCATATTATAGATTTCTCAGATGCAATTGTGACTAGAACAAAATACAGTTGTTGATATCTGCACTTAGAATTATGACTAGTCCAAATTCCTCCATTGAGTTCCATTGAAAAATATTTGCAAATATCTGCAAATGAGTTGCGATTAATAACTGCCAATATATTCTCTTGGAGGTCAATATATAGTCGTCAAATAATAATAGATATCTGTACATAAGACTATTCAGATAAGCATTGTAGATAGCTTCAATGGATGTTAGTCTGTCACGATCACATTGCAGACAGCTAAATTGAAATTACAATTACAATTGTAAATATCTAGTCAGAACGCTATATCTGATTAGTCCAAAACTGAATTAAGATCAGTATAGGAAGAGTCTTTAAATGTTGATTCTACTTGCCATTCAATTTCATGTCAATTTGGTCTAAAAAGATGAATTCAAAACATCTTGTTTAAATAAAAAAAGTGCATGAAAGTAATCCTAACATGTTTACTGTTGATGTAGTGTGGTGGTAATGAGTGTTTGACCAAATTCCTAATTTTTTTTAAAGCTATGTCCAGTGACTGTTCAGGTGTCCTCTACTTAATCCACTCTGTGTGAAGCTGCATCTGAATAACAGTAATATATAAATACACATAACTTGACTTGTTATGTATTTTGCATTTTATTTTGTTCTTAGTGAACCTGTTTTTAAGTTAAGCACCGCTAGAACCTAAGTGACGCCAAAAAGAAGCAAAAGGGGGTAAAAATAGGCGAGGCATTTTGTCATATTAAGAACAAACCTCATTTTCAAATACCATTCTAATATAGAAGTAAAAATAATCACAGTAAAAGATTTTTTAAAAATGTTTACAAGCGGATCCATGTCATTCTCCTTTCTCATGTATAGTAGTCACAAACAATTAGATCCAACATTTGACTAAATAAGGCAACTGAGCCAAAACAGTGTGAGGACGCAGTCCAAAAAGAATGTTTCCCTTAGAGCTTTTTCAGAATTTGTCTCTCCAGGAGAATCTGTGGAATGCCCTTCATGTAATGAACCACCGATGCCCCCCTGACCCCCTCTCCAAATCCCCACCCCCATAAAACATAACCACATTTAAAATGCTCTACTCTCACTCTTGTTCTCTAGCTTCCAATTCATCCTTCGATCAACCCTGATCTTAAAGAGCTTAAGAGGAGCAGAGAACAGGCTCGGGTTCATTAAATAACAGTTTCAAAATAATAAATAAATAAATAATCCTGATCCTTTCATTTAACAAGTAAACCTCCCATTGTTCTCAAATTCCATCTGATATTAAAATCCTAACAACTCAATCCAAGTGTAAATAGGCCAGCTGCTCAGAAACAAAGAGGAACGGACAATTTGGGCATTCAGAACATGCCAGTGGACTCTTGCTGGGCTCTTGTGGTAGTTTGGCGCCATCTACAGGAAACAAGGAGTATACAAGGAGTTTAAGAAACCGGTTTCTTTTGTTTGATGTGACAAAATAAAAATCAGAAAAGCTATGACCAGAAGCAATAGTTTTGTCAATAATCAGTTATTAGATTAAAATATCACAATATATCACCCATTTCAGCCCTTGCAAACCAAGAAGAATGGTTAACATTGAGTATGTTTCATTGTATAGATTATTCTAGTAAGTTCTTCTAGCACAGAGACAATTTGTAGATTATTTTATGGTTTATATTTCATTAGGCACATAGCTGAGAGGAACACCGAGCTACACTCCCTCATCTCTCCTGACAGAGGAATATGCAGCTGTTGAAAACTTAGTGTATTCAAGAGCTTTCAATACACTTAACATGTGAACCAACTGAGATAAATCCAATTGTGGGTTCATTTCTCTGGGTAGAATAAGGAAGTTGGCACGTGATGACTGGCATCCTCAGAAGCTGCTGTCCATCTTATTTGGGTCAGTGAAAAACACAGGTTGCACATTGAGCAACCTTCAGCAGTGGTGTAAAGAGTAATGAAATATTGAGTACTCGCCCAAAAAATAAAGTAAAGTACAAGTATCTGTTCTAAATAAGTAAGGTTAAAAAGTAACTACTCAAGGGTAACAAGTATTACACTGATTAATTGTAGAATCAAGAAATAGCAAGATAGAAATAGTGCTAAAGAGAGAGAGAGAGAGAAGAAAGAAACAGGTGAGAAAAGAAAAAGAGAGAGTAAGAGGCAGAAAAAGGGAGAAAAATGAGCGCATGAAAGAAAAAAAGACATACAGATTGCATGAAGAGAGCTATGATGAGGGAAAAGAGAGGAGAGAAACAAGACAGAGAGATGGAGAAATTGAAAGAGAAAGAGAACAAAATATAGAGATAGAGAGAGAGTGTAAAGAAAGAAAGAGAGAGGCAGAAAGAGAGGGAGAGAGAAAAATGGAGAGCAAAAAGAAAGGAAGAGAGAGAGATTGTTTTATAATTGTACCTTGCACGTTTGCATCACAATATATCGTTTTACACTAAACTGCTTGACATTTTCATTTTATTCGACATGCAGTGTGTACATAAAATCTTATGTTCCATTTCATTTTATTATTCTACTATCTCAAGCTCACTTTGGGCAAAAGGTGGGCTACACCCAATTCCAGATGCAACATGGAAACTACACTCAGCTGATGTACTGTCAGACAGAAGTACCATCCATTGCACCAATTATAAATTTGTTGGTATGAAAAAAAACCTCCTTTTTTTAGAATGTAGGATTTGAGATGTAAGATTTGGTAAACACTTTTGAGTTTACTTCACTTTTCTCATGAATGTTTGCATTAGACACCCACAACTTGGCAGCATTAAAGCCACATCTGTCATTTACCCAGAAAAGTTCATTTTTGTACTTGTTATAAATGTACCTCTACAATAAGCATTGGAACCTAAGTGCGTGTTGCAACTTTCAACTGATCCTGCTGTAGATGATGGTGGCTTTCCAGTGGCTCAGTCTGTAAAGCATTGCACTAGCAAGCCAAAAACATACGGGCTTGAAGCACAGCAAACTGACCAAATGTTGTCTTTACAAGAAATGTATGTTGTGTTGCATAAAAGCGTCCGCCATGTGCATAAACGTAAACGGTTGCAACAGTCGAAACAAAGGGTTACACTATATTCATGAAAATGTTGTATTTATCATACGGTTCCGTGGTGGTATTGCCTGATGGATAATCATCTATCTGTATTTCTCAACGCCGTCCTGTCCATCAGTTTACAACTCTTGGGAACCACAACTAGTTCAAGTTCAAGTTCAAGTTCGTTTAATCTATATAGCGCTTTTCACAACAGACATTGTCTCAAAGCAGCTTTACAGTAAACCTACAAGTTTAAACTCAACAAAGTGAAAAGAAATTAATTACTAAGTGGTGTATATGTCCCTGATGAGCAAGCCTGGGGCGACTGTGGCAAGGAAAAACTCCCTTTTGGAAGAAACCTTGAGAGGAACCGGACTCAAAAGGGAAACCCATCCTCATTTGGGTAACAACAGTAGTGTGATAAACTATGGTATAAACAGATGATCTGGTAGTATGAACGGATAATGTAGTATAAACAGATGATATAATAATATTAACATAAAACGATAATATAGTATAAACAGATGATGACTGTGTTCGGTGTAGGTCCAGGGGTGCCGGAACATCTCCAGGTGAATCTGGTTGTTAGGTTGAGTGCTGGTGGCGTTAATAACTATTTACATACATTCAATGCTCCAATCCAGAGGAGAAAACACCACACCAGGTGTTTTACTCCCCTGGAGAAAGTAAAACTGTCCAACTCAGCAAAGCATTTACTCTCCCATGTGATGGCTTTTGAGCGGGACAGGATACGGTTAAAAAAAATGTTGTATTTAAAACATCCTTCAGCTATTTTTACTTCTTTTTTTTTCACCACAAATCTCTTTTGCCATAAAAACATTTTCTGGTCTGTTCAGTGTTTCGTGACATAATGCCAGATGGTATATTTACCACACCAAAAAAACCCACCAAATATGATCAATAAATGTATAAATTATGGCACATTGCTAAGTGTGATCCCCCACCAATACTGCAACAAAGTACAGGTTGAAGAATGTGGTGTAATGTGAACAGTTACTAACAATGTTTCCATCGACCGATTTTTATGAGGAATTTGGAAAATCGCATTAAAACCCTGGAACCATCGAAACGCCAAGATGCGCATACATTTTGAAAATGTGCTTAAAATAATTATTGCACACAAATGAGAAAGATAAACTTGTTAGTCAACAAGAAAAAATGTGCATAAACTACGATAAACTACAAAATAAATCCCAATGCAAAGGAAAAAAAGGCCTTCTACTAATATCTCAACTTACCGTTTCATTTGGTGCCAGTTTACCAGGAAGTGACGATTTTGTTCTCTTGGACTCATTTGATGGAAACGGTGCTTTATTTGCAAATATCTTAAGCAATATCCCAGTTTTGCCCATAAATGTAATCTTTGGATGGAAATATAGCAGCTGCCATTGGCTGTCTGTGTAAGGGTTCAGGGTTGCTGGGGCAACGGAGGTGGAGTCATCACGACTAGGTTTAGAAGAGGGAACACAGAGAGTTTTAAACCCTTCTATTCAAGAAAACTTTTGTTTATCTAAATTATATACCTTGTAGCAATCAGTTTACACACGTTTTTGAATCCTGTAATTTTTTTGGTTTTTTATTGTACTTCACTTTTATTGTTGCCGAAATGGAGACCATCTGTCTGGCAACAGGTGGGAGTCAGAGTTTTATTGACGGAAATGTTCCAAAATGTGATTTGGGTTTTGCCAAGTGGTTTTATTGAGAGGTTAATTTAGTTCTTATACAAATCACTTTATCAGGCATTTACATTGAGATGCCAATGAGGAAAACAAAAGTGGAAAGGATATTTATAAAAAATGTAATCAACAATCAAGAGAAAGACTGAATCATAAAAATGGATCCACTGTCAAACATCTAAGTTTAGAGCAACTCAGCAAAAAATATGAAAAAAAAAAGAAAGTAAATGCACAGAGAAGAGAAACCTCCCCCTAATCTCCATTACACTTGTTATACTTTATAAACCTGTCAATTTTGACAAATATCCCTTTCGAATGCCCCTTAAAATCCTCAGAATACAGCGATAAATTTCACCCATGACAACAGAACCTCGCCCACAAAGATGAGACAAACATGAATATTAAAAGCTTCTTTTTTGAACCTAGAATTCGTTTGAGGAATCATTCTGTAGATTTTACAAAATGACGACAAGGACCAAATACTGTAGAAAAAGAATGCTTCGAAAAATGATTAATGGTGCGTTTACTTTCATCAAAGAATGAACTGCAGTGCATGAATAAACGAGAAATCAGAGCTCCGTGAACTCTCACTTCCGGTACTTCTAGTTCTTCTGTACACTGAAGATCTTAATGGCTTCGGCTCTATGCTTGGGGTCATTGTCCTGCAGCAGACTCACTTTGGGGTCAATCATACGGTTCCGTGGTGGTATTGCCTGATGGATAATCATTTATCTGTATTTCTCAGGTTTGAAAACACCAACAATCCTGACCAAATCTCCATTTGAAGAAAGACATCCCTAAATGTTCAAGAAACTTCCACCATGCTTCACTATTGCCTGAAGACACTCATTATTGAATTATTGAAATCTCTCTGATCTGCGTCGGCCAAAGATTCCTGGCATATTTGAGTTGCTTGACCTTGAATCCACCGTCGGAGGCAATGTTTTATTTCGCTACACCTCTTCCAAAATTAAGCAGCACATCTGGTGTTTTGTCCCTTAACTCAATCTTGCCATAGCAAACTGTCTTTCTCGTCCTCAAGAGTTTGGCTGTTCCTACCCAAGTTTAAACCTCCTACACAGCTGTTTCTGTTTCAGTTCATGACTGTGATTGAACCTACATGCGACGTCGATATAGTTTAATCATAGACCTGACTACATTACAAGCATTACATTTTGTTCAAATGTACCAATAAGAATCAATGCTGGTTCGAAACAAACGGTACTAACAAAATATTGATTTGATTTAATACCTTATGCATTTACAACAATAAATACGCATTATTTGTTTTTCTCAAAGCATTCTTTTGTTAACAACACTCTTTTTCCTCACGCCTGCATAAAACCTCTGCACATAACTGTATTCTTGAGCATTTATGATGACAAAAGCCTCTTGCAAATATACTCAAAACTGAGCTGTGCAATAAACATGCAAGCCAGTTCCTGCAGGGATAACCATGCATATGTTTCCCAGTGCGGCGTGGAGCAACCTTCCCATCAGGTGAAGCGGGATGTAAGCTTCGGCTCGACCGTGCAGGGGGCGCGCGAAACTCTAACATCAAACGATGAAACGCGCGCAGACCTTTCCATGTCTTCCCTTATTTGGCGAGGAATCCTAAAATTGGTTATCAAGTGATCAAATAAACACTCGTGGCAATTATTCAGTTATAAAACATATTTAAAATTTATTTAATTACACATTATTTAGTATATCTGCTTAATTGTAACATATTTGTTTATTTCTGCTCCACTAATACACCTTAAAAGTAGGCACAAAAAAGTGTAAAAAAAAAAACCCGGACTGTTTTAAGCAGAGCGCGCGTCTCTTGGACCGTTACAAGGTTTTCGCGGCAAAACCCCAAGACGTTTTGTTTTGAACGCCTACGTCATCATTCTCGTATTTCTACCACAGAAAAGTTTAATTTTGCTCGAAACAACAACTCTTGAGACAAAGTTGTGCAACTTACTTATTTGTCCTCGTCTTTAGGGTCTCTAAGTTGCGGTGGCTTCGGGGTTCGCGTGTGGCGCAGGCGTCAGAGAGTGAACTGCAGCTCTGGAGTGAAAGCCCTCACACGGTCCCTGTAGGAAAAGCCGAGTTCGAGAATAAAAAACTCTTGTGACAGCCCCGAGTCTTGTCTGCCGTTTCTCGTTGGACCTTAATTGGTAAAGTATCAAAGAGGGGGGGGCTCCTAGTCCTTCCTTGAGCTGACGTGATACCGGCGGCCGCGCCTTCGGATTGTGAAGGTATGATGTCACCGCTGAGCGCGCCCGAATCTGCTCCATCAGCCGGATGACTGAGCCTTGAACACACAGCTTGTTCAAAAAGCCTCCTCCACAAATCTATCAAAATCACCAATGTGAACCGACTCTCTCAAATAATCATTGCTTTTGTTACATTTACAGACAATAAAATGTTTCTCATAATTTACACTAATTTCTTCTGGAAAAAGATTTTTTTTGTGTGTGTGTGTGTGTGTGTGTGTGTGTGTGTGTGTGTGTGTGTGTGTATGAGTTCAATTTCCCAATGAAATCAAAGGGAGAGTGAATCCAAACCAAAGTGTTTATGATTCTATGAAGCCAGTCTCTGCCGGTGTGCCTCAACTGTGGGGGGTGTGGGTGTTTTAATACATATACTTTTCATAGCCCCCATTTACACTGCTAGTTGACTCAGATTGGTTCTGATCGTGTAAAATGGGTAACAAATGCAGGCATCTCTTCGCATTCACATGTGGAAATAAATCCCAAAAGTGACTACCATGTAAACAGGCGAATCAGATTTAGCATCGCAAAGTCAACATCATTAAAGTTCAATGACATCACTTGTGAAGTGCATGACAATGGATGAACATGGAGGAGGAAAATACCCTATTTCTCCTTCACCATCTCCAAATCATGTGGTTATTTAATGTTATTGAATCTTAGTTACAGCGAAGAGCAGTCATTGGTTCAAGTGTGTTTATTGTCAATTTTGCCACATGTACAGTGCATACATACAGAGAATTGAAATTGCGTTACCCTCAGGAATCTGGTGCATACACAAGTTACGACGGAACAAAAAGTAATTAAAGAAGAAATGATAGGAACTGCAGATGCAACAATGAGTAGTGCAGAACATGAGGTAGAGACTAGTAATGTACTGTGGTAGTGCAAGACAATTAGTCAAATAAAGTGGCTAGAGTGTTCCAGGATTGAGGTGATAAGTCCAGTACCTCTAATGCTGGGTAAGTAAAGTGTCCGGTGTGGTAGGGTAGGGTAGGGTCGGAAAGATGCTCTATGTTGAGGTCAGGTTCCGTGGGGATGTGAAGCTGGAAAGAGGGTGGGGGGAAGAGACACAAATGACCCATATTTCACGTGCGTCCATCTTTTTCACGCTACAACTACATACTGGCAACTTGTGCATGCTGCAAAGGCAAGTGTAAACACGCAAATCTGATAATCGTCACAATTGAAAGAAATTTTTTGTCCGAAGTTTTGTACGTTCCGATCGAAAACCATGGGCGCCAACGGGACTTCACACATCTGACTGAACGAAACAGAGATTTTTAAACTCACGGAGTACTAAACACATTACATTATATATTAAAAATCACTTTAATTTTCAACCTATTCGGAGTATAGCCATGTACCCTAACATCTAAATCCATTTACATATGACATCTGGTCCACCTGCTCCATCGTCTTTGTGTTGAAGCCCATCTAGTATGCATTCCCTTCATGAAATAACAATTTGTGAATGTACTGTTGAATTCATTTTATTTCTTCTGGCACACACACACACACACACACAGCCCAGTAGAGGCCTGTCTGTGTGACTCCGAAGGTCTCATGGTACCAATAAAACCTGGCGTAGACAGCCAGTCTCCCTTGGGTAACTGTCTTTGACTGCAAACATTCCCAGGACTTCATTCCTTAAACGGAAAGAGTGGAAACCAGCTGTAAAACCTCTTTTGTGGAGCTTGGGGCAAAATGACATCACTACCCCAGCACACCTTTAAATGAAGCCAGGTACCATCTGCCCCACATGTGATGTATGTTATCCTTTCTAATGCATCTATTAATAAATATAGGCATGCTTTATGATAAGTTTCTGCAAGTGTGATAAAGCCAACCCAGATCACGATGAGACAGGCAGAGTTCTTGTGTCAGCAATAAGACCTGTAAAAAAGAAAGAGACATCAATGAACGATGAGTATGGAACTTGCCACAAATTTAGGTATAAAGACCTGCTGTAAAATGTCTGTCATTTTAACCAGAATAAGTAATTTTTGAAGGCAAATGTTATGTCCCTAGAATTTACAGTGAAAGACCATAAATGCAACTGTTTAAAATAAACAAATGACAGTATAATCTTTAAAAAAAGACATGAAATGAACATGTTCTAAATTGTGTTTTTGCAGCATTTTTTGTGACAAGCTAATGGGAACACATGCGTTCATGAACCGTACAAATTATGATTAAAATCAGTAAAATTTACAATCCCATAAAACTAATAACTGCCCGACTGTATATTTGACGGCAGTGGCATCCCAGTGAAGTTCTGGCAACCACAGCTGCAAGTTTTTTACTGTAACATTTACGGTTTATTTTTTCAATTAACTGTCATTATTAGTTAAACTAGACAACTCTGAGCTGTAAAAAAAAGAAGGTAATCAACTGTAATTATTACAATACAAACCTTTAAGTTACTCACAGTTCTGAGCTGTAAACATAATGGTACCGTAATTCTTACAATAAAACCTTTAAATTAGACAACTTTGAGCTGTAAAAGTTGTAATTAACTGTAATTTGTACAATACAAATCTATGAATAAGAAGTTCTGAGCTGTAAAAAGTGGTAATCAACCGTAATTATTACAATGCAAACCTTTAATTACAAAATGTTGAGCTGTAAGAAATGGTCATGAACCAAAAACATTACAATTCCTTCAATTTATAGCAACAAAAAAAATGTTAGGCTATAATAAACATTAAATAATTAACAAAATCTGTAAAATTCTACTGTATATTTAGGCTTTTTAGTAAAAAAAAATGAAATGTGCAAAATGTGCAACCTCTTTGTTGTTTTACATTAGGTGTGGTCCATCAAAGTTATATTTGCACTTCAAGCCGTAACCACTCTCAAATACTGGAAATACAGCAAGAAAAGCAAATGGTCAAGTGCAAATGCCACAAGTGTGCGGACATCTGTATAATCATTTCACAAACACACAACAAAGCATATTGTCATTGTGGGGTGGAAGCAGACTTGAAGAAGAGAAACAATGAAGTCAAGCTCTATATAAGAACTAATAAAATATTATGCTCAGTTTTATGGACAGTAAACAGCAAACTAGTACAGTAATGGCCTAAGAGACCCAGGAGGAGCAGAGAAAAAGAGAAATGTGTGGAAGATGTTACATGCTCCCATTGTAATCTTAAGAATTCTGTCTACATTCCTTTTTCGTTTAGAAGAACAGGACAATTTATTCTCAAAGATAAGTTTGAACAAACGAGACAGAAACAATTCTTCATTAAATGAAACGTGTCTAACTATTTTCATTGGGGGAATATCCATCAAACTATTTCAAAGCAACCTGATAGCAGTGAGTTTAGCAATAAATGTTATCTTTGATCATATGTTTGATTAAGAGATAGAATAAAAGGATTGTGAAAGAAGGGCATCCGTTTCTGGGTGTAATTTGTGAACTCAGGAAGCTGTAGTGACAGATTCAGCATGTTTTCCACAGGAACGTGTGGCTCTGTGGAGGGATGGATACAATCTGTGAAGCTTCAGAGACTCCTGTGTTTAGCTGAATTAGCTGAACAACAAGGATAAGAGCAGGGCTGTGTTTCACTGAAGACTGAAAAACAACAACAAACTAATTTTCCTCAGTACATTCCCTTATTTTTACAAACTTTCTTTCTAAATATGTTCAGTAATGGCCACAGATATCAACAACAGTGTTCTAGTTCAGTTCATGGAGCCATTCATCCAAGGAAAACATGTTTTTCTTTTCCTCTCACTCAAAGAGCAGACTCTCTCGTCTTCCTGGTCATTGTTTTCTTAAGTTGATATCGAAGACAACTCACTTGCTTTTAACAGACGTGGTTTGTCCCTGGAACTGTCCCTGTTTAAAACAAGAGGTTAAAGAGTCCCTGCTATGGAAACTTGAAAAGTTCCATTTATGTAGTCTGCAATGTCTGTATTTGAGGAACAACCTGTAGCAGATTTAAATGTTCTTCTGAACCAAGTTATTAGCCATGTTGTCATTCAAAGATGCAAATTAAATTTCTTCGCAAAACTGGAATATCGCATAAAATATTTGCAAATAAAGCAGTTTCTAAGCAACGAGTCCAAAGAGAAAAAAAAATCATCACTTCCTGATAAACTGGCACCAAATATTAAAAGAAAAATGGAAGTTGTTATATTAGGACAATTGTGTAAAATAACGTTTTGCATCTAAGAACACGTAGACGAAATGGAATATGCGCAGTCAAGTCATCTTGCTTTTGGAAGAGCATTCCCTCTTTGGCAACGCACCCAGTCAAGGCTGGAAGGCGATCATCCCGAACCACTTTGATGGCAGACTTTAAGAATTTTAGAATGACCAAGTTGATTAGTCCAGTTGTGCTCCAGTTCAGACATAAAAAACATTGCTTTGGGATTTATTTGGTAAATGCATTTCAATTGTAGTTTATGCACATTTTTTCCTATCGAATAAAACATTTATCCTACTTAGTTGATTGCATCATTTTTATGCAGTTTTCTAAAATTTGCATAAAAAGTAGGTGGAGGTCTATCCCCAACTTTGAACTATTAGCAAATGAGCATGATATATATAAATTGCTTTCTACCTCACCTGATGCCTCAAATTTGATTTCCCATTTTGTGGATGTTTTTACTAGTCAGTTCGACATATCTACCCTGTATTTGAAAGATTCCTGGGAAAAAGATTTAGGTATTCATATTACCAATGAGGACTGGGAAAAGTCTATCAAAGCCATAAATAAATGCTCTATTAACTCAAGGCACCAACTAATCCAATATAAAGTAGTACATCGGCTTCATTACTCTAGGGTTAAGCTTAACAAATTCTACCCTTCCATCTCCTCTAACTGTATAAATGTGATTCTGCAGAGGGATCCTTGGGACATCTTTTCTGGTCATGCCCAAAACTTTATGAGTTTTGGAGTGAAATTTTCAGTTTCTACTCTAAGGCTTATACTTGTGATCTCGTCCCTGACCCAGCAATTGCTATTTTTGGGTGGTCTGACTCACTTCGTGGGTTCAGTCATCAAATTAAGAAAGCTGTCCAATATGGAATGGTGATAGCCCAAAAAATTATTCTTTGTCTATGGAAAAAGGCATCAAAACCACTTTTTGAATCCTGGCTTTCTGAACTCTCTAACATTTTGCATTTAGAGAGACTTAGACATCATCTCTCTGATAGCATTACTGACTTCGAAACTACCTGGGAACCCTTTTTTAACTATCTGTCAAATGTTAAAGATAGCAGTTTAAAGATATGACCCTTTTGTTGTTCACAAGATCATCATATTGCCTGTGCCCACTGGCCTAGAAATATATGTGTAACATTATGAACCTATGTATAAAACTGGAGTTACTGATTTAACAAAACTGATTTTTTTTTATTTTGTTTATTTATTTATTTTCTTTCTTCTTTCTTGTCTTTGTAGTTATTGTTGCCCTTTTGTATTGCCTTGTGTTGTTCAAAATAAAAATATAATATTCAAAAAAAAAAAAGTAGGTGGAGGGAAACGCAGCTACAGAAAGAGTCAACTCAGAGTCGCTGAAAAGTACTGCACTATTTGCCAGTTTAAACCTGGGAAACTGAACACTTCCCTAAATATCTTATTAGAAGTTAGCTAGTAATTGTGAATTACAGCAATTATGTTTTTTTCTGAGATATTGACAGCTTTAGTGCCTAGAGAAAAGGATAATTTTTAAAGGAAGGATAATTTTCCAGTTATTTGGACCAGCCAACACCTCCCAGTCACCTATGTCTTATCTCCCCTTGTTTCCTCCTCTACCTATCACTGTTTGCTTCTGTATCTCCCCTTTATATTCTTTGTCAGTCCTACGGTTCACAATTCTCCATGAACGCTTCCTCCCTTCTTGGATCTCCTATACTCCTTGTTGTGTTTCTTCCGGGTCCTCCAACTCTGCATCTGTTCCTGTGGACTACTTCTGCTTACATGCTACTTACTCACTAAAACTTGTCTATTCTCGTAATTAAGGTCATTGGATCCATAGAAGATCCATGTCTTTTATCATTTTTGGCCATTGTCATTGGTTATGTAGGATGAACTTGGCCCGAGTCTGGCTAATGATGTACATTTTTAATGAAGCACACAAGCCATTGGGTCAGGCGTCATATGGAAAAGGGCAAAGATTATTAACTTGGCTGCGACTGGAATCTATACCATCATTGAACCCAAATTTACTATGATTCCATGTAAAAGCTGGTTCTCTAGCCAGAGTTAGGACAGATACAACTAGCTATGTAGGATGTCTGATAGTGAGAGTCTCCACCATCTGTTTCTTTTTGAGGGGATATTACAGCAGAATGCGTCAGATAAAAGCCCTACAAATGCCTAATGGTTGTCATCAGTTCCAGCTATTTATTTCAATGCTTTATCCTTCACAGAATGTAGAGTCACTGTAATCCCTCAAGCACACATATCTTCATGAAAACAGAACTTTGTTAGCATTGACTACTAATAGTGTGATCATTTGAACATTCTCCATCAGCTGGACAAGAGTGTGACCAGGTGTGCACTGCCATACAACTTATTTTACGCTTAATGTCCCAACCACAGCTGCACCATTTCTCATTAAACAGCAGAGGGTGTCATCAAGTGTTCGTAGCATGGGAAATAAATCTTAATGGTTCTTCATAATGGCCATGACTGATCAAATTTAAAACCTCGTAGGACTGGCAGCTCTTCTCATAACCACTGCCTGATGGTGACTGGGAGATATCCAGATGTGCTGTTTTGAGCCTTCTGGTTGTCGAAACAAAAAACATCACAGTTCCAGTAACTCATTAATCGACAAATTCTGTCATGCTCTAATCCACCTTCAAGCATAAAATGCTAACAAAACTTTCACACATAAGTGGAATTTTTAAATTAAATGTTGAAAAATGTGTGATGGTCTTTCAGTATCTTTTTACAGAATCAAATCGCTGCCATCAGTGCCATCTAGTGGTGAAAACAAGGGATAACACTTTGAAGTACAAAACTTGTGATATGGCTTGTGTTTTTTAAAGTTCTGGCACAAAAAAGCACAATGGCTTGGAACAGTGTATAAGGTTTACAAAAAGTTTGCCAATTTTTTTGTAAATATAATTTTCGCACTTTTTTGACCTTGTCTTTGTTTTTTTCTCTTTTGTCTAAAACACTTTTAAGTTTTGTTATGAAACATTAAAACTGTTCAATCCCAATTTTGGGAGATTTTTGCAGCTAAAAATGACTAAATGTAATATTCTGAATTGCATTTTTTTGTACAGTCAGGTTTGTTTTGTAAATATTTTGTGATTGAATGAAAATATGTGTAAAAAACAAAAATCTGGGGTTTTACAAAAAAAATAAAAACATTTTGCAAAGTTATTGATATAATTGTCATAAATGTATTATTATAAATAGTTTTTACTCCTGATTTTCACAATAAGACATTTAGTATTTATTTTTTAACACTTTAATTCTAACCACAATAAAACGGAACTCTTTTCAAGTGAAAAGTTCTTTTCAATATGCAATGTGTGCCCTACAATGCATGCCCACTCTTGTCTCTACATCCTTGTGACGGGATTGGAATGACACTGACAAAGGTAAAATATCTCTTTGCATTTATTTCTAAAATTATTATTATTATACATTATTGTATGGTTTCTTTTCATAGTTTTTTATTCACTCTGAATTCCATTCTCAGAAGGGTCTACATGACACAGTGACTTCTAGAGGATTAAAGATCCCTCTTTCCTCCCTTCCTTTCTCCCTCTTACTCTCTTTTTAGTCGTAAAATCTGACCATATTTAGGTTGTTGCCAGAAAAGCACAGACAGAAGCCAGCAAGCTTGATGAATCACACCGTACAATGTATTGTTGATAATGTGTTTGGAGTAGCAGATAAACATTAGTTCATGACATGCACACTATATTCACTAGAGTAAGAGTATATACGACTTTATTTGAAGAACAGAAGTGGGAGGTTCTCCAGTTAACACTTCGTAGCATAACAGTTGAGATGTTAAACTTTATAAATCAACCTTTGTTCTTTTTAAAGGCAAAGTGTCTCAGATCTCTTCCAAAAAGAAAGAAAACAGAAGCAGATTCTTCATGTCAAGGATGATGGGGACAACACTGGTAGATATAACATTCAATTTAAGCGTGATCTAATGGAACCTTTTTTTTAATGATCATCAGTGTTGTGATTTAGTGAGTAGCAC
Source organism: Danionella cerebrum (assembly GCA_007224835.1). Taxonomy (NCBI): domain Eukaryota; kingdom Metazoa; phylum Chordata; class Actinopteri; order Cypriniformes; family Danionidae; genus Danionella; species Danionella cerebrum. The sequence continues at coordinate 99,543 of SRMA01025489.1, read as the reverse complement.
TCTGTAATGCTGCCTAACGAATTCATTATACGTTTAACAAGTAATCTCTAAAACAGCCAAATGATCTCTCGTCAGTTATCCCTCAATTCTCTGTTTAAGCTTCTTTCTCACTGAAAAGTTGTCTGAATGATGACTTACATCGACAAACACTCTCTATCTCTGATTTGTGCAAACACATGATCATTCAGACGCTCGCAACTGAACAGAAAGAGACACACTCTCTCTTTCTCTCTCTGCAAACACAGCCTTATATGGTAAGTTGTGTTAGTGGAGGTAAAAGAGACAAGGAGAGAGAGAGAGAGGGAGAGAGAAAGATCGGTACTCAAAGAAACTAAACAGCCCTACATCATGAGAACCTCTGTGCAAAGATTTTTGAGCCACACAGAAAACATCCCTGATTTCATGCTGCTTTGTATGGACTGTATAAACACCAGAGCGGTAGCTGTAATATTTTACTGTACTGGCTGACTACGTTTTTATATCAGCTGCACTGAAATAAAGCCGATGACTCTCAGCCGAGAGAGGCTTGGTGGGCCTTAAAACACCATATAGACAGAGGGAAACAAATAAATATTAGCTCGCAATAATAATCCCTGAACAGTGTAGATGTCAGCTTTGTTTCACTCTGTTCTAATCGCTCACTTTATCATCTACTACCCCTGATTCTAATCTCATTGTTTTCTCCTCACCCTATCATCTGCCTTTTCCCTTTATATACCTTCACTGTGAATCCTACAGTTCATGGCCTCTGACTCCCCTTGACCGCTTCCCATCTCCTTGGATTCTCCTGTCCCTCTTTCTATGTATGCGCCTTTCGACAACTTTTGTGACTCCTCATTTGCTTCTCACCTTCACTGTCACTGTCTCTTACCCTTAATAAAACTTTAATTCTCCCTTCTTCACTGCGGTTCATGACTTCTGACCTTCCATGATCGCTTTCGTTTCCTTGGATTCTCCTATCCAACTATCCATGTTTGCTCCAGTAAAGAATTTCTGTGGCTTCTCACCTTCACTCCTGTCACCATCTCTTCCTCTTTATATATCTTTACTTCTCCCTTCTTCACTGTCAATCTTATGGTTCATGATTTCTGACTCTCTATGATCACTCCTGCCTCCTTGGAATCTGCTGTCCAACTTTCTATATCGGCTCCTGTTAACTTCGGTGACTTCTCATTTGCTTCTCACCTTCACTCCTGTCACCATCTCTTCCTCTTTATATATCTTTACTTCTACCTTTTTCACTGTCAATCTTATGGTTCATTATTCCTGACTCTCCATGATCGCTCCTGCCTCCATGGAATCTGCTGTCCAACTTTCTATATCGGCTCCTGTTAATTTCGGTGACTTCTCATTTGCTTCTCACCTTCACTCCTGTCACCATCTCTTCCTCTTTATATATCTTTACTTCTCCCTTTTTCACTGTCATTCTTATGGTTCATTATTTCTGACTCTCCATGATCGCTCCTGCCTCCTTGGAATCTGCTGTCCAACTTTCTATTTCGGCTCCTGTTAACTTCGGTGACTTCTCATTTGCTTCTCACCTTCACTCCTGTCATTGTCTCTTCCCCTTTATATACCTTCACTTCTCCCTTCTTTACTGTGGGTTCATGACTTCTGACCTTCCATGATTGCTTACTGCCTCTTTGGATTCTCCTGTCCAACTTTCTGTGTCTCTTCTGGGTTCAACCATCTGCTCCTGTGGACACCTCCTGTGACATCTCATTTGCTTCTCACCTTCACTCCAATCACCTCCTCTTTCCCTTTATATACCATCCCTTCTCCTTTCCTCACTGTCAATCCTATGGTTCATTACTTCTGACTCTCCATGATCACTTTCTGCGTTCTTGGATTCTCTTGTCCAACTTTCTATGTCTCTTCTAGGTTCAACCATCTGCTCCTGTCAACAAAATCTGCCGAAAATTTCTTCTCTGCTTTCCTTCTTCACTCCTGTCACCTTCACTTGTGGGTTCCTACGACAAACTGACAAAAAGATATAATATTTTTAATTTCAGCCATTGTTTTTGGGAGGGATGGCTGAGAAAAGAGGATTATACAGAGAAAAGGGCAGAAAGAGTGTGTCTCATCAACATTTGCTTGCAGGAATGTGGAGGAGATGGAGAACACAGCAGCTATCAATGACAAATCTCATTTCCTTGCTTTGTAAAAACTCATTTAGTCTTGAACTTTGAAGCTCCCAGCTTCAATATTTAAGCTTTTTATTGTTTATTGCAAAAGTAAAACCAATACAAGGGATTTATCAATAAATCTACACTAAAAAACCTACTGATCTGCCATTAAATTAATTTATACTAATCCCATTCTTAATCCGTAGTTTATTATGACATCAGCCCACCCTTTGACTCTTCTGTGAATGCATTTTCATGACGTTTAAAAGTGTGTTTGTAAGGAATCTTTCACTATTCTTCAACAAGTGAATTTGTGAGGATTACAGATGTTAGAAAAGAATGCATGGCTCACAGTCTAATTCTGCTCTAATTCTTCCCAAAGGCTTTCTTTTAGGTTGAGGTCAGGACTCAAGCCAGTCAAGCTCTTTCCCACCAAAACTCACTCATCCATGTCTTTATGGACCTTTCTTTGTGGACTGGTGTGGTCATGTTGGAACAACAAAACACAATCTCAACTAAATCTTCCCCCAAAGTGGAAAGCATGGAAATTTCCAAAAATCTGTTGGTATGCTAAGGCTACGCCCAGCTCCAGAAAAACAACCATATACCATAATATAACAAACTTGGAGGTCTGTGGAGATTGACATTAAATGTATAGTAAAATATTTGATAACCTTACCACGGTACCATGCTGACATTCACCATGTTTCTGAGTGGGGCCCATTATTTTACAAGCGGTAGCCTAGAAGGGGCTAGGCATGCCTGGATAATACCTCCTCAGGCTCCTACAAAATAACTATTCAGTCAATCATCATGACCAATACTAGAGGTCCACAATGTGGGTTTTTCTCTGGCCGAAGCCATTATTTAGAAATCTGGTTGGCCGATATTGTTTGTTCATGTTGTTCGGATGGAGTAATGACAATAGAATTACTAATAATACCAAATATTGACACATTTGCAGCTCACAGTTTTTGCTTTCTGTGTGGTCGCATTAGACAAAAAAATAATAGGCAGAGAGATGAAAGCTCATGGGGGCAGATTCAAACCCTGGTCTCCACATGGACATTGATACTATGACTAATGTTGTAGTTGTGTTGTTTTGCTATTGGATTCATGGATTCAAGCTTTTCAGCTTGGAGAAAAAAAGAAAAAAAGGGTCACCAATAACAATTTTAAAGAAATCTGGCCATTTTATCGGCCTATCTCTAGTCAAAATATTGAGCAAGAAGCCTGACTGAAAAATATAACAACCAAGAGTGGAGGCAACCATTGAAATTATTATTTTTTTTTATGAGGACACTTCTTCAACCGGAAATTCATTGGTTTTGGTTCTTGTCTGACAAGAGGAAGGTTGGATCATCCTGGCTCCATGTGAGATACCCGTTGCTGCAGTCTGTAGCGTGGTGACATAAGGTATGTAGGTATGTGTGAGCCCAACAATTAGCCTAACCCTCAAAAGGAAAATTAAACACACAAGTGCTTACGAAATACCTGACCTCCATGGCCACATACTTGGTGTATGTAGCTTACGTCAACGCTCTAGTCTGTGCTACTAGGGGTATAACGATTCCCTCAGCTGAAGAAACAAACAGGTGAGAAAATAAAACAACATTTAAACGGTTTTACAACCATAAAGCAAAGAATGCCTCTAGGGGGCAGTGATGATGTTTGTGGATTCAGAGGATGTCTGTGAGGAACTTAAAAAGTTCCTCTTGTTTCTCATACAGTTTTGCTATTTCTCATACTCATACTTATGCTTTTTCAGAAGGTGGTAACAATATCTCCTAGTAACGGAACGTATTCTGAGATTTTTGAGGTGCGATATATTGTTGTTCCATCCCGATGCGCTACAGTCTCAGTGGACCTTACGTCACCGCGCTACAGTCTGAAGCGAAGAGTACTTGCTCCACGTGGGAATGCGGAGTAAGTGAGACACATCCATTTGAGCCCTTGGTCAGCGAGTTCAGAAGCTTAACATTTCCGCGATTAGCTACAGATCTCAAAATTGTCAAAAACAAAGCTAACAACTTTTTGACTATTCACATGCACCTGAAAATCAGCAGAAATGAATCAGAATCAGAAATAGCTTCATTGCCAAGTAGGTTTGCACATACCAATTTGCTTTGGTGACAGACCAAGGCAGCCATCTGCGGCGCCATCTTGTAAAGAAAGAAACAGAGAAATGGAATTACTGTCTCCGCCGAGAGCAAGAGAGAATTAACATTTTGTATCTCAAGGTTTACAGCTTGGACAGTCACTTCACTGCATGTCGTACTCCGTATGTATGTGTATGTGACAAATAAAATCTGAATCTGAAATCTAATCATAGGACATCTTAGAGCACACACATGACATTAGAGTGCAATGAATCCAACAGGGCCACTTGTTTTACACCTGCATCTGGAGCGAATAACCAAAGCAGATGTTGGAGGTAGATAAATAATGATGTCACTTTGGCGTTGAATATGGCAGGGCTGGCAGTGTTTGTTTTTCTGGTTCACCACATGTAGAGCTCAGACTCTCTTACGCCATCAGCTCTTGTGTACATGTGTGAATTTAAAATCCAGTGATTAAATATATTGACAGATACAGATCCAAATGAGAATCATGTAGCATTACACCGTGTCCTCGCTGAGATTTAAAGCCTGTGCACCAAAGGGAAACATTTAGAGGAAGACGGCACTGAACAGACATGCCTGTAACGTGTCAAGCCATTGAGCAACGAGCAGTCACACTTGGCACAGCGGCTTAAGTTTCATCATTTTAATTCCAAAGCTTGAGGACCTGAATGCAACGGAGAACTGAGTTTGTTCATGTATTATTCTGCCTGTTATAGAGATTACATAAAATTGTACGTACTGGAAATCCTCATACACACTCTGTCATTATTTTTCATTTACATTCATTGTTGATTATTTCAGTTTTAGGGTTAGCTTTAATTTTTGATTCATATTATTAAATTAAAGTCAAGAATAAAATAGTTTACAAGTAAAAGATTATGATAATGTTACAGTTGTGAGTGTATTAAAGCTGCAAGCAGCAATCAACGAGCTCTCGCCAATCAGTGCACTATGAGCTATGAACAATCCTAAGTTAAGCGATGCATTCAAACGAGAATTGTTAAAATGACTGAAAAATACAGGCAAATTAGATAATGAAAACCACAACATAAAGTGTTGTGACCTCCAGGGGGTGCTATGAATAAGCTAATTGATGAAAGAAGAATGTTACCAGTGTTAAATGTTTTTTTTCTGTGGCAAAAACTGTGAGTGTATTTTGTAGATGTGCTCAGACAGGAACTGTTAACATAGTTGGTCAATTTTGGTCCGATCGAACAATTACATGTTTATGCCAAAATAGTTTGGAGATGAGCAGATAAAATCTCTAGGAGTTCGGTAAAGTATGACACGAGCAAAAGTGCTTTTTGCAAAATAACTTGCAAACTGTCGAGTTTGGAAATGCAATCCCTATTACCATTTACTGTTTTCATACTTTTCTCCTAATGATTAAGGGACTATAGCTATCTAAACTGAACAAAGCATGAAACCTAAAGACTTCATACTCCTTTCATTGATAGGAGGTGGTAAATGACCCAGGATGACATCACATGATCTCATAGCTGTGGTAGTTGACATGTCAGCACAGGCTTGAGCAGTAGAGTTGCCCCGAGCACCCGATTACACTTCAGGAGTAACAGAATCAGGAATTCAGCTGCTTTTGGCTATTTCCACACTGATGTGTCATAGAAGTTTTTTATATTTACAAATGATGGTCAGCACTATAGCAACAATTATGTTCAGTTCCTGTTTGAGAATGTGTTATAATGGTGTACGTCAGCTCAAGTTACTCACTGTACCATCACAGGCCCTATTTTAACTGTTTAAGAAACGAGTTCCTACGAGGAACATGTATCATTTTTTTTATCTTTATTAAATTGTGCTTTTTAGGCAACATTTAGTAAGTAAATGCTATGTATGAAGCACGTTTTTACTGCAAGCTGCATAAAAAAATTCTGATGACGGTCACAAAGCAACAACTATGCAATTATGCCAGTGGGAATAAAACAACAGTTAATAACATTACAGCGTGAATGAACACTGAAAAAAGTATCCAAAATGTTCTAATAAATTCTAATATTAGGTTTATTTCTCCTTGTTTGTTGGAATAATACATCTGTATGCTGAACACTGAGAAGTAAACTGAAGTAAACTAACATCATTATTTTAGTATATAAATTATAGTTCTTAGACAATTTACTTTTTATTGATCTCAAGTCCCAAACTACTAAGATTCATTGGTTCTTGTTTCTTAGATTTCTGCTGTTTTGTTATGGCACGTCCTTGTTTATCTGAATACACTACAATTTCACGGGTCCAATGTTCACTCTTGCATGTGGTCTTCATTATCCACAGTTCAGAGATATGATGTCATTCTTGTGTAAAATTAAGAGTGCACATGAAGGATTTCATTACCGCATCCGACCCGAGCAGAACAGGGGAGGAACAAGGCAGCCACAATCTACAGACAGGACGAGACTTATTTCAAGGGTCTGTGTCGCCATCTTGTGTTTCCGTTCTGATGGAAAAACAGATTCGATCAATTGTACCGAGCAAATAAAATAAAATAACATAAAATAAAATGATTATAGGTGACTGAATTAAACAGCTCTATCATTTGGACACAAGAAACCTTTATATAATTAACCGCTAAATAGCCTTTAAATCGCGCTACTAACACGTAATAAATGAGTGTTGTAATTTCTTTATCAGCTTTATGATGAAGCACGATTTTTGCTAGATGTGTTATTTTATAACTCTGGAAATGTCTTTTGCCCTTGGTAAAGCGATATTGTACGAGAACTACAAGTACCATAAACACGAGCTAATACCGAACTACAAATTGTCGAACAAAAAATAATCTTTGAATTATGATTTGCCAGTCGTTGAAGTGTAATAATAGCATAAATACTACAATATGTGACATTTTCATTAAAAAAAAAACTAATTTAAAAAGCACAAACGCAAGAATGTTACCGGAAGTAGTTTCACCCGCTGGGTTATGACGCATCCGAAAGTCCTTAGACTTCCTTTCCACCATTAGCTGAGTGTGGTAAGAGCGCGTTCTGATTCTCTCTTTAGAAATGTCGAAATAATAACTTCTTTCGCTCATAAAATTGCACTTGATTCTGTAAATATTTATATTGCTACTTATACTGCAGGTTGCAACCATGGGGCGCCGTCCAGCCCGTTGGTAAGTAACACGTTTCTTAAACGCAACTAAAGGGAATGAAAATGGCAGGGCTCGCCAACCATGTGCACCTCACCGGCCTTGTTCATTAGAACAGTGATTGAATACTCACTCTTTTTGTAACTGATCGAGTTACTTCAAATAATTTAAACTAGCACACTTTGTGCAGATGTTTGTATTGTAGGACATTACACAGGGTAACTATATCTAAGACGTCTCACTGTTTGACGGCTAAATTAGCGATTAGCTACAACTGTGTATTTGCATACGTGTATAAAATGTGAGTAACATTTTTAATTCTTAATTACTAATTTGAATTAATGATTTCAGCTACAGATACTGTAAGAACAAGCCTTACCCCAAGTCCCGTTTCTGTCGGGGTGTTCCCGGTAAGTGAAGAAAGCTCCAATTTCACTGGTGGGTTCACTTATAGGATGGAATGGGTTTTTTATTTTAATTAAACCGTGTTCTACAAAGATTGAAGTTGTGGGATTAGGTGGAGTGTCCAGTATTTTAACTTTCACTATGTCTCAAACTCAGATCCCAAGATTAGGATCTTTGACTTGGGCAGGAAAAAGGCAAAGGTGGATGAGTTCCCACTGTGCGCTCACATGGTGTCAGATGAGTATGAACAATTGTCCAGTGAAGGTGAGATTATTGCTTTTAGACATGACTAATTTAATGTTAAAAGGTCTGTTTCTTACTGTTTATTCGTTGTCGACTAGCTCTGGAGGCAGCCCGTATCTGCGCCAACAAGTACATGGTAAAGACCTGTGGTAAAGATGGCTTCCACATCCGTATCCGACTTCACCCGTTCCATGTCATCCGCATCAACAAAATGTTATCCTGTGCTGGGGCTGATAGGTGAGCTTTGTCAGAGTTTGTCCACCTTACTCCCCTCTGCAGCTCAGTAAGCCGACTAGACAGGTTGTTTGTACTTGTGTGGCATGCAAAGGCTGCAGACAGTAAATCATTGGTTGTGTATGAACTCAGCTGTGTAGTGCTGGGCGCTTTAAGGGACCTTTGATACAGAACATTTCCTATTTTTCAAAATCCCTAATATATGAATTGGTTAACTCATGTTTTTTTCCCTTCCGACTGACATCTAGGCTCCAGACTGGTATGCGTGGTGCTTTTGGGAAGCCTCAGGGCACAGTTGCCCGTGTGCGCATTGGGCAAGTGATCATGTCTGTGCGTACAAAGGCTCAAAACAAGGAGAATGCAATTGAGGCATTGAGGAGAGCCAAGTTCAAGTTCCCTGGTCGCCAGAAGGTGAGCATTGAAGGCTCTTGGTTTTATGTTTGTTTGTGTAACATGCTGATTTTTTTTATTTTTTTATTTTTTTCTCATCTCTTAGATCCATATTTCCAAGAAGTATGGTTTCACAAAATTCAATGCCGTTGACTTTGATGACATGCTGGCAGAGAAGCGAGTGATCCCTGATGGTTGCGGGGTAAAATACATCCCCAATCATGGACCCCTTACCCGCTGGAAGGCCCTCCATGCCAACTAAAGGCTTTACAACAATGTCTTTTTAAAGTTTGGCTTGAATGAGAAATAAAGACCATTCTTTGAATCACAAATTGTTTGTTTCAAGTTCAGATGTCTTGCTTAATATTTATTTATACTCCTGCACCTCTAACTTTTTCCAAATATGTGATTCCATTTTTGCACAATTATAAATTCTCACTGCATATATTATTACAGATCTTTAAGAAAGACTCTGAATATAAGGCGGAAAGGATGGACACTGTTGTATAAAGGCATGTTTAAAAAAAATATATAGATATTTATATATAACTGCTATAAAGACCATAATATATATAATCCTTTGGATTTTAGGTTTTATTCATATGCATTTAAATATTCTGCCATATAAAATCTGACATTGTGATTTAAAAGTGGTTAAGTGAAAGTTTCTAGTAGAAAATTTAAGTTAAATGGGTTAGAATAGAATTAAAATCATTACTATATTGAAGGTTTTTTTTATTTAAAAAAAATCAAATGGTAATGTTTTAACTTCACTGCCTTCAGGGTTCAACAAGAATTATAAAACAAACTATCTGCAAATTATTTACAGTTCATCAAAGCCAGCAAACACAATCTACATCGAAGATAATCCGGTTCCTTTGTGGTCAAACAATCACCTGCAGCAGCAGTAAAGCCACCATGAAGATGACAGCGGGGAGAAGATGCTGAGCGTCACTGTTTCTGGTAGAAACCGCTGCTTTCCGAGTCTTGAGTACCACCTCTATCGGGTAGTGATCACTCACCTCCAGAGCCTTTAACAAGCAACACGATTTAGAGAAAGAAAATGGACAAAAGAGATCTGGGTTTTGGTTTACCTGTGTCTCTGTAAGCTGAAATTCTTTGGGGAAATTGAATGGCTGGGCTGAAAAAGGTTCAATTGTTCTGAGAAATTCCTCTCCATGTACAACAAATCTGAAAATTGAAGCCAAAATTCAATTAAAAATTAAGTTTGACTTCTGATAATGGGCATATTGTACAGAAATCACAAGGCTGGAATCTGATGAGCCCTACATCCTTACAAACGGCTTCCAATCTGTAAATAAAACAAACAATACTCCAAATGCACGGTTTTAAGCACCTTTATGCGCTTGGGGAAAAAATGCACGAATAAGCTAAGTTTTGTGGTGAGCTCGGCCCACTACAAGGACTTTGGTTCCAGAGCCCAAGCTGTGTGTAGAGATAAGCCTGACAATCTAAGCGGCGTGTGAAACTCAGTTCCTGGAGAGCACAGTTTAGCTCCAACCTTAACACATTTGGTGCAGCTGGTTAAGTCCTTCTAGCTGGTTGAAAGCTTCAGGTCTTTCTGAGGAGGCTTGGAAGTAAACTCCGACCCTCCAGGCATCACTGATCTTGTCGTCTCTCGCTCGAAGGGGCACCAGTGTCCCGAAAAGGAAACAAGCTGGTATTAGAAGACTGGGTTGTTAAATGTTTCTGTTTTTGACGGCCACCCATTACACACTGCATCAACGCTCTTATAGCGCAGACAAGTGTCCATTTTTTTTTTTTTTTTGTAAAATTTTTACTGGATGTGTTAAATTGAGCTAATAAATCGTGAGAGGGTTGCAAAATCTGAATTTCAAAATGTTCTTGAGTTTGTGACAAAAGATTGCCCAACATCCTTGAGAAACAAGGCAAAAATTCTGAGCAAAATGAATTTGCAGTTGGGAAATAAACCAGGTAATAGTCGGCATTCACTATCCGTCGATTAATCCTAAGAGATGAGTCGTAACTGTACCGGTCATATGCACAATCCGTCGACTCCTTCACGGTCGTATCCACGTTGTCCTGGATCAGCCAAATGAAAGCCGGGTCTGATATGAGCCGGATGTTTTTGCGGTTCTTCTTGGCAACGTAACCACAGGCTGCGTTAAAGTCTCCCAAGAACATCACATTCTATCAAGATATCAAAGCACACACTTAAACTTGATCTCAAACGCTTCAGACTAAACAAGAAAACCACGATCGCACCTCGATGTTCCATCGCTGTTTAACATCTACAAAGACATCGTAGAGTTCATCGATCTCTTTTGTGGCATTCGAAGGAGTGGTGTGCTGCGGGATCAGGACAATTTCCCCGGCAACTGTTCACACACAGAAGTCCACATGAACGAAATCTTGAAACATAGCTTGATAACAGTCGTTTTACGAATATTGGTTTTACGTGTTTTAGGGGCTTGGAAATGTACCACAAAGGGTTCTCTGGAGAACGCATCTTCATCTCCGATCTGTGTGTCTGGATACTGGTACTGGTTTTTCAGGATGGCTGTGCTTTTCCTATTTCATAAGAAATGGATGGATCTTAATTAGTACCACCCTCCTTTAGTTTCATGTTCTCTACAGTGTTCTGTTCAGAATACGTCCTGTACCTGTAGATAAAAACATACTGTTCCTGATAGGTTTGTGTTCTCCCGAGGCGTTCACTTGCTACATAGTCAAAGTCGTTATCACCAATCCTGGAAACAATACAAAGCAGCCTTTATTCGTCTATGCTGTGATTTCAAACCTTTAATCGTTCATCATTTACCCATTGACTGCTTCGAGGAGTCTCGTGATGGCTTTGTTTTTCTGATCTCTGACCTCCTGGAGCAAACAGATGTCACAACGAACTACCATCTGCAAGAAAAACAGATCGCGGTCAGATGTGTAACACGTGTAACAATCTTCGGTCGTCCCTTCTCTTACTCGTGTTATGGAATTCAAGATCTGGACATTGGCTGATTTTGAGTCTCCAAAACTTTGGACGTTAAAAGCACAGATTCTGAACGCAGAGCTGGAGATGAAGCTGGAGAGAAGGAGCAGGAAGAGCCTGACAGTCATCTTGTACATGAAGAAATAACACAAAGCTTCATGAATCTGTGAAAACACGGAATTCCTGCATTAGACCCTTTAATTGAGACTGAGCGGTAAAACAAGCAGAAAAATGCCTGTGTTTAATACAGAAAGTGTCAAACTGTGAGTCATTTCTGATGATTACATGCTTAATTTAAATTAATGTAGCCGTGGATTACGAGAGAATATGAAAAGAACGATTGACAGATTTTTCATTAAGAAAGATAAGTTAGGGCCTGATCGTGAAAATCATAACCAATGCTCTGACACTGAGCCATCAACCTCCCCTGTGACTGGCTCTAATACATTTAGAATTGAAACTATAAACTTTTCTATAAAACACATAACATGCCGCGATAAATGCACTGCTCAAGTGTCCCCTCTCCCCGCTGCCTTTCAGCGGCAGGCAGCTGCAAACAGATCATCAGACGAGGCCGAGATGAGAATTAAGTTTAACGTTGCCTACAATATTGCAAAAGAAGAACTCCCCTTCACTAAATTCAAGTCCGAAATAATTCTTATGAAGAAAAATGGCTTGAACGTTAACCCGACGTACAGCAATGATGTCGCGCGCACCCAATTTATAGGAGTCATCGCAGATACATTGAAAAAAGACGTCTGTGCAAATTGTGAACAGTGCGTACATGGAATTCCTAATCGACGGAGACACATATATCGCCACAAAGGAATGCGTCATTGTGTACGGTTGTATCTTGCGGAAAGGAAGACCGATGAACATATTATTGAACATGTTATGGAGCCTTTGTCAATAATATGCCTACCGTCTCGTTACTGCATTAACCATAATATTCTGACACTTAAAAATAAAAAAATAAATAAATAGGCTGCATTATAAACTCTTGATCTGGGTAGTAAATGGTATTGTCGTTTTTATTTGTTTAATTAGGAATTAATGCTGCTTCAAAGAAAGCATTTGCTGCTCTTGGGGACCAAAATCAGTTTAAAGTTTAAATTTCAGCTCAGTAAAGCACTTTAAACACCTTTTCAGTAAGTTTTAGTTACCTTTCTTGTAGAATTGTGCTTCAAATAAAGAACTTTATTTTGACCAGGTTGTTAGTTAATCATTTACAAGTCAATATTGTCTATGGACAGTGATTTAAAAAAAAAAATAAATTAATAGATAACTAAAAAAAGTGAACTTGTGAAAATGGGGTGTTAAATGTGATGCGGTTGAAAATTTGGGTGCACCTAACTTTTGTGCTGGTGCACCTAAGAAAAAAATTTAGTCTAGAGCCCTGCTCTCTGTAGTTAATGCAATTATTTTGTATATTAAGTATCCCATGTAAGTACTTGTTTATTTACTAATGAAAACTAGTAATTGGTTAAAAAAACTAATGTATTTAGATTTATTTCTGATTCATTTTGTTCTATACTGTATTTAAATGCTGGAACTATCAGGGACTGGAAGCTTGTGTGTAGAGCATCTACAATGTTTTTTTACTGCATTGTACCTTCTCAAATAAAAAGAAAAAATAGATTAGCCAAGAGTATTTTAGAGCTATTTTAGAACCTTTCAACAGAATAGAGGTTAGTATAATAAATAAATGTAAAATTGTGTTTACGTCCTGCAACCAGGAAGGTGAACAAAAACATTAACAGATGTGATGGTGGCGTGTCACATTTCAACTCATTTCCCCTTTTCTAAATGTAAATGACACAGTTTCTTAATAAACAGAAAAGTTCCCAGAATATGAAACACAATTAAAAACTGAAACAAACGCAGAGGTGATACCATGATAGTTTGCAGTGAATGATTGTTAGAGATCAAGGCAGGAAGCGTATTCAAATGAATCAAACAGGAATTTCTTCAAACCACATTCAGACTCGGAGGAGTTCAGATGCATCTGTAGCTTACAGCACTGTCCTCCACGTAAGATATTACTTGGGCAAATAGCAACAACATGAACTGCTAAAACCCTCAAAATGAGAAGAGAAACCCTTTACGTCCACAAAATAAATTCTCCTTACCTTCTGAAAACTGTGGAGGGCTTCACACACCACTGTTCTCCACTGCTGTTATCATTAAAGCCAGTCACTCCCTCTGCTTGGCTATTTGTGGATTAAGGAGGAGCTTCTTTTACTAACGTATACGGCATGTGTGGAAAGATTTCCTCTCCCCACCCCGTCTCTCAGAACACAAAACAGAACAAAGGACCTTTGCAAAACTAACGGTGCCACTATCCATTCGCTCTGTGCTCATCTTTCAGGTTATTCCAGTTTAGGAAAACATTTTTTTTTTTTTTTACCTGGGATAGCTTTGTGCACCTACCTGAATAAACTAATCTGTTTAAGTAGCTCAAGTTTGATTTTAACTAAAGGAGCCAACAATTTAAAGTCTAACAAAGTGAAAAGATATAGAGTTGGTTTGTGACCTTGACAATTGGAGTCATTTTGGGGTAAAATGAAAGTACCCCAAAGATACACTGAACAAACTAAAAGTGCCTTTTGTGTTAACAATAACAGAAATCATGATATCTTATATCACAACCCACTAACAAAATATTTGAACCATGATTATATTTCCATTACTAAATGAAACATCCCCACAGCATTACACTCCGAACACCATGCTTCACTGTGGGAATTGTGATCTTGGGGTTGAACGCGTTTCCTTTCTTTCTCCAAACATAAACAACATCTCTGTGGACTTGAACCCCATTGTGCTGTTGTGGGAACGACTTGAGATGTTTAATCAATGTAATCAGAATAACCTTGAGTAATAGATAGCGACAATGTCTAAGATCTGGAAGAATTTATGGAAGACGTTATTACATAAAAAAATAAATAAAGATAATTCTATAGGACTATGTCTAGTGTTTTTTGTACAAACATATTTTAAATAGTGATTAAGATAAAAGTTGGCATCCCACGTTCGCAACAGAAAAAAAGAGAACATCTAGCCTCCCATTGGCAAAAGTAAAATTTCAGATAAAGTTATACGTTTATTTATTTTTCACATGAATGTGGATTAACTTGATGTTCTGGTTTATAGAGAAAATGCAGTAGAAGATCCTCATGTACTTGGGCTTATTGTTTACTAAAGTGTGATTCCACTGAAATCCAGTAGGGGGGGGTAGCTCATCATTACATCAGCTAAAAAAAATACTAACGGAGAGCTACAATACAAAAATTCTGGCTTTCAAACTTCATGATTTATGTTACACCTTTTATACATCAATTTCACCCTTCTTTTCTTGCGAGCACAAAACCTTTACCTGCATTTATTTAAAAAGTGCTTTGAATCCATCACAACAGTCTGAGCACGTCCTGGATCTGATCTAACCCATTTTTATATGAGACAAGGAAAGCAAAATAAAGCACTGGTTTCACTACATTCACTTCCAGGGTATAAATATCTCAGGATGACCTGATCCAAGGTCCTTCAAATCACATTTTAACCCCTAGCGCCCTCTATTGGTTAAACACCACCACTGCTATTGATTGAAAACAATGATTACTTAAAAGAAAAAAGGAAATTGCCCAATTGTACAGTAAGACTTTTCCATGAAATTAGCCATGAATTATGTTTGTTTTATAAATGCAACTAATTTGCATGTTGCTGATGGAGAAGTTGGAGCAGCACCTGTGGTTCAGGTTCAAACCCGAAATGAAACCACACACATTAAAAGCAGATTTTCCTGGAGCAGTTTTTTATTACAGCGAGTGTATCCCAGAGATTGAGAGGTTTGGTTTCCATAGCTGCACATTAGCTTTCTCGTTGAAAACATTTTGTGGTTAAAGTACTATTCAATGGCTCACATGGATTTAACTATTTTGGATTTGCTTCTTAAAATTACTAAAAAACCTGTAGTTTTCTCCCTTTCAGATTGTACCATAATAACAAAACTCAAAAGGACAAGTAAGTGACTTTTTACCAGGAATCTCGGGATCTGTATATTGGAATGTTCTGTTCCGGGAACATCAGAAGTCTCTGATCTAAAGAGAAAGATAAAACAAAGAGCTGAAATTACATCCATCCACCGAAAGAGACTATTTCCTGCATCAGATTCAGATCAATTGCAAAAAATAATGTTTTGGGTTTAAAGGAATGTGAGAAGAAAAAGATGTTAAAGCACATCAACAGCAGCATGGCGTCAACGGTGAAGTAGTCTTTCTCATTCTCCACGAGGTAAAAACGCTTTAAAATGTTTAAT
Source organism: Danionella cerebrum (assembly GCA_007224835.1). Taxonomy (NCBI): domain Eukaryota; kingdom Metazoa; phylum Chordata; class Actinopteri; order Cypriniformes; family Danionidae; genus Danionella; species Danionella cerebrum. The sequence continues at coordinate 83,633 of SRMA01025489.1, read as the reverse complement.
GAAATCAATAAATTAAACAAAAATTGCTCATCTGCCTTTAGATGAAAATAAATCTCAATTGTTTTGCAATTTTTGCTTCTACACTTCTGGAAAAGTGTTTAGGTGTTGGGAACCACAGAGGCTCATCTTGTGAAGTCAGAGGCTAGTTTGGAACATCTGAATTAAATTATTTCGAAGATATTGGTGAATACTTTTGGTATTTACACAGTAACATATTTATAATTCATTAGGGTTTCATTGAGGGTACAACTGAATTTTTAAATAACCCGATAGCCATAGACAATTCCGGATTTTCACATTATAAACATCACATTTCTCAAAGTAAAGCATGGCTTTTGGATGATGAGATGAACTGTTGTCCAAGATTCCTGCACTAAGAACAATTTCCTGCTGAGCTTCATTCGTTCTTTCCACACTTTTCATCCCCACCAGTATTTTCTCTTTATTTCTCAGAATACCTCTTGAATTCTCACAATTAGTAGCCATTGTATCACAATTATTCCCAAAAAGATGTCACCTTCAAAGTTACATGCATGAAATATGCACAAAAATGCCTCAGTCGTCAGGCGGAGGGGCTAAGTCTCATGACGGCAACTTCTGACGCAGATTTCATCAAATATTTTGACGGGCGACAGGCGGTGACTCTAGAGCTCAAGTCTCATTTTACTCAAAGGCTGCACTGCTGCTAACCACCACTCTCTTTCCAGAAGAATGACAGTATTTCTGAAATTATTGTTGTTTGTCATGGCTGTTCCGTGGATATTTAGTGAAAAGGTAAAAATTAATAAAGTGGTGCCCAGACAAAAAGAACTACCGAAGGTATTTGGTGATGGAGGATTAAACTCTGGAAAGGAACCCACCAAGGAAAAAAAGGTAGGAAATCTTGAAGTTGATCAGAATTAGTAAATATTCTAAACACATTTTGTTTAAACTATGTTTTCTTGAGCAGCAGCTGGATTCCCAAAACCATTTTGGTGTGTTTTCATCTGGTTTTCTCTAGGAAAATGTCATTCTTAGTCCAGACTATGATAGTCCAGTGGATGCAGATGCTTATACTCCAGCAGTTGACCTTGACGTTGATAAAGGTACTAATTTAGAATTCTTCGTTAATTTAAGAAAATATTTAACATATAATTTGTACCTATTTTCACAGGTTTTCCGACTTGCCTGATGTGTGTGTGTCTTTCTGGATCAGTGTATTGTGAAGAAGTTTCTCCAGATATGACCACAGTTCCAATGCTGCCAAAGGAAACCGGTTACCTGTACGCACGCTTCAACAAAATCACTAAAATAACCAGCAAAGACTTTGAGAATCATGGTAAGAAAAAAAAACCTGAGCATATTCTGTTTCTATACCATTAAAACAAAATTGTAAGACACACGCCTAAGTTTCAGAAGTTCCTTATCTGGATCTGTATATAGAGCGTGTGTAGCGCGTGCAGCTGTCTGCTATGATGCATTTCCAGTTGACCCCTCGTGTGGAGAAAAGGCATAATGATGTTCGGACTGGGTCAATTCGGCGAAGGATTGGACCTGTATTTAAGGATAGTGAATAATGTGGGAGTAATGTCCAGATTGACTTCCCCCGAACCGTGTTAATGAAACAATCTTTATTCTGGATTGTCATTTACTGTAGACCTCAATAAGCCTCAAGCGTGTCTCCTCAGGAATAATAGCTTCTTGAGCAGATCTCTCAAACTATACCAGATTTGTTGGTATTCTGGCACAAGCTCTGGACTTTAGTGTGCTCCACAGATTTCGATTTCTATTGGAAAATTCACTTTCACTCCTTTAGAGGTATTTTATTTCTTCACCAGAAGTATTCTTTGGGTCGTTATCTCACTAGAAGAAAAAAACGTCTTGTTCTCCACTGTGTTGGTCTCTTGAAATAGAGGTTTTTTTTACAAATACAATTTTACTTTCCCTAGAATATAAAATGATGCTAGGGAAATGTCAAAACATTCCCTTTCTCTGTAAACATCACTTGGAAATTCATTTTGAGGTAAAAAAAAAATTGCAAAACAGGGGGGTTTATAATTTTGTCTCCAACAGTATGTTGTCATTACATCTTATATAAATTCGATCGCCAGCATCTTTTTTTTATTCCAAATAATCCTCATATATTATTTATATTGTTTTGCCATCCTTTACATGTGATTTAAAAATCTACAGAGAGAGATTGCTGAGAAATGGACAGTTCTCTTTACCCCGTTGGTCACATAAACATCCGTTTGTCGCGAAAATGCCCTTTACCCTAGTAACCAAATGTTTATAATTCTACCTCACCTTTGAAAAATGATTGAGACATTGGGTTGGTTTTTATAACTTGGAGCTAAAAAGGGAACATTTTATTGTCACTGACCCTCCATAGAAACGAGGATATTTACCTTAGCAACCAATTTGGCATATCTTTATCTCAACTTTGGAAATACATAGAGACACAGAAGTTGTTTTTTTTCCAATCAAAGTGACATGGGGAAAATTATATTACGTCACTGATCTCTTCATAGCAACCAAATTGTTTACCTTAGCAACCAATTTGAAGTCTCCTTCCCAGCTTTGTTATAGAAAATGGGAGTTGGTTTATGTTAATTGTTGCAATATTGGCTATTTTTTTTTTTATTTTAACAGCACATGACATCAAAGTTTAGCCATCTAGTTTTACGTTGTACATTTGTTAAGTACCAAAGAACAATTTGTGTGTTTAATTAAGAAAACCTATGGTTTAAGTTTAAATGTTGACCAAGTTGAATTTGTCCATGTTGAACAGGTGTTTTGAAAAGAATCGACCTATCTGGGAACCTAATATCTGAAATAGAAGATGGAGCTTTCTCGAAACTACATCAACTAGAGGAACTATCCCTGGCCGAAAACAAGCTCCTCAAACTCCCATTTCTCCCAACTAGCCTCGTCTCCCTCAATGCTAACCATAACTTAATAAGAACAAAAGGAGTAAAAATAAGCAATTTTAAGGTGAGGACAAACTCAAAAGCAAACACGTTAATCGTATTTTCGGATAATGTGAAACATTTCTGCTTTTCTGACACTAGAAACTGACAAAGCTCGCATACCTGTATCTCGGAGACAACAGACTGGAAGTCGTGCCGCCACTACCGGAAAGCCTGCGTGTGGTTCACCTTCACGTACGATTCACTTCCCAGTAACGTTAAATATTAATACTATGGGTTAAATGAATATGTGTTTCTGCAACGCTTTCAGAACAACAACATCACGTCGCTGACCGATGACACCTTCTGCAGAGGGAACGGAACTCGCTACATCAGGTACAACATGCAGGAGGTCCGCATGGATGGGAACCCCATCACACTGGCACAGCACCCCAACAGTTTCACCTGCCTGAAGTCGCTGCCGATCGGACACTACAAGTGATGGCCTGCACAGTACTTTTTTTATTACAAAAATATATAATTTAGCATTCATGTAGAGTGCGTTATAAGACTTTGGAGTATTGACGATATTTTTTCCTGCAGAATTCTATACAATCTTGCTATGTATGTAATATATTACTGTGTAAAAGGCTGGTGGAAACAATGCCATAAAGATTGCTTTCAGAAATATATATAATAATCTGAAATAAAAATAAAATTACCTTTTGTCTTCAAACCAGCATAATTTTTCAGTCAAGTATTCTGCATGTTGACAGTCAGGTGTATGATGATCACCCAATTATCCCAAGCAGGTGCTAATGATTATGAGCGGTTTGAAACATTGTCGTGTCCGCCATATTTGTAGTGTACCGTCACCGTTTCCAATGGTTACTCACGAAACAGAACGACTCCATCAATAGAAACTAAAACTAACCGAATCATATTAACAGGTTGTTGATCTCTTTTTTTAGTAATATTCGTAGATTTAGTATTTTGCAAAAAATTTACGCCAAAACAGTTGGCTCCAAGTGGAAACTAAGAATACAAACAAAATGGCCATTGCACACGATGCAACACCTCCTCCCGCTCTGTGTCACATGTCATCAGTGAAAGCCATGAACTGAAACAGACACAGCTGTATAGAATGCTTGATGTGGCAGAAACCAATCTCAGAGACCCACCTGAGATATCTGGAAAGAAATAAAATTTGGCCAACCAAACATTCACCCAGAGTTAAACCCATGTCCAACCAGCAAAATATTGCAGAAATTCTTTTAACTTTACACATCAATATATTTTGATGGACAGGGGGAGGTTGTGTACACCACAAATAAGCACCTGCGAGAGACTGGAGACCCCGTCGCTGTGTTTTTGCTTAAGAGGCGGAGATTTAACTATTAAGCAGGTTTAAACAAGAGTCAAGAACCTTTTGTATTAAGAGTGACAAAACATTTTATTTGCCCAATAATCACCTGCATCTCCGTAGCAACATTCCTTGAAGATACCAATAGTGACCAATCTATCTGCATCATTTCTCTTATTGTGCTGTTCAGTGCACACAACAGTATTTCTGATGTGTGATTTTTCCCCCATCATCGCTTCATTAGGAATGACACAATGTGTCTCTGTCTGCAGAAAAGTCTCTTCCTTTTGATGATCCTATAATTCAGCTGGGTCCTGTGGCCTTATTTGGCCAGATACTCTGTGATCAAGCCCTCTTGAATTTTTTTCTGATATGCCCTCTCCGATTGCTTCCTTCTGTACACATCATCTGCGGCACAGAGACAAAATGTGAACATTACATGAGGCTTTACATCAAAAGGGCAGATCAAATAAAAAAAAACAACTATATTTTATTTGCCCTTTCATTAAAATTGATTGTTCAAACTTCAAAATACAACCTTTTTATAGTTTTTCATTAGAATGTTAACTTTAATATTCAATAAATAAAAAAACAAAATGAAACAAAACAGACAAAAAAATGAAAAGAAAATTTTATTATATTTTTAAAAATTCAAAGAAAGGCTGTTACTATTTCTGAGCATAGAGTCAGTTCACCATTACAGCCAGTAAATTAAGTTATGCCCATTGGCATGTCATCATTTTTGACAATACTTACAAAACGTTTCACGTCCAACTCTGACATTAATCATGATCCACTCCATGGCACCTCCGATACAGAAGAAAAAGGGTAAGAACCTATACATTCCCAACCGCTGTCTACCTGGTACGAAGCTTAAAATATATGTTAGGTTCTGACTTTTTCGCAACATATTTCGGCTTAGTGACCGATAATCCTAAACAAAACGGTGGTTTTAATTTTGTCGCATTGGTGTGTCCTTCAACGATGTACTCATGCATCGAACTGTTGCGCTGTGCCGACAAAACAGGAAAACATGGCGCCGTTACGTCATGAAGAGTGTTCTGATTGGTCCGCTAGCAGTACGCTCTTAAAGGGCCAAAACACCCCCTTTTTTAAATAACGGGTGAGTTGGTCTCTGGTAAATAAACACCACTTATTTACTTTTAAACAATAAACGGGTTAACTTCTAATTTGTGCAGTCTATTGATATAATCCAAATATGATATATAGAATTGTAGGTTGTAGTTTGAACAATCAATTTTAATGAAAGGGCAAATAAAATAATTTATTATATATATATATATATATGTATGTATATGTATGTATATGTATATATGTATATATATATATAATATATATATATATGTGTGCGTGTGTGTGTGTGTGTGTTCATGATAGAAAAATGTGTTTTTGTTTCAGTATTTTTAAATTTAAATTGATTTATTCATCAACAAGAGCACGCATTTATCATTTTATTTAAACATTAATTTATTTATACATTTAATTTCTTGAGAATATATTTATACTTTGATTTTTGGTTGTTCCAGGTTGGTTTCCAAAATAATGTATCCTAAGCATCAAATAATGCAATATATGTAAAAATACACTTAGTTCAGTAATGCAATTTTCATTTTTATACTAAAAGCAAACAAGACATTTTTATATAGTTTTAAAATGAAACCATCACCAGTATATCATTTCAAATAAAATCACAATTATGAGTGAAAAATACTTTAATATACAAACAAATTTACAATTAAATTCTGAACATTATTTTTATATCATGCAGTTATTACAATGAAGTTAATTTCTAAAGTAATTATATTAAATTATATAGCATAAAGAAAAAGGACAGGGAGAATTCTAAATCAATTAATCTTTTTTAATTGTTGATGAAGGAAGCACATCGCTTTATTGTTTTGGGCAAAATGCACCAAGTGGAATGTAAACAAATGTACAGCATGTGGATGTTTAATACTTTGAGGATATGTTTGAAATACATGCACATTAACATTTTAACAATGTTTGAATGAAGTGATTTTAACTATTTTGACTTGATTTCTGAAAGTATGATTTGAATATATTGCAAAGCTTCAATATCTTAAACCATTCAGTTTAAGGAAACTGTGGTAATATCCTGCTTTCGGATGCTTGTTGTGCATCTCATTTCCTGGTTTTCAATTTGGTCTTGTCTCACGATGAAACTTCTACAGTTTTTAAGTTACAGCAGCAAGTACATGTAAACCACATTTATAAATTGATCAATCTTCTACTTTATAAGCCAACCGACAGAAAGTCCAGTGGTGCTCCACTGTGTTCTCATTCACTCGTTCACTCATGTGGTGCACCCGTGTATTCCGGATGGTGAACCCCTGTTTGGTGATATAATCCATGAGATGGACTCGCAGAGACACCTCCTGATGGTGGTCACATGGTCCGAAGGTGAAGGACACCTGACAGTCTCTGGTATCCATCATATGCTTGTTCCACTTGGTGAAACTGTTGGAGATACCCTCAAGCAATGAGTGGACCTTTGTGGTGATGGTTAGTTGCGTGATAATAACTGCTACTGGGTTAGAGTACTTGGAAAGCTTACGTGTGCTGGACAACTCCACCACCTGCTCAAAGGTGTCCAGTGGGTACAGAGGTTTTGGGTCATTGAGCCATTGGATTAAAGGTTCAATCTGATAGAAGTCAGCTTCTTTTCGAAGAAGGTCCAACTCTGTGAAATCAACAGGAAGAGTGAGCTCAGACGTTCGCAGGAAATTCAAAATGTAGCGGAAAAGAGTCCCATCCCGATCGATAAAGTAGTTCCCTTGAGAATCCCTGGTGGTGGGGAAGTCTCCGCGGAACATGGCACCAAGCATGGAATCCGGGTAACGTTGGAGAGTGGAGATAGAAGTAGTGTAGAGGTGGCCTCCAACATTTAAGGTGACTGGGCGAGTCAACTTTAGGAAAACAAAAAAAAACAATCACTCAATGTGAATTGGGCTAAGCTCTTAGTTCCATTTAAACTCCTTAGCACTACATCTTGTCCTTTCACTTCCACTTTGCATGTTTAAGTACGGCGAAGCGGCGTCCCAATTCTTTTTTCTCTGTCAAACTAGTGAGGCCCAGATCCAGATTTGCAAATGAAGGGCTGAAAAAGATTTCCAAGCAAATGCGGCTCTGCGCATATATCTAAGGCAGGGGTGCTCATTACGTCAATCGTGGAGGTGCTACCGGTCGATCGCGGCGTGAAATTGAAACAATATCAGCCGATCATCCATCCCGTCACAGTTCGGTAAAGTTAGCTGCAGATTCACGGATTTGGTTTTCTCTGCTCAATAGCTCGAGACCAGAGTGTTCTTAGTAAACAAATAATACCTATTTTTAATCTGTGTTATGTAGCGGACAAACTACAAAACATTTTTGATCAAAACAAGTTTCCCTCTGCATTCGCAGAAACACATTACCGTCTATGCACAACCCGCTGACATGGAATCGCTTAGGGACCGTCTGCAAATGACTAGATCCAAAATATGTTTTACCCAGAATATGCTTCATAACTTCATTCTAAATTGCTCTATTACAACCAAAATCAAGCAACACGCCACTCCTTACCTGCATATTGTACTGCACGACTCAGTTTTAATACATATTGAAACATTTATTAGAGCATCATTTTTATTCTTGATTATTTGGATCAAAGCTCAATTGCTCCCATAAAAATCACTCTATTACCACCAAATTCGGGTCACACACAACTGTTCTAATGATTCAATTCAGTGCAAGTCATCAAATTAAACAAGTTATTACATAAAAATGTAAATAGTTAATTATTATGTGTGTTTTGTAAATTCTCAATAAAGTTGAAAATAATTGTTTGTTGATTGACGTTTTACATTTTTGTAGCGGGTAGATCACTTTGACTCTGTCATTTTAAAAGTAGCTTGGAAGCTGAAAAAGTGTGAGCACCCCTGATCTAAGGCTTCCTCAAAGATGACTACCCTCAAATACGTGTAGGTTTGTCATTTAGAAGTGGGAAAATTATGAAAATCATAACTTTATCTTAAATTGCATGTCCAAAGGTCAGCAAAAATGTTACAAAAACAAACTTACATTTTTTTCATTGGGTTCATTCAATTTGAAAAACAGATGCAAGAGTGGAGCATTCAGAACCATTTGTTTGAGTTATATATAAAAGGTGCATTCAGAACCAATTCCTAGCCGGGTTAAGGTACAGGCAAAAAAGGGATAAGGTGTGGGTGAGAGAAATGGAACTCAAGACTTTTTTTTCAACTAATAATGAAACATATGTCAACTCTCCATTCAATATAAAGGAAAGAATTATTCAGTTAAATCTGGATTTTAATAAAATGTACCTTCACTCTTAATTTTTTTTTTTTAACTTTTAGTCTGCCAGAAAGATTTTCGCCCATCTGAATGTCAGTTTTAACAAAATGTCTTACCTGGAAATATTGGAATGGATAATAATAGTAATACATCTCATGAAAAACGTAATAATGTTAATGTTTTGTACCGCATACATACCCTATTCCCCCAGTCCCCATTATCCATTGGTGTTGATGGATACACCAGTCGATGACACTGAAGATTTGTTATCAGTGCAAATCCAAATGAAGCTGTAAGAAGAGATACACAATAAATATACCATAGCAATATCCTAACATAGAGTGCATTACTAAGTTTAAAGATGAAAAATCAAGCTCGAATGCTGAAACCTAGCTGTTTTGAGCACGTTTTTACACAAAGTGCTTTCTTCAAAATTATACCACCAGCTCCTGAGCCACTGACGATGAAAAGAACAAAACTGAAACGAAGCACCTTTACAACAATCGTTAGCTAGTTACCATTATCAGCTAGCTCCCTGCTAACTACTGACGTGAATGAATAAACTTGTTGACTTAGCAGTTAAGATGTATTGAGAATTTTAACATTATTCTTACTTGTCTCTAAAGATGACTCTTTTGGTGTTCGTTTGGAAAGCTTCGGTGAAAGAAAGATGAGCGAGTGACTATTAGCGCTTCAAAAGGAACGATGATGGAGCTGCCGCACTGTCACGTGACCTTTTCTAGCGTAGCCGACGTCACACCAGCAATATGTTATGGCTTTTTTTTTGCAGCAAAGTGTAGAAAATGAGTTAGGAGTTGTGAATTCATATTCCATTGTTATCAGTTTTGTTAATTTCATAAATATTAACAGGTGGTGCAGTAAACTGGCACCGCACAGTTAGGCCCTGCATACTGTTAACCAATACCATCCAGTTAGAGAATTAGATTCCCATGTATGGTTTGAGTTGAGGGTTTTAGGTGTTAGATTTTGACACAACAGAGGAAGCTCTTTGGCAATGCACTGGGCCTAACTGTGCATGCCTATAGCTGTGGATGGAGTTTGCTTGTTCTCCCCTTTCAAGTGTGGGTTTCCTTGAGGTAAGAAAGGGATGCAGCAGGTAAATTGAATAATGTACATTCCAGGAGTGAGTGTTGCCCTGCAACAAACTGGCAACCGATTCAGTGTGTACCTTGCCTTTCGCCCAATCTGTACTCGAGATATAAAGCAGCAGAATCACATGGCACTGATAGATCAAGTGGTTAAAAAGAAATTAATGAAGATGCAGTAAATCTATATAGGGGTAGTTTGATTAGCAAATATATTCTAACGGTCAGTACAATTAGACAATAGCTTTTTAACAACAGCTTGGTTTCACAGCTTTTACTGGAGACATTGTAGAATGCAACACTGGCTTGACACAAAACAGTCAGTCTGCAACTCGTTCCAGACAGCCAAGCATTTGACATCAACATACATACCTTGATTTATAGTAGGTGACAGATTCACCACCCAGAGCCATATCTATCCAAACTTAGTCCTCAGCAGTAGACACATTTAAACAGCTTTAACCACACACATATTTACAGATTGAGACAGATTTGCAGACTGGGTTACAAGTGGACTCATTACAAAAGTAGCCCCATAGTGAGCAAGAAAAATCACAACCAAAGAACACCTCAAAAAAGCTCAGCGTTTTATGTGTTGCACATATTTTAACTAGATTAAAAAGGAAGAAGATTGTGAAGAATTCAGACAGAAGCTGAGACAGGCTTTGGGTGGTCAGGAAGAGCTTCCAGATGACTGGGAAACTACAGCAGAATTGATCAGGAAGAAAGGTGCTAGGTGTGTCAGCTGGAAGGAGGAAAGAAGATAAAGAAACATGGTGGTGGAATGAGGAAGTACAGGACATCATCCAGAGGAAGAGGCTAGCTAAAAAGAAGTGGGACATTGAAAGGACTGAAGAAAGTAGACAGGACTACAAGGAATCACAGCGCAGAGTGAAGAGGGAGGTGGCAAAGGCCAAACAGAAAGCATATGATGAGTTGTATACCAGGTTAGACACGAGGGAAGGCGAGAAGGAATTGTATAGATTAGCGAGACAGAGAGACAGAGATGGGAAGGATGTGCAACAGATAAGGGTGATTAAAGATAGAGATGGAAAGGTGCTAACAAGTGAGGAGAGTGTGCTGAGAAGATGGAAGGAGTATTTTGAGGAGTTGATGAATGAGGAGAATGAAAGGGAAAGAAGGGAGGAAGATGTGAATATTGTAGAGCAGGAAGTTGAAAAGATTAGAAAGGATGAGGTGAGGAAGGCTCTGGGGAGAATGAAGAGTGGAAAGGCTGTTGGTCCAGATGACATACCAGTGGAGGTGTGGAAGTGTCTAGGAGAGACAGCAGTGGAGTTCCTGTCTAGGTTATTCAACAGGATTTTAGAGAGTGAGAAGATGCCTGAGGAATGGAGGAGAAGTGTCCTAGTACCAATCTTTAAGAACAAGGGTGATGTGCAGAGTTGTAACAACTACAGAGGCATAAAGTTGATGAGCCACACAGTGAAACTTTGGGAAAGAGTAGTGGAAGCTAGGCTAAGAAGAGAAGTGGATATTTGTGAGCAGCAGTATGGCTTCATGCCCAGGAAGAGCACTACTGATGCAATTTTTGCTCTGAGATTGTTAATGGAGAAGTACAGAGATGGTCAGAAGGAGCTGCACTGCGTCTTTGTGGATTTAGAAAAAGCGTATGACAGGGTGCCGAGAGAGGAGCTATGGTCCTGTATGAGGAGGTCAGGAGTGGCAGAGAAGTACGTCAGAATAGTTCAGGATATGTATGAGGGAAGTAAGACAGCAGTGAGATGTGCTGTAGGTCAGACAAAGGAGTTCAAAGTGGAGGTGGGGCTACATCAAGGATCAGCTTTGAGTCCCTTCTTATTTGCTATGGTGATGGACAGGTTGACAGATGAGGTCAGACAGGAATCTCCGTGGACAATGATGTTTGCAGATGACATTGTGATTTGTAGTGAGAGCAGAGAGCAGGTGGAGGAAAACCTAGAAAGTTGGAGGTCAGCTCTAGAAAGAAGAGGAATGAAAGTCAGTCGCAGCAAGACAGAATACATGTGTTGGAACGAGAGGGAGGGAAATAGAACAGTGAGGTTACAGGGGGCTGAGGTCAAGAAGGTGCAGGAGTTTAGGTATTTGGGGTCAACAGTCCAGTGTGACGGGAGTGTGGAAAAGAGGTGAAGAGACGAGTGCAGGCAGGTTGGAGTGGGTGGAGAAAAGTGTCAGGGGTGTTGTGTGACAGAAGAGTGTCGGCAAGAATCAAAGGAAAGGTGTACAGAACAGTAGTGAGAGCAGCTATGATGTATGGGTTAGAGACTGTGGCAGTGAGGAAGAGACAAGAGGCAGAGATGGAAGTAGCAGAGATGAGGATGTTGAGGTTCAGTTTAGGAGTAACGAGGATGGACAAGATTAGGAATGAGCACATCAGAGGGACAGCTCAGGTTGGTTGTTTTGGAGACAAAGTCAGAGAGGCCAGGTTGAGATGGTTTGGACATATGCAGAGGAGGGATAGTGGTTATATTGGAAGAAGGATGCTGGAGATGGAGATGCCAGGCAAGAGGTCAAGAGGAAGACCAAAGATATGGATGTGCTGAAAGAGGACATGAAGGTAGTTGGTGCAAGAGTAGAGGATACTGAGGACAGAGTTGGGTGGAAACGGATGATTCGCTGTGGCGACCCCTAAACTGGGAACAGCCGAAAGGAAAAGAATTTGTTACAAATTATAAAATAAAACATAAATTAAAAAAATCTCAAATACAATATTGAAAAGTAATTTTTAAATATTATTTTTGCAGTCGTAGCCTTTATTGTTTTTTTTCAATTAACAGAGAGGACAGTAGAGGGAGACAGGAAGCAAGGCGGAGAGAGAATGAGGTGGGATGGGAAAGACAACAGGCTCTGGACTCGAACCTGCGTCGTCCTTCGCATCCGCTCATACGTGTCCTACGCACCGTCCACTATACCATGGGCAGGGCTAAAATCAACAAGTTTTCTACAATGAACATCACAAAGCAATGAACTACGAAGAATATGTTCGATATTTGAGAGGTTAAGTTTTATAAACTGACGAATGGTGTCCGTCTGCGCAGGTGTACATTGGTCTGAGCATGTGCACAAAACCGGTCAAGCCTAACGGGATCGCAAAACCAAAAACACTAGCCTGTGAACAAATAATCCTCCATTAAACAATTCACTGATGCAAAGATGGTTGGGGACCTTCGTAGTAAGATGAGATAATTTGTAACAAACAAAAATCAATGATGTTTTTTAAATAAAACATGTTTATATCTAGAAAACCGTCTCTATGCCCACACAAGCTCAAATCTGCACCTTACCAAATTCCTTGCACTGAAGTTTTTCCAGAAATTGAAGGTGACTTCAGCGTCTTTTCTCTGCTTGCTGACAAGGCGAGATAAAGCCTCATATCTGGAGCAGCCAGTTTGAATCAATTGGTATTCCCTGGTGTCCTGAACAATGAGGGATAGCGTGATGTATTTTATTGATAAATTAGAAATGATAAAAATTAGGAAGAATTGTTTCTTACTACTTCAAAACAGTTGGCTAGTTTCAGCAGCAGCCTGTTATAGCCACGCAAGTGTTGCAAGGGCATGTAAAACAAGTTCACCAACAGATCAGAGGGCAATGGATTCTTCTCCTTCGACTCTAGAAGAGTCTGTATCAATGACAGTTTCTTCCCAAAGCACTCTCTGAAGAAAGAAAGAAAGAAAGCATGGGAGTTAATGATGGAGTATTTACTCTTTAACGATAAGCAAATTCAATGAGGAGTGCTAACATACTGTGCAGGTTTCACCAATGACTGGAACCCTCCCATCACAAGAAAGTTACCAACTGGACCGCTGAACCTTCAAAAACAAATTATTACTTTTTATTTTACAAAGCTTCTTTCCAACAGAGCATCTGTGCTGTTTAATTGATAAAATGACAGGATTTTAATTACCGTTTTAACCAATTAACTAATTATGTGAATCTAAAGCTGAATTGTCTTTTTTTTTTTATCTTGGAATTATTTTTACTTTTTCTGACTGCTTCCGATGCACCTTACGGTCTGAAAACACTTACATAATGTTTATCAGGCCAGTGAAGAATAAAAAAAAAAAATCCAGTTGTTGTAATGACAAGATTGAGCGCAGCAACAGAACACAAGGTAGTTATGCTGCATCAACAAGATGAGTTTCTTACTCTTTATAACGGTCCATGAAAATAGCTGTATTCTTGATCAACACCAATGTTTCGATGACTTTGCCTTGCTGTAGGAAGTTGGTTAGAGACACTGAGTGTTGTCCCGTCAGAAGACAAAGCTTGCTGAAGCTGCCTGCCATCTCTTCAAAGAGGATCCTGGAGGACTCCCCCAGAGATGAGCCCAGACTTGCTATAAAACAAAAACAGCGAAGATTCTATGATTATCCAGTCTGAATCCTCCACAAAAACAACCCAAAGATCACAAATATGTACCGCAGGCTAGAAGAGGTCTCACGATCTGACTCTTGACCTCGCTGAGCGTGCAGTAGAACTTCCTCTCGGCTGAGGCCAGCTCGTGGATTGTGGATATGAAACCCATTGCATTCTGGTCAGCAAGAGCCAAGCAGTTCAGTCCTCCTCCAAACACTTGGCTCACATAGCCAATCTTAAAGTAAGGAAGCACATGAAAAGCTTGAGCTAGAGCATCCTGGGTATTGATATCACAACTAATAATAATAATTCTGATAAAAAAACACTACTATTTTCAAACATTATCTAAATAATACTAATATGTAAATTAAATTCCAATATTTATTCGACAGTAGTAGGTTACAACAATACTCTTTGCTTATCAAACGGCACATTGACCATAGCATGTCCCCAATGCAACACATGTCACAAATTTCTAAGAAAATGTAAGCTTTACAAAACTACTTTATTGCCAAATGGAAAAACCATTTAGTTGAAACATGTATTGGAAAGAAAATGAGAATTAAAAAACATGGTCAGACTAAAGCTGAGACCATGTAACAGGATTTCTGCTTGTGTCATAATGAAAAAAGGCTTTTAAACATGATTGGTCTATATTTAAAGACCTCTGTCATAACATGAAGAACATATACAAAAATAAATGCTGAATCAAAATAAATGTATCGCAATTGAACACTACTTTTAAAACACTCCAATCTCTTTTTTGCATTAAAAAGACCAAACACTGTTTTAAAAAGACCAAAAAATGTTTGCAACTGGCTTTAGTCAAGCTCTGTACTTCCTCAAAGCTAAAACCTGTCTGTGGTGACTTACAATCCCAGTGAGACTCACGCCAGTAACTGATAGCTGATTGGCTGCTGCATGTTGGTCTCATTTGTAGTCCTAATACAGTAAATAATAATTGGACAAAAAAACACCACAAATCAACCAAGCAACAACAAAAGCAAAAATATTTAAAGACCATAAAATACTCCAGCCACTAGGGGTGCAGTGCTAACATTTGTGGACTGAGAGCATGCAACGATTAACATGCAGACATTTTTATTAATTCTCTGAGTTAAGAGAGATCTCGTTTTATACATAATTTAAAAAGTTCCTACATTACGCTGTATGTAATATAAAATGTCTTAGAACACTGTGAGCTGCAGTTCTGCTTCAGCTCCAGGGACCCAGCATTGGATTTTCTCCCAGTGTCAGAGCTTAATCTCAGTGTTAAAGCTGATTCTGCTCTTTCTCATGCTTGATCATTTGGTCCTGGGAGTGCCGATTGGCTGTTGGCTACTGTGAATTATCACGTCACATATCGGCGTGCGTCGTAATACGTTGGTCTATGCGCAATTGTTAGCATATGTTTTAGAATAAAATGACAGAAATTATTATAAAAATAACTGCAAGCAGTAATGCGGGGCCAAGCATCCAGTAGGCAAAACGTGAGCAGAAGCACCATCAAAATGTAAACCAAAGACATGAAATCGACAAAAAAAAAAAATTTGAGCACTATTTAAAATTTTATAAATTTTGACCATTAGGTGGCGCTCTTAGTAATTAACGCCCAAAATAGCTGACACAGGAAAAATGGACATGGTTTGACTCGGCTTGATGCTCCAAACGCGCTGATACCAATTTCATGATTTTTGAAAAAACGGTTTGGGAAATACAGGCCGAATTGCCATATTTTGATATCTCCGGACCACTAGGGGGCAGAGCGACGAAACACTGCATGCAGCCCCAGATCATAGGTGTTACAACATAGACAAAGTTTGGTGTACATAAGCTAAAGCGTTGCGAAGTTATAGCCTTACAATCATTTTTGCGAGTTTTGCGCAAGGATCATTCACTAATAATTCAATAACGGTTTACCGAATCAAAAATACAAGAAATAACTTTTATTCGGCATAGTCAGTAGATGATATGGAGCGAATTTCGTGAAGTTTGGACGAAAGGCCACGGAGAAGTTGGCAAAAGTAGGTTTTACATAAAATTCAGAATGGCGGAAAAATTTAGATGGCGTAAAATGACGTCATAGGGTCAGGTTGATTGAGCCAAGGAATCAGCGGGAAGTGGAATTTCGTTTATACGACTTACGGTTCAAAAGTTATTAGCATAAACGTGGGTTAACTTATTAACCTATTGGTGGCGCTAGACGGTATTGTTTGAAGAGTTCAAATTTGGTCAGATTTTAGGTCAGAGGCTTGGCAGTGAGTGGGCCAAATTTCATAACTTTCCCACAAACGGTTCATACAGCTGCCATTGACTTTGCGGCGGAAATGGAAGAAGAAGAAGAATCGGAAGAAGAAGAATAATAGGAAGAAACGGAACAAACATAATAGGTGCCTTCGCAGCTTTGCTGCTTGGCCCCTAATTATGATAGTATACATACATGTTTACTGTATTCATTGTAAACAATCAATAATGTCATGTTTCACATTAGTGCAAAAAAAGATAACGACAAAGTGTGCGATTCGCCATTCTAAGGAATGCCTAGGCAATGTAAAGAATGCTAAAAGTAAGTAAAAGGTCTAATCCCACCATTCCCCTCCCACCATCCTCTGTGTGGTTGTTTAGGGTAAACGCAAGCATCATATGCAAAGATAATTATTAAAATGCGGCTTATTGTTGCGACAATGCTGTCAGTGCCACACCATGGAAATCAGCTAGAAAGCAATTTAGTTAAGAAACCGTGGGTGCTTTCCCATCATCTTTTTATTGTGTGTTCTCTACTGTGTGGCACCATGTCTGAAGGGAGTGGACCATCAGGGTGAGAATCAATGGTTTCACTATGGATTCTTTCACTTTCGACAACACATGTTGATTCATAAAGGCTTCTCCTCTTGGGCACTTTTTCCTTGGCATTGCATAAAATATCTAGTCAAAGCATGCAATGTCTTTGCATCGATTTTTCCATGATTTCCACTTTGCTAGTAACATCTACACTGAACTAAAAAGTAGATGAAAAGTGTTCATACATTCATGCAGAAGGGAAGGAGGGTGGGCATCTGGGTGAAGGTCCCATTGAGGAGATGAGCACCCTCAGTCTTCTCCAGCACCTGCTCTCCACTGTAGTACAGTATGGGCTGATAACAGTCTCCATCAGCTAGCAGCAGAGTGTGCGTGTGCCCAGCGGCCATGTCCCATACGCGGATCCCATCTGAAATCTATTACAAGCACAAACGCTTGATCAATATTCTGTGTAGAAGACAACGTACGTTCATTAACACAGGAGGCATACCATAGTGAGATCTGGAACTGTGTTAGGCGCATTCATCCGACCCAACTGCCCGAATTTATCACTGCCCCATGAGTAAACCTGTAATTGAGGGAGGTTTAATGTATGACTACTGGAGATCATTTCTATCAGCTGAAACAAATTATTAGAAAGAAAAAGCTGCATGCTCATTTGTCGAGATGTCTCCAACTACAGCTCTAACCCTATTAGAACATCAGTGTGAAACTGGGGGGGGGGGTTGCTTCGGTGAACTGCAATTCACTCCATGCCACACGGTGGCACAGAAGCAATTCACACTGTGTGAGGTGCATTCATAGAATCGCATGCAAATCGGGGTTAATGCACACGTGCGACAATTGTACAGATTGAAGTAAAAATGAGACACAGGCTGGCGAGATGCTTCTCAGATATCTGCGTCTCTCGGCGAGTCACAAACGCTTTTGTTTCGCCATAATGTCTATGATTAACAATGAGACTAAGCAATGAGAGCCACATCCAGAGGGCACAAAAGCATAAACTGCAATATAAACAGTGGTTTTGGTTCAGAAGGAGGTTTTCTTTTTGGTTTATTTGGACCCAATAAATTAATTTAAATTTAGTGTTCTCCCATTTTGATAACAATCCCAGTCTTGCCCATCAGAGTGACACCCGTGACCAAATCTTTCTCATGAGTGCTTGGTTGTGAGATGCAGTTTGAAAACATGGACACCGTTCTGTCTAAAATCATGGCGTGTGAAATCCTCTGCTGTCGATCTCTTGTGCTGTTTAAATTCAGCAACGACTGGATGCTTCTCCAGACAATCTCTGTAATTTCTCCTTCTGCCCCTCTGGGAGTACAGCTCCTCGTTATGTTCTCGAGTGCCACCTATTGCTGCCTTTCCCGGCTGAAGACACGTGACCACACGAGCCAATCACAGCATTTTAAACACACCGTGAAGACAAAAAACGTTTCTTGCAAAATGACGCACCGTTTTTCCGGCTGGTGTGTATAGTTACATTAGTGTCGTGTAATCAAGGCTAAAGTTTTACTGCCTGCAGCCCCTGCATTAAAAAAAACGCATCGGTGTGTAAAGGCCTTCTGATACCATCCCACAGCTCTCATTGCTGGTGTTCTGGAAGCGTTGGTCCCATTATGTTGCTGCATTTGGGAACTATTGCATTTATCTGCAACATTTGTGTGAAGTTAGATTTGTGTAAAAACAAAAAAAAGATAAATTTGTTTTGGCACAAATCTTATTGCGTACATTTTTATCGTGACCCATCACTCACCTCACATTGAGCCGTCAGCGCCAAGGAATGATTTGCTCCAGCCGTGATCTTGACAACCTCCATTTTGCTCAAGCTCTTTATGCAGAGAGGCTGTAACCTTAGGGAGTAAACAGATGTTCTAGTGAAGCCATGGGGTTAAGAAACTCAACGATAAATTTAAAAAAATCCTGGAAGTGAGCGTTTATGACTGCTCTGCTGTACCTAGGCAAATAATCTCCATGGCCCAGCTGACCTTCGTGGCCTTTCCCCCAGCTCCACACCTCAGTGAAGAGAGAAGGAAGAGAGCTTCTGGATTGGGAGGTAGCAGCTCTAGAATCTGAAACAGACACTGAAGTATATATCTTGTGTCTATGCATACTGTCTCTCGTGGAGTGACCTGATCTATCCTCTTTTGATCCAGCCGCGTGTTCTCGGTTACTGCACATGGCTGGAAAGGATTTATATTCTTCTTATTAGTGTTTAATTAGGTGCATTTTTAGATTTAAGTGGTCATGTGTTTGTGTCTAGTTTTGCTGAGCCTAAAGCTTTGTTCGATGTTCGTCTGCCATGATCTTTCCTGTCTTGCATCATGACTCTGCCCTGAACGTTACTGGCTCTTGTTTGGTTCCCCTTAAATTCTCAATGTGAGCTAGTTTCACAATCTCCGATCTTTTGTGTCCCTAGTCTAGAGTAATCAACTGTTTTATTCAAGTCCAGTTTCATATTTTCAGATTTTGGACTTTATAGTTGCTGAAGTGACCTTTCTGCCCCTCTGGGAGTACAGCATCTTGTTTTTTTTGTTTTTTTTTCTCAAGCTCCGCCTACTGCTACCTTTCCCGGCTGAAGACATGTGACCAAATGAGGCAATCACAGCGTTTGACGCACTGCTGAAAAAAAAAAAACGGCTCGGTGCGCATCTTGAAAACTGTGTGTTCTTTCCAGCTGGTGCTTAAATTCACATTAGTGGCTGTGTAATTAAGACTAAAGCCCCTGCATACAAAGATAAATACGTGTGTAAAGGCCTTACATTAGCCAATTTACTTCTTAAAATCTCAAAACATCACACGTTTGAAGCCCTGGTTTCCTCCTACTGTTTACAATCAGAGGGGAGGTGGAGATGGGCTGGGTTAATGGTAGACCGAGAAAGGATCTTAAGCCATTTTACAGAATTCACAAGGAATGTCATTTTCAGATGGGCATCAACATTACTCGTGATTAACAGAAAACCCCAGGATGGATTTTGACGATGTTAAGGAAGGGGGGATCTGTAAACATATCAATAAGCTACCATTTTGATTAAATAAACAAAAATGTTAGATTTTATTATGAGGTTGTAACTCCCCTGCATTGATACCTGGAAGAAGTGATACTTGAGGTTCAAAGTACCTGAAGAGAAGCCTCTGTGACCATGTGCTCCCGTCTCTTCAAGTGTGATGTCCGTCAGACTCCTGCTGTTCTTGCTCTGAAGAGGACCATCACTCTCTCTACTCTCCGCACAGGACTCAAACAAACAACCATTGCTCATACCGAGTTCACTGAGGAAAATGCCTCCATCCAAACTGGAGGTCTGTGAAGAATCATCAGAGGTGGAATCCAATGTCTGTGATAACTGTGGGGAGTGCATCTGCTCAGTGATGGCTTCTGCTGTGCTGTGCTTTCTGTCAGATGTGACTGGATCAGTTCTCGTTAGTGTTGGTGAAAGTTCATCACTTGGGTCTGCTCGAAAAGCAGAGGTCAGTGAAGACTGGCGGCTCAGAGAATTTGATACTCCACCTGCTGAGACCTCTGCTTGCTCAGCGAGGATTTGATCCGAAATCCTTTTGAGGTAGTCTTTTAAAGCCTGCTCATCAGGGTAGGGAGTGCTTTTGGTTCTTTGCAAGCGTGGGGGTTCAGTATGATCTGGTGGGGTCTCCTGGTTTGTGGTGCTTCCTTCGAAAGCAGTGGTCTGCTCTGTTACATGGTAGTGGAGTGGCACACTTTTTCTTTGTGGTCCCTGAGCCGGAGAACTATGTCCTGACCACCGACCTTCTTTTGAACCAACTAGTTCCACTCCCAGAGGGCAGTAATGCTCATCTGAAATAACGACATGGTCTTTTTTGTCAGTGAAGGTGTAATGGACCTCACTGCACTCATCACATTTATCCTCTTGTGTTTGCTGATGGTCTGGGGATATGGATAACTGAACCAACGCTAGGCTGTGAAACCCTCCACAAGCAATTTGAACCACATATCTTCCCACAAGATGCTCCACTTTTTGGGGTTTCCAGACTGGGAACATGTTGGTGACCAGTCCCAGTTGGCAGCCACTTCCCCAGGCCCACACCTCATGACTCCTGGACAAAGCCAGCGTGTGCTGCGCTCCACAGGCAACAGTCACAACTTTAATAAGCTGTGGGGGACGAGGCTCGTCATCTACCACACTAACAGGAGTGGGACTGGGCACCCAGTTGGATCCAGTGACGCCGCACTGGCCGTAGGAGTTCTCACCCCACATGTAGACGAGGCCATCTTCAGTTATAGCAGAACAGTGGTAGCTGCCCGCTGACACAGAGATGACATGCTGACCATTGAGGGAGCTCTCTAAAACAGGCCCAGCAGGCTGGGGTTCCTCTTGTTTCCACGGCTGCTCACCAAAGCTGTAAACCTGGCCCTCTGAGAGGAAAAAGATTGAAAGGACAACATAATTAATGAGAACATTTTTAAACAGCTGTGCAAAACCTACATGCAGCATGCACTGTAATTAGAGATGTTCCGATACCATTTTTCCCCTCCCGATACCGATCTCAATACTTGGGCTCAGGGTATCGGCCAATACCGAGAACCGCTCCGATACCTGGGTGTGTATCGGTATAAACAGCTGTAGCTGTTTCTCGATGGTTGCGAATCGTTTCTTGACGGCCTCAAGAAGGGTGTTTTTCATTGTTTTTATACCAGTGTCCTCCTGGCTCTCCCGAGCAAGCAGCTGTTTTAGAACTGTAACTGAGGGGATCACTTCCGCTACAGACGAGGTGGAGGAGCTAATCTGTTTTTTCATGGCTTTTTCCATGTTGCTTGTGTTGTCGTGTAGTTTACATGAAATGTGTTCACTGTCTCATAAAGCTTAGAAAGCGCTGTTTCGGAGATATATTTGCGACCATGCAAACTGTACCGAGGCTCCAAATGTTCAATTAAGCAGCGAAAGCCCATGTTTTCGACCACTGACAGTGGCTGGTCATCCAGTACAATAAACTCGATAATCCTGTCGGTTATCTTTATTGCTCATTGGCTGTCTTGTGTAAACTTTTCTCTTTGTTTGAATGAAGCTTCCAATGTTTGTTGCGTCTGGCGCGGCTTGTCCTTCTCATTGGTTGCTTGTGGCAACACGACACAACTTCCTGTGTTTACATTCTGAGCAGCGCCAGCGAAGAAGAATTGATTTCTCCAAAGCTAGCGGGCACAACAAGGTTATGTTTATGAAAATGGTATCGGATCGGTACATGGACTCAAATACTCGCCGATACCGATGCCAGATTTTTTTGTGGTATCAGCAGCATTTTCGATACTGGTATCGGAATAGGAACAACTCTAACTGTAATGGTATTTTTTTATAGAGGTGTGTCTCAATTTATGATTTTGTATAAGCGAGGCTGCAGCTCAGATCTGGTGTTTGTTAGTCTGTGTAAGGACAGTTAATGCTGTTACACTATCTAAAGGAGGGTGGAGATAAACAGCAGATTGTTATGTAAAACTCCAAATTTATGTACCTTCCCTTCAGCCTAGCCTCCCTGGTTGCCATTGGATAGCATTTCTCATATTTAGCTTTTCCTCTAACAGTAAAAATTTTTTCATTTCCTGCCTAATTTTGTGACCCATATTAAGAGTGGGCGATATCTCGATATTTAAAATATATCGAGATATTTTTTAAACTCGATATGAATTCTGGCATATCGTATATATATCGATATAATGTCTATTTTTAATTTTCACCACTTTTCTTGTTTGCCTTCTCTGTGCTGCGCTCGTCCGCGCCTCCTTGCTTTTGTTCCCGCTCCCCTTGCCTGTCGTCTCAATCAACATGGCGGCGCCCGCAACCAGCCCGGAGGCTACAGAACTTGTTGCAAAAAAAGAACAGCTGGCTCCATTATATGGAAATACTTTGGTTTTAAGTCGTCAGACGAACAACAGACAGATGTCTACTGCCGTGAATGCCGTGAAATTTGCTGCCAACCAAAGCTCAACTAATCTCCACAATTCTATAACGCGGAGTGTAGAATATGAAAGACAGAGCAGAAGGTGGTGTAGCGTCACAGAGTTCATGGCATTTCGCAAAGCGGTGGACATGGCACCCATATCCGTCTTTGAACAACGTGGCTTTAAACGTATGCTAAAAACACTTGATCCAAGTCAGATACAGTTTACCTAGTCGTCATTACTTTTCGAGACAGGAACTCCCGCGACTGTACACTACAGAGAGAGCGCGGCTTGCTGCTGAATTGGAAAAGGTTACTTACAACAGAGGTCCTGCAAAGATGAGCTTGAGTTGTTTTATTTTTGAATGAAAAGAAGGCAATGTGTATTATTTTACAGTTAAATTATTATTTATGTTATCAGGGATTTTGTTTATATCCTAAATGTTACAGGAGCACTTTGTTCCTATGCACTGCCTGTTTTTTAGTTGTTTTATTTTTGAATGAAAAGGCAATGTGTATTTCTTTATTGTTTTATAATATGTATACAAGGATTTCTGAAAGAAAATTTGCAGAAGCACCTCTGAGCTTCAATAAAAAACAACTTTGAAATTTGTAATATTTGTTTTTGCAGTAGTTTTTTTTTTTGGGGGGGGGGGGGGGTTAAATCCTGTCGATATCGAGATATATCGTATATCGAGATATAGCAAAATATATCGAGATATATTTTTTGCTTCATATCGCCCAGCCCTAACCCATATGAAGGACTTGTATTTCTGTTTAAGAAGGCGCTCTGTTTGACTTGCCAGACTGCAGCATCAATAAATAAAGCTTTATTTATTTCAATCCATTAGTGAGTTGTCCCTCCAGTCACCAACCCAACAGAGTTTGCCGGGAAACACCCGCTGGAGATCTCACTGCCCCGGTACAAGAAATAGAGTGATCGCTCCTTTGCCGTAGCAGATCCAAAGATCTGGAACGTGGACAAGCACCTCTACCTAACCTGGGGGGTATTCCAGAAAGCTTGGTTAACTTACCATATGATAAATCATAACCTCTGGGTTGATTTACCCAAAACAGGCATACCATGAGTATGTCGGTTCCAAAACACCTGAGAAGAGTTAGTTTAATCAACCTCCAACTGGTTACCCAGAGTTAATGCACGTGCACGGTGCATATATAAAGACATTTTCAATGGATCGCCGATTTCACGAGTCACCATGGAAAATCAAAGCGAAAAAAAGAGAGCGGCGTATTTCACAGAGGCGGAGTTGGAGGTTTTAATGCACGCTTACGAGGAGTTTAAGCCAATAATATTAAAAAGAAGCAATACAGCTGCATCGGCTAAAGCAAGAGAGTTGGCTTGGCAAAAAATAACGGACAGAGTAAATGCGTGAGTGTATTAAATTACAAATTTGGTATTGGCTCCTGTTTTATTATAATACAAAATAATGAAGTATGACTTATACAGCCTTTTGAATATGTTATATCACTACGAAAGCATTTACTTTTCCTGCCATTTATTTCTTTAGTTTAATAATGTATATTTCTTATTTAATAAGGTGTAATCCTTCTGGAGCCACAAGAAGTTTAAGCCAAGTCAAAATGAAACACAAAAACATTCTGCAAAAAGGTAATATTTGATTACACAATTACTGAATTATTATTATAACAGGATGTAGTATATTCATTCTGTCATGTAGCTAATAGAAAGAAGACTGAAGCCCGTCTAACTGGCGGGGGCCCACCACCACCTCCCCTCACCCCATCTGAGGAGCTGGCTCTGTCCCTTAATAAAGGGCGACCAGTGGTTGCTGGCATTCCAGGGGGCAGTTCCTCACACACACCATGCACCACAAGTGATGGTGAAAAAATGGTGAAATGTAAGTTTACCTCTATGATTTGTTTTCATTTTTTGTCCTAATAAATTACTATCTCTGTCTCTTAAAGGCTTTTTGAACAAGATAAATTTATATAGGCTTATTTTATTTAACTGCATATGATGTATAGGCTACTGTGATCTTAGACTGACATGTTACTCTTTTCATGTATTATTTTCTTTAATAATATTGAAATATAAATTAGATATTATTATAAATTTGAATTTTATGGGTTGTGTGTTTTTACAGATACTGATGGACAGATTGTATTATTGGACCCTCCAGAAAGAACACAGTCTGTCACAGTTGTAAGTGACTTGTTGTCTGGTACCTTTAGTTGCTTTTAGGTTTGTTTGTTTTTTTGCCAGATAATGTATACTTGAATATTTCTCCTGTAGGATGAAGATGATGAAGATGACGATGAAGAGACCACATCTGCTGTGACAGAAGTGGACAATGCTGGTAGATCCACTGAGGTATGATGCATACCATTATAATGTATTGCCCCTTTTTTCATTAGAGTAACAAACTGTCATTGTCCTTTCACAGTACATACCTAGGGATTTGCCCACAGATGAGGGTCCTTCAACCTCAGCACACGATCTAAGCAGGGTAACAATTTGTGTCCATATTTTAATTTTATTGTCTGACCAAACAATCTCATTTATTACATTTTTTCCACCTTCCTAGTTGCCAGCAAAGGAGCTGTATAAGGTCCATCTTCAAAAACAAATAAGAAAAAGTGACATGGAGATGGACCTTATACAGCTTCAAATGGAAGAGAAAAGGCTCCTCATTAAAAAAGCAGCACTTGAAATTGAATTACTGGAGCATCGCGCTAAAGTGAGAACTTGTCTGAATATTAATCTGTTGCATGTTAAAAGTGTTGTGTGTGTGAGTGAGTGAGTGTGTGTGTGTGTGTGTGTGTGTGTGTGTGTGTGTGTGTGTGTATGTATGTATGTATGTATGTATAAAGCAATATAAAAAAAACATTTTATTGAATTTTACTTTTATTGTTTTTCAGGAAAAAAAGAAATAAACTGCCTGGCAGACCAGTGCAAAAAAATTAATAAAAGTAATTTTGACAGATCCTGTCTCTCAAAAGTCTTCCGTCTCTGTTGGCCTGTAAAATCTGTAGGTGTTCCTCTGGGCCATCTTCCTCAAGACAAGGAGGGTGGCTCTCTCCTCTTATAGTGGCAATATTGTGAAGCACAACACAAGCCACTATAATGTCGCATGCTCTCTCTGGACTAACCCGGAGCCCACGCAGACACTGAAACCGAGATTTGAGGATCCCTATAGTCATCTCCACCTTGGCCCGTGTTCGGCTGTGAGCCAGGTTAAACCGTGTCTGTGGTCCAAACTCAGGTTCAGGGTAGGGTGTCATTAAATAGGGCAGACAAGGGTATCCTCTGTCCCCCAGCAAGTAACCATTGTACTGTCCTGTAATGATTGAAGTGTACAACACAAATACAGTAAAAAGGGAAAAAAAATTAGTATAAAGTAAAACATACCCTGCTGAAATGTCTGGCATAATGATGACTCGCTGAAAATTCTGGCATCATGCACAGATCCTGGCCATTTTGCCTCAACATTGGTAATGATTTGAGTTGCCTCACATATTACCTAGTTAGTGGAAAAAGTAATGACTTTAATGATTTTAAGAAGGGAAAAAATTAAGTTGTTACCTGCACATTGATACTATGAACAGATTTCCTATTAACATAGTCTCCCTCATTTATTGATGGAGCTTTAATAGGAATGTGAGTGCCATCAATGCACCCAATTACATTTGGAAATCCTGAAACAGAAAGTTATGGAAGTATGAAGTGTGTGTGAGCATAATTAATACATGTGTATAGATATACATAATATGACTAAATATTAAATATGCGTCATAGATTTTACTACAAAGGACAAACCTGCCATTCTGTGGAATTCGTCTTTAATAATAAGCAGAGGTTTATGGCCAGGGAACTGTACAAACGTGGGTAAGAATTGTTTAAGTGCCAGACATACAGTACGAACGGCTCTACACACAGTTGCCTTTCCCACATGCTCTGAACCGCCCACACTGTACAAAAAATGTCCAGACGCAAAAAACCTAAGTGCTATGCACAGAATGTTTTCTGTGCCAAACGCAGAACCGCGGTTTGTCACATTCACGATATGCGGTTTTAAAAGACGTGTTAAATAAACTAACGAATCTTTTGAAAAACGATAACGCTCTTTCAAATATTCATTAAGGGTATGCAAACACATCAATACGTGGTCTTATAACCCTCTCCCGGCGAAAAAAACCTCGTATAATTTGTGCTTCTACTTCCACAGGATCCTCGTCAAAAGGGCACGCCATGCTCACCAACCTTCTGAAACGAAGTTACACTGAAACATAACCTGCCCCCGAGCAGGTTATGTTCAGAGAGTCAGTTGCTATGGTTACATACATACCCAGAAAGTTACCTCCGTTTTTGGAACCGAAAGTTGAGGTTATCCACGAACTTACCCTTAAACATACCCAGGTATGTCACATAACCTGCTTTCTGGAATACCCCCCAGGTTAATTAAGCTGGAATCATTTACTCCTGATCCTTCAAGGGAGATCATTTCCACAAACAGTGGTTATACAATTATAAACTACATCTGGTTATACGTTTTTTTTTACAGTCAAAATTTATTTAAAAAAAAATAAATTATTTTTATTTTACTATAAAAATAATAATGCTATATATATATATATTGACCATAACATGTTTCTTTTTATATTTTCACATGAATGAATATTGTTTCTTCAGCAGTAATTATTATTCAGCAAAGATTTTATAGTAGAAAAATGATCAAGTCAATCAGTTTAAGCTGTTCTTAAATAAAACCCTGATGTCTTTCAGCAAAATACATATTAGTTTGAAACATTATGAAGATCCATTATTATGAAGGTGCTGAAAGCAAGGTATTAGTGAAAATATTTAGCTTTAAAACACTTAGAATGCTAAATAGCTAACAATAACAGCTAACTCGGCATTGAGAAAGATAAACAAAGGAGTAAGAGGGGGAAGATTCCTGATAGCGCAGCCTGCTGCATGTCTCTCCCTCAGGATAAGCAGAAGAAACCATATGTATGTCAGTCAACTTCATTTAAAGAGTCTGCCTATTCCTGGTTGTAACTCCCTGTTTGTGATGTAACTTCCTGTTCTATCTCAGAACAATACAGTTCACAATAATTGATTCATCCAATCATGTAGTACAAGATTTTCCGTTTAATCACAAAACCAGCACAAGAACATTCATTATCAACAGTCTTTTGTACATACACAACCAGACATTAAAACGACTTTTCATAGAGATATATTTCTGCATTCACACAGTATAGTTATTTTATCATGACTTACGATATATACAGATTCTAGAGGTTGCATTGATGTAAAACGAGGTTTATTCTTTAATGCTTTGTAACGGATTTTAACAGTGATCGACCCGTCTGCTCACGCACAGCCATGTTAAAAACTCATCTTGTAAATACAGAAATCCATCTATCGTATACTTTGAAGAAAACGTACAGTACAGAGAGAGGATTCTGCATGCAGACGTCACATGCACTTCTCTTCTGCTAGAAAACAAATGTTTACAAAAACAGCCTAAATGAGCAAACCCATGATCTTTATAAACAAAGTTTTCTCATATAGTTACACTTTCAGGATGTTTTTAAGACAGTATATGGTGGCGATGTTCGATTTTACAGGTTTTTTTTTTTTTAATAATTACAGTGAAATCATGTCAAAACGAAACTCATGAGGTATGTGTTGCATGGACCTTCTCTTCACACACAAACTCTTAATAATTGATGATTCATCACAATGGAATGTGTCCCAGTCACACAAAGTGCTTCATGCGTACAGTACAATGTGCAGTCTAATATTAAAAACAATATTAGGAGTTTGAAAATTAAGAAGTGCACTGAAAACCACTCACTTCAATCCACCCAAGGCTTTCGCTCATTCTCTGAACACAACTGGATTCACATAGAATTATTCAGTGACATTTTGAAGCAAAGATGATCTGATTTCTCTACTGTGGGACACAATAATCTTGTGATCTTTACGAAACAAATGAAGCTAAATATTAAAAATAATGCATTTTTGGGGTGCAGCATCCCTTTAAATGCACTTGGTAAATAGATAAAAAGTGATTGTAGTTTTCGAGCAACAGAACAGTAGCATTCTTCATCAGACACAAGCCACATCTCATCTTCTTACGTATAAAAATACAAAGGCCAATTTCATTGAGAATCTCTTGCTTAGCATACCTGATCATTTCATTTTTACTAATATTCCTGTGAATTTTTGCTGAGTTTAGTGTTGAATTAACCCAATATATTAAACAAAGTACGATTTTCAGTGAAGCTATAATCTAAAAATGACTTAAGTTTGTTTTAAGCCAATAATGTTTTTGTTTTGCTTATTTTTAGCTGTTTTAGTGCTTAACAAAAGAAACTAACAATGCTAACATTTCAAGGATATCATCCAGTCTATACATTTCATCACCTATAGTTTTCTGTCTAAATGTTACCTATATTATACATATAATAAATGCATAAAAATTTAAGTAATGCATAACAATATAATATTTTATCCATTGTGACAATATAATTACTCAAATGAAAAACGCTTGGTCACATTTTGGTTCTTCTGAAACACAATATGCATATTTAGCGTAAACATACAGAGCTTTGCCAGAATAAAGCGTTATTACTTAGACATTTATCTAATTTTTAAGTTTTGGAGTGAAATTTCAATGGCTACTATTGAAATAATAAATCATGTTTTCATTCGTCACATGATCTAATTCATATGACAGTGTAACTAGCATTAGTGTAAACTAGTATGTACTGATATAAATGTAACATTTATTACTTAAATTCATATTTTTAAGACTCCAGCATAATGCAAATATAACTCTTATTATTGTCCATTTACATAAGACCATGTTACTATAGATTTGTTAAAATTTGATGTGTGCATAAAATATAGTAATATTAGTTTGCTTCAAAATAATGCGATGTAGGGAAACTTGTGGTAATGTACTGTAAATGGAACAGATTGTTTTTAATGCATGTAAAATAATGTACCATTGGCGAAAACAGTAATATAATGTAAACTGAACAGATTTATGTTCCTATCTGATAGTTGATTTAAAATAGTACTATAAAAAGAAACATATATTATATGTTAATGTATCTAAATTTACATTAAAATACTTTTGAAAACATAAATCTGCTAGGTTACAGTATTTCACTGTATGTTTTCATTAATAGTTTGCCATTACAGCATCTATCGATGTTGCTTTAAGAGAAGTTCCTCCCTCACATCTATGTTTACAGGTCATGAGTGTTGATTGAATGCGATTTTAATTAAAAATAGGCTTTTTTTGAGTAAAAGAATGACCTTTTCCATACAAATAGACCAAAGTGAGCAACAGATTAAAATAAAACAATGTCATGACCTCTTCAAAAATGAATATTATTGTTGAAAACATATAACTTGCTAGTTTACATTAGAATAAAGTTCTCTTAATGGAAACGTGGGTTAAAATACTATCGTATATAGTATAATATAATAATGTTAATAACATTAAAAATAAACAGATTACTGATGACATAGAGTAACATATAATAAATGGGACAGATTTATATCACTGTATGCTAGTTTACATCAAATATAATACTATTACAGAAAACATACAGTAAAATATTGCAAATGGAACAGAATTATATCAAATCAGCGTATCTGTATGTTAGCTTACGGTTTAACAAAGAACTACAATTGTAAACATACAGTAAGATACATATTTACCGGTATTTTACTTCAAATATATTGTACTAAACTTGTGTAAATACGGTATTCATTTAATTCCGTTATTTGTAACTTAATATTCACAGATGACAACGCCCATTATATGCATTTATTTCAGAATGTTAACAATGTTCTTTCTGTGAACAGATTCAGAAGATTTTTAATATAACCAGTAAATATTTGATAACGTGAAGTGGTACCTTGTTTAAGTGCTGAGATGCTGTGCTTGTTTCAGGTCGAGTTAAATGTGTATCTATGTTTGTGCCTGTTTCTTCGGATCGTCAAGGCCCAGGAAGCTTCACCTTGGACAGGATCACAGCTTAAGGTAAAGAGGGGCATCTAGGACACTTCTCAGGGCACAAGCTGGGCTTAACATTCCAGAGCAGAACATGGCAATATTGGGAAAGACGGCAGAAGGAATGGAAGATTTGGCTAATAATTAATAAAATATATAAAATAAATAAATGAGTGCCAACATCTTGTATTCTTTAGTACACTCCATGATGTTCTCTCCAGGTAAATAAGGCATTTAAATGAACTGAATTAAAGCACAGACACTTATAGGCTTGGGTTTAGAAGAGGAAAGTCAGGAAAGGACAAACTGGGAGTAAAATACAAGCCGGTTAGGATGGGAGTTTGAATGAAACAAGAGAAAAGAAAGAAGCAAATCAATTTCTACCACTATCTTTCTAAAATGTCAAGTATAAACATTGAGCAATACATCATTTAGGTTCTGGACACAAGGAGGCAGATTTCCCACATGAACAACATGAAAGTCGGTCTTCCAAAATGAATGAAGACAATTCAATGGACGTAATGTCAGTGTATGGGTCTGATGGTGAACACAGGAAACTAAAACAAAATAAAATCTGAAATTAACGCAATGAAAATTTTATAACTATTACCTAAACATATAGTGTCGAAGACGATTTCTACAAGTAACATTCAACAAATTAAAGCTAGCCATGATTACGAATACATATTATTAGCACTTAATAATAGTAGTAATAATACACCACTGAGTTTGTTAAGAGATAGGCACAAGTGATGGTGTAAATAAAAACCTGCATGGTTAGTTTTAACTAGTAGTGTTCCAATATCCATATTTGTGTTGAACCATTCAATGGTTCAAGATAACGGTTTAATATGCATATGTGGAATGCATTCTTATAACTGTGTGAGGGAAATGTTTAAATCGTTGTTTTTAGTTTTATTGTTACGTTAGCTTGTTGGGCTAAAGGTACCAAGTGGCAACTTCCTGCTTTCCCTCTTGAAGCCTAATAGGTTCTAGAAGTGAGCAGGTTCTCATTCACACCAACGTTAAATTGCCAACTTTGGAGCTGAACAACTCATATTTCCACCCCTCGCTCCGCTAGTTTTGTTCATTTAGATCTCTAGCTTTGACCTTCATGAACAATCTGAGAGGGAGATTGTTAAAACATGTGTTTGTTTGAGATTTATTGCGCCTTAAAGTTATGCATAATTTAAGGGTGAAGTTTCTCGAGGGGCAGATGATTGACAGTTCTTTCAACCTATCTCGTCACACATCATCCTCTGTTGTCGTTCATTCCAGCTAATTTCATCTGATGAATTTGGCTACGCCTCGTGTTTTTGAAATGTTACTGTTGGTTATTTCTTTTGCGTGTATGTGGTTTTTACGCCCACGTCACATGTCTGTCGATCTTTTGGCCATTTTTGCTAACTGGGAAGTTTAACGAAGGTGCTGGCTGGAGACGCCCACCTCATTTGACCTCAATTGACCGATTTGTTACGTCACTGACACTTCAGCCAAGTTTTATAGAGTCAATGAAATATACAAAGATCTAATACGTCACCTTGTGACCCAGAATGAAGTTTGATCTTTTTTCTGGACGTATATGAAGCGCCCTCTGGGGCTGTGACGTTCTCTCTCTTGGTCAGAAACTTTTCATTCAGGTAGCACAGCGATCTGCGCTAGTGTCTAAGGGGAATATAATGTCTTTGTTTATCTGTTTACATTGAAATAAATTATCGCAATTGCTGTGTCCTTACACCATGGCTCAAGAGTCGTTGTAGTAGTCACAACTATTGAGTTTTATTATTTGCTTACAAACGTTGACATGCACTTATCAGAGAAAACGCCTCAGTGTGAGCAAATATGACGAGCTCCCTTATGTAAACGTCAAATTGAGTGTATGTGGAGGCGACGTGATCCTTCAAATCGGTACTTTAGGAAAAATTCGGATTTGCTTTCGAATACGACACTGAACAACAAAAGAAAAGACTACAAGAATTGTTCCAACCAGAATGAAAGGAAACACTTACAAGAGATGCCACAATACTCCCTCCTCGATTCAATACGTACTTGTATTATGCATTATGCTGGCGTCCTGTTTGTATAAATATTAGTTTACGTATGTGAAAAGGCAAATGTCAGTGAAAGAATGTCAGCACACAAATATCCAATCAACGAACTGCTCCTTTATGTAAATATCCAATCAGTGAGCGCTAATATTAGAGGAGGGTGGGACTTCTCGAGTTTCACTCAGCCAGTTAACTTTTTAACTGAATGTTTTTCAGACATTTTGTTTTGCTGACAAATACAACAAAAATGGAAAAAGAATGGTAAACAAAATGTCTCCGTTTGCCAGCAATGTTTTGTCAGATGTAATTATGCAAAAAGGTAACATATGAAACACTCTTCTGCGCCCTCTTCAGATAGCTGTCCTGGTTTCAGGACCACTAGGTGTCCGTAACTTGTCTGCTTTAAATCCCTCTCTTGCTGCGCTCATTCGCTTGCTGCTGACATTTTTGTAGATGTGCCTTGATATTTGATTTAGCAAAATAAAGGGAATACTATGAACGCCCATTATTTATCTGTTCATGACAATTTGTTAAACCATCAGAACCTAGCAAAACCGCGGTAAAAAATGTACCGAACATGAGCTTTGTGTGCATTTTGTATTTGTAGTCATTATCACCCCGTTTTTATATAAAATTTGGATGAAGATAGAGATATTACTGGAAGCTAGAGGAGCAATCAACCAACTTCTGATCAACTAGTCTCCATTTTCTTATAGTGCATTAGTCAAGGTAAGAATGTTCGAGAAAGGCTGAGGGTGATTTTCATGTTTGTTTCTGGTTTTCCAGTGCATTATTGTGTCGTTATTTCACTGTTATTTAAGACACACTCTTCCTTCGTGCCTGCGGAGAATCTGACTGGTGAGCTAATGGTGTATAGATAAATCCTGCAGGAGCAAAACGAAACCTCTTATCTCCCTTCTTTCTGTACACTCAATTTTCCCTTCCGTCCCTTGGGTTTGGATGTAATCTTTCTTGTTCTCGTTCTTTCAAGAAGGCTTTTGGGGATCCCATAATTATGATGATGGATCGAGATCCTCTGTACAGACTGAGCTTACGACCAGAACGCTGCAGCTCAATGTACACAAAGATTTTGTTTTGTTTAAATAAATATTAAATAAGAGAAATATTGTGGTTAATAATGTTGAAAAACATTGTTGTTTTAAATGGAAGTGTCAATGTGGTTTCATTCTGAGTTTGAGCGAGGTCAACCAAGGAATGCACCAGAGGACGTAAACCCCCTCAACAGCAAACAAGGAAAGTATGTCATTTTCTTAAGAAACTTTATGACTGGTGGATTTTAAGAACTGTTCCAACATCAACAGAACATGCTTCTATAGGGAGGTTCAATAAAAAAAAACAGAACTGATTACGTGGGCTTCAAGCCCTGATAAGAGCCTGATTGTGGTCTTTGGACTTTTTCAACTCTTCAAATCATTTTTCTTTAAGAATAAATTGATGGAAGCTTCTTTAATTGTAGATGATCAAGGTTCAAATTGCACCATAGTATCTCAAATCTACATGCGCAGAGAGTGTTGGAAATAATTGGAGCAGGGTTTACTCTATTCTGATTGGTCAAATGGCTCTACTCAGCTATGATCGGTTCAAGATGGTTTGAACTTAATGAGTTTGAAGTTACAATAAAAATATCTATCCAGTGGCCATCTCCAGCTCCTCTTTTAGACAATTGAAGCAATGCCACAACGTCCCTTCATTTATCCAGTACTCCTCCAAATGCAGTGTTCCAGAGTTTCCTAAAGTACTGTACAAAGAAAAGAGGAGTACACTGGGATGGCACAAGCACACCAAACTAATTGGCATCACTGGGACC
Source organism: Danionella cerebrum (assembly GCA_007224835.1). Lineage (NCBI taxonomy): Eukaryota > Metazoa > Chordata > Actinopteri > Cypriniformes > Danionidae > Danionella > Danionella cerebrum. The sequence continues at coordinate 48,985 of SRMA01025489.1, read as the reverse complement.
ACTGAGATGCTACTCAATCATTTAAAGACATTAAGGGTAGCAAAAACAATACGAGTACTAAACAGTTATTCCTGGGGGGGGGGGGGTCGGTTTTTATCTGATCAAATTGCATTCAACAGTAATAGTCAGGAAATCAGCACAGTGTTTCTCACAGATTTTTTTCAACCCATGCATTCCCATACTTGAGTATCATTAACTGTTCTGCCATGAATGTCAACACTAGATTGGAACCAATCCATGAACACTCAGAGACTCTTTAAGGACCTGGGATGTCATCATAATACTCTATTAGATACTCTAGATTGTGCTCTTGTTTTTCTGGAAGTAGCAAGGAGTAAAAGCCCATGAAATGTGTGCAGACTGAGCCCCATCACCCACAGTAAAAGCACAGCATGAGACGTCCAGTAGCAGCTCAGATAGCTGTAGAGGGGTGTGTGAGGAGGTACAGTATAGAGAAGTCAGCAGCGTTTAGAAGTGGAATACCTGCTGCTGGCCCGGCGGGAGTTTATTAAAATCCTCAGCTTGTTTCCGGTTGCTGCTCTGCTGAAGGTGACGCAGTCGAGATGCGGCAGAGGCCGACGCCAGCTTCACAGAGCCCAGAGGAGGAGTGCCTGGAGGCTAGAGTAAAAGAAGACAGAGATGAATGAACATCTGGAGCTGGAAAAATTACATTTATCCTTATTTCTAAAGGACAAGCAAGACTTTGAAAAGGATAAAGGCTGTGTAAATGTACCATTTAAAATCTAAATAAATAATTTGAAATGAAGCCAACAAAAAAACAATATTGATAGACGTTTCAAACTATTAAAAATATTGTTTATAATAAACGTTGATCAATAAAGATAGTGATAAAAGAGAAAATATATAATCACACAATAAACATTTCAGTGTTTTAGCATTAAAATTCTTTAGTATAAAGGTTCTCTTCCCGTTCTCATGCTTCTGACACAACCTTGCAGTACTTTTAAAGTTAAAAAAATGTAATAATCCGGATGCTTTAAAACTGATATGTGGTTATAGTGAGCATCAAATATTTTGTGTTATGTTAAATCCTGATGTGGTAACAGATGGCAAAGCCATTCGTTAACTTGCCTCTAAAAAAAAACTAGCAGTAAGTGTTGGCAAAAGATTTATTTTTACAAAACCCGGGTTCAAAATGGACATTTTCCCTTAGATTGTAAAGCAATATGGTGAAACCGCCTACTGCCATTGGGCTAATATGAGGCAACTTCCAAGATTAACTGGTTAGCTTATAACTGAATAATCTAAATTCCCCGTAGGTGTGAATGTGTGAGTGAATGTTGCCCTGCGATGGACTGGCGACCTGTCCAGGGTGTACCCCCGCCTCTCACCCAATGTGCACCGGCAGACCCCTGTGACCCCAAAAATGGGAATAAAAGAGTTGGAAAATGAATGGATGAATAAATGCCTAAAACATTTGTACAGCACTGTCTTTTATGGGAAAACAAGATTCTAGAAATCGCTGTAAAGTCAATTTGAATTAATATAGCCAATAAATAGTGCACCAATAAATAAATAAACAGCTTGATGCATCTTCTCATTTTGTTACCGATACTGTGTACAAGAATGATGTTACTATAGAAAAACAACAGCGAGAACACAGCACTGAATGAAAGAAGTCTGCACAGAGCAAGCAGCAAGAGAGTTGACTAGCACCAATATGAGAGAAACAAGCTGATCTCGGCACTCTTTCACCCTTCTACACTCGTCCTCATTGTGAGACATCATAACACACACTAGAAAACGCAAGCTGGTGGTGCAATCAAAACCAACATCTCCAAAGCTGATGTGGTAGATTTAGAATCTATGTGAGAAGAGAGAGCTTTGTTGGTTACAATTACTGCATGTCCACCTGCCATGACATAATGCAGATATACATATTTCTCTGCAAGTGTTTTAGCGTTCATTCTGCTACTGCATGTACCCGTGTCTACAGAAATTCAGTAGAAGATGCTGATGGTTACAATTTCAGTCAGTGTTCAGTCACTTGTAATGATTTCCCTGCACATGGTTACAAACAGTAAGTTTTAATCTTGAATACGCTGTACTAATGACAGAAGAGCACTTGAGTTCATTTAGAAAACACTCGCTGGCATGTTTCTCTGTTTGTTTCTGGCTCTAAAAGGATTCACTTTAAAGGCTTTAAACTTGTTAAAATTGATTCGCTAGAGCAATGACACCATTACTGTCACTGTGTACAAGATCCTCAGCTTGATGAGAGAAACGGCGATGACCTTCCCTGATACTCAGACCTTCAGAGAGATAAAGATACTTTATTCTTTGTATTGATGATTGCTAATTGTTAACATGATTTTAATTTACTTTAGTTACTTTCAACTAATACTGTTTTTTGTGACATATTCCAGTCACTTTTCATTAAATACCAAGTACAAACCTGAAGGGAAACCAGTTCGAAAAAGCCAAAACATTGGCATTTTGTAAATAAATTCTGGTAGGGCTGGACGATATAGCAAAAATTTCTGTCACAAAATGTTTCTTAACCTCTTAAGCCCTGAGGCCTATTTTCCGAAAATCCTATACTTTTACTTTTTAAGGCATTTCTCAGCTTTTACAAGGCCTAAACTGCAAATCTTGGTATCAAAATGAAGATAGGTTCTTGGGGAGTGGTGTGGATGAGTTAATTTGACAGTCAAGAACACTGGGTAAGAGTAATTGATGTTGGAATGGCCAAAAAATGAACTCCGCCTAAAAAAAAACACATGTTTCCTCCAATATCTCCTTATTTTACTTATAACGAAGCAAATAAACACAATCAATTGTAACCACTACATGTCAAGAACATCTGTAGCAAGTTTGGTGTTCATACTACAAGAAACTAATATTCTGTAAAGGTTTTGATTGAACAAAGTTCAGGCGTAATCCATGTTGGCACAGTTTGGCACAATTTGGCACAATAACTGAAATATGGAAAAAATCTTGTCCAAAGCTTCAGCTACGTTCATAGTCTTCTTTTCTTGCTTACGGGACATGATTTCAGCAAAAAAAACTCCTAAAGAAACGCTGTAAAAGGGGGGTGGAAGCTCATTTACCCCATCTTGCTGCGCTTTTGGGAACCTTTCATTCACAAACGCTTTCGACGTCGAGCTTCTGCGTGTCCCTACCCCCCGACCATCTGTCCAATCCGGAGCTCTATATATCGCTGGAAAGCTCTGATTCTGAGGAAACCAATCAGCTCAACCATTTTGAGACTGACGGGATCGCCGACGAATCACACGACGCGCAGCGTGGAGAGACCACCTCTTACGCACGGGGAGTCATTCCATATTTGGTGACGTCATGAGGCCACGGAGCAACAGAAAAAATACAAAATGGAGTTTTCGCGAAGCTATCGACCGGACATAACAACAAATGGACTTTTATCGCTATGGAAATAACTTTTTGTTGAAAAAACGGCAAAGGTAAGACAAGATTTACATGCTTGCTTGGTTTTTGCTGGCGTTTTTTCGTGGAACTTTCGCTCCCTGCTCTGAAATACTTCATTCAATGTAAATGAGTTGCATATCGCTGGATTCTGCTGGTTGTTAGCTTTCATTTAATGTCATGGTTTTGGTGTTTCCGTTTATATTGTGGATACATATCGCACATAAACAAAAACGTGGTCATGAATTATACTCCGGACATGTTGTTGTTTATTTGCATGGCGTTCGAGCTGTGGTTAACGGATATGAAATTGAATTAGATTCGTTTTTAGAGGAGTTTCCGCTGAACACAACAGTATTTAATATGTGTGGGTTATTCTCAGGGTTAGTGAGCTATGAGCGAAAATGTAACGCACAAGGGGGCAAGTCCCCGGTACCGGGGACTCTCGGGCTTAAGAGGTTAATTTCGGTCGATACAAAATAATTCCGATATCAATATGGACAATATCACAATGGATGTGTGTACCTGTGTCTGCAGACTGAATTTGCATACACCTCCAGAGTACTTTAAAAAAAAAAAAAAACACTACAAAAAATTTTGTTAACTTGTATTTCTATTTGGCATTTACACACAAGAAATGTGAAATATACCATTAAATAAAATCCAAATAAATCGTGGAGATGACTGAGATCATTTTCCATACCATCCACCAAAAAAAATGGCTTCATGTCCTTAGCTGAGAAGTTTGTGACAGCCCTAGTGTCTACCCCTAGTAGACCAGGGGTATCAAACTAAATATTGGAAATGGATTTAAAACTGGGCGGCACATTGGCGTAGTGGGTAGCACCGTTGCCTTTTAGTTAAAAGACTGTCGGTTTCAAGTTTGCAAGTTCTCCCTGTGCTTACGTGGGTTTCCTCTGGGCACTCAGGTTTCCCCAACAACCCCAAAAACCTGCGGTTAGGTTAATTTAATAATCAAAACTTGGTGTGAATGTGTGTTGCACGGCGATGGACTAACGACCTATCCAGGGGTACCCCTGCCTCTCACCCAATGAGCACCAGCAGATCCCTGTGACCCCAAAAGGGAATAAATGGGAAAGAAAATGGATGGATGGCTTTAAGACTCATTTCACCTTTATTGAAAAAATATATATAGCAATAAATATTGTTTTGAATTATTGTCCAGCCCTAGATCGTAGTGTTTATTGCTGGAGAAGCCGCTTCTTTCTCATTGAATTCCAAACAAACACATGCGCACTTACCAAATAAGATTTGCATTTTCCACTCAAAATCTTATTTATGTTATTTAAAGATTTTCTTGTTAATAACATGTTGTTCATATTGGTCTAACTGTATGGGAAATTTGATTCCATGACTTAAAAAGTTTATGTAAAATCACATTCAAATAATTTTCATTTATTTTCTCCCCCAGGCTTATTCCGTAAAGGGATTTTTATTTTGAAAACTTTGTAATTGCTCCCCAGTTAGTCATTCATTGCTTACTGATTTGCAAGAGGCAGAAAGAGTAGACATTAGATGTTTTTTCAGCTAAATAAAGCCTTGACAATCTAACCGTAATCGGGCGATAAAGTTCATGAGTTAATAAAAAACATTCAACCAGTTTGTTTATTTCAAAGAAGAAATAATCGATTCCCCAGAATGAATACAACCCTCATAAATGTTATGGTACACAATACCTTTCTATTTTGAAATCAGGGCTAGAAATATTTCTATTTCCCATTCTTAAAGAGGCTGGGCACCCCCATTATTAAACGGTAGGGGAAACTCTGACATTTATCTCCTCATATTTCACATTGGCGCATTAGATAGATAAACCAAAAGAAAGATAAGCAGTAAAGCTAGCTTTGAAGAGAGGATAAGTTGACAGTGTTTAGGTCTGAGAGCAGCAGTGATTGGTCAAGTCTCACTGGCACTGTACCTCTCTCCACACAGAGCTTCTGATCCACTGGCCCGGCTCACCAGCAACACTGAGCACAGGCACCACCCTCTCAAACGCCTGCCGCATCAGTGTTATAGTGTTGTAGTGCAGTCATGAATAAGACAAAACAATGTTGTTTATAATAAAGGAGGAGTCTTCTGTTTAGACACAACTCTACAGCTTTATAAATAGCTCCAATAGTAAGATCCACACACCAAACTGTTCTTCAAGCTTCAGACAGAAGACAATCAGCTCTTACCTCTAGCTCAGCCACAATCTTCTCCTCTTCCTCCTCCTCACTTTTCCTCATTCCAGAAGCAGAGATGACTGGCGGTGTGGATGAAGGTCGCGGTCCATCTGAGCTTGATGGGCGTCTCAGTTTTACCGGAGTAGTCTGGGATTGACTCTGTGCTTCAGCTTCTGCTCTGTTCTCAAACTTCTCCAGCTTCTACGTGCATAAAAATTGATTGACAAATGACAATTTATTCACCAGGAATTATTGATATTAATATTTGAAATATCCAGAAACATTTTTTTTTTGTATCTTTGTTAAAGAAAAGACTGCGGTTATGTAATATTCAGGCATCTGCATACTCATACTTGAGCCATCTTAACATAGAAAACCACATTTTTCCAATTACTCACACTCTTGACACTCTTGCTGATGGTGACCACCTCCCCGCTGCTGTTTGTTGTGAGCCCATGGCCTGATGGGAAACTTCTTCGCGGTGGAGGAGGGGGTGGAGACTTTGATGGCTTCTCTGTACGATAGCGGGCTACACTCAACTCACCTGATTAAACGATAAAGGTGATTGTAAAATAAAATTCCATTCATAATAGATAATAATAGATAGAATAAGAAAATGTATGATGTGGTGAAATAAATCTCTTAATAACTCATAAGGTGGTGGTAAGATGATTAAACTGCAAAAGTAAAACTAGATGGATAAAGTTTGTACACAAACTTTGTAGTTGGCTTTTAACTGCAGATGAAAAGTATTTTTTATAAGCAAAATGGATTGGTTGCAGAAGAGGTAGAATTGTGGCTGTTATGGAGAACTCAGTGACATCATAAAAAGTTTGCCATGCTAATATGAGTGATCCAACCCAACCCCGATGTCTCCGTGATTTTCCTTAGCTGAGCTAGTGGCATGACAGATTGGTTGCTATGGTAAACAGTCTGGTTGCTATGCAGGGGTCAGTGACATAATTATCATCTTTGTCACCAAAAATATAAACCAACTCCTGTGTCTTTATCATTTACCAAAGCTAAGATAGAGTTCAGAAAAATTGGTTGCTAGGGTCAATTTGGTTGGTAGGGAGCCGTCAGTGATGTCATATCTTTGTCATACCCTAACCCTCTTATTGTAATCAACATAAACAAACCCCCATTTCATTTTGATAAGTCAATCTTGATAAGCTCTAATAAGTCAATGTAAATAGTTAAACCCATCTAGAGCATGGGGTTCAAATACTTTTTCACAGAGCTTGGTATGATGGTCAGGCATAGACTGATTTTGAGTTACACAGTTTTGTAAAGGTTGACTTGATGATTTTACAGTCATGGTTAATTAAAAGGTGATTCTAATAAAAGACAGCAAAAGGATAAAAAAAATCTAATGTGATTATAATTATAAGGTGTAGTTTGCTGGACTACAAATGGATTACAAGTTGATAATAAATCTTGACATCTTGACCATAAATAATAAATTATGGTAAATTATAGTAAAGGACAGTATAAAAATAAACAGGTGATTGCAAATACTGCACCAATTTTAACTTGATGATATGAAGATGGAAAATAACTGTAATGTTCAAATAAAATTGGTAAATCCCATCATCTCACCAGAGCCTCTGCGAGAAATTGGGTCTTTCCCTCCTGGTTTTGCTGTGGATTTGCTGGGCTGATGTTCTGGAGTTAAATTAGGTGTGGATGATCCCGATCCGGACGTGTGAGCAGGAAGGGAAGCCAGCTGGGGTTTTGGTGGCACAGCAGGTTTGGTGATCTGTTTGGCAGCAAAGTCTAGGTCGGGAATTGCTTTCATCAGCTCAGCTTGAGTTTCCTCCAACAGACGGTTGATGTCTTGAGCACTGAACTGAGTCAGACTGGCTCTCTTCTCTTCCCAGTCTCGTTCTGCAGCCTGCCGACAAATACACACACACACACACACACACACACAATAATTAACCAAGTGCCACACAAATGACGAGAAAAGTGAATTTATGTTAAAAATAAATGCATTGTATATTTGCATTATAAACTCAAAGGCCACTTTATTAGGTACACCTTGCTAGTACTGGGTTGGACCCCCTTGGCCTTCAGAACTGCCATAATCTTTCTTAGACAGTTTCGTCCGTACTATCATGATAGCATCATGCAGTTCTTCATGCACATCCATGATGTGAATTTTTCACTCAACCACATCCCAAAGGTCGCACTACCGGATTAAGATCTGGTGACTATGGAGGCCATTTGAGTACAGTAAATTCATCGCCATGTTCAAGAAACCAGTCTGAAATTATTCTTTGCATTATCCTGCTGGAAATGGCCAACAGAAGATGGCTACACTGTGGTCAAAAAGGGATGAACATGGTCAGAAACAATACTTAGGTAGGCGGTTGCATTGACACAACCAGCCAGCTGCACCCCCACCACCAGCCATAACTGGCAGGATGGATCTATGCTTTCATGTTGGTGCCAAATTCTGACCCTACCATCCAAATGTCACAGCAGAATATGAGGCTCATCAGACCATGTAAAGTACTTTGGTCCAAATTTGTTGAGCCTCAGTTTGCTGCTCTTAGCGAACAGGAGTGGCACCTGGTGTGGTCTTCTGCTGATGTAGCCCATACACCTAAAGATTCGACATGTGGAACGTTCAGTAAAAATGATTTATGTATACCTTGATTGTAACGAGTGGACCATGTCTACATGCCTAAATGTGATTGGCTGATTAGAATTTTGCGTTAATGAGCAGTTGGAAAGGTGTACCTAATAAAGTGGCCGGTGAGTGTATATTTTATATCAATGATAACAATATAAATAAATACAAAACTGGATAAAACAATTACATACAGTACCATTTATTGCTTAAAAAATCAATAACTAACAATTAAATAATAATAATTAATAGCCTCAAACCATATTCTGTATATGCAAATATAACTAATTTAAAATAAAGTGTGTCCATTACCAGGCGGACCTCGACTGAAACGGTTTTCTCAGAGTCTCTGCGAGCGGACAGATCTTCAGGCTTCTTGCTGCCCACAGATGCCCCATCCAGCTCAGGTAGCAGAGTATCTGATGCTCCGGCTGCAGCCAACCAGTTTGCAAGTGCAGAAGAACTGTTAGAGACAACACTGGTACCCAGACTAGTGCCCACTACAGACGCAAGAGCATCTGAGAGACTGTTGGTGCCACCTACAACCAGGCAGATGATCAATTCAATCAATCATTACATGTATACATCTATATAGTTTAACACCCCTAACCTAAAGTGCAAGCACTGGTCAGTGCAGGGTTTCCAGCACTGGTGCCCAGGGAGCCAGACAGAGAGACAGTAGTAGATAAAGAGCCACCGAGCTCAGACAGATTGAGAGATGGGCTGTTGAGGAGATCCAGATCAGAGCTGCGACTGAAGTCTGCCTCACTCGAGCTTGAAAGTGACCCGCTGAAGTCCTCGGGGGTTCTCCAAACGCCTTCAGATACCTGCCTGAAGTCACAAAAACAACAGTGAATCATCTTCACACACAGCGTTCTGCTTGACTTTGATATGCTCCATATGGTTTATAACCGATGTCTGTATGAAGGCAGGTTGAGGACCTCTCAAGGATAGATGTGCTGTGATTCACCTTCTGAGTAGAGAGAGGGTGTTGGTGATGTTTCGGCAGCGTTTGAGCAAAGCCTCCAGTCGCAGAGGTTCCTCCTTCAGGAACTTTACCGCTTCCACCTCCACCCTCAACACCACGCGCATCTTGCTCTGGAGAGTGGGGAACTGATCTAAACACAAGCAATGATGATAAAATATTTTCCTTTTTAACTTTTTATGTCTTTCAAACAAAAATGATCACAAAAACAAGTTGGGGTCAGAATAGCAGGAGTTGGTGCCTGCTCCTTGATGGTGGCTGAACAAACTCAAATAGAGTTGACAAAACTCTATAATCGCTCATCAACTTTCTCTGTAGACTCAGGCTTTGATTTTTAAGCTATGATTAGTCAACAGGGGCATGCACATAAATGACTGACGAAGGCACTGAATAACCAATAGTCTTCTAGTTCAGACCCCCTTGACCGAGACCAAGTCTGCAGAGTATCAGGACCAATGCCCAGCTGAAATCAGAGAGTACCTAGACCAAGAAAAAGCTAACACCAATACCATGACTGGCCAAGACCAAAAACAATTAATTGGTTTCATCCTACTATTAAACACAGTTCGCATGTCAACACGTTTTAGAGAGGTGATGTTAGATTTTATTTCCGTCGTATGGCATTGTCAGACTTGGACATTTTTAAATTGTTCTCTGAATCTTAAGTGAAGTGTGACTAATGTTAAATGTAATAATCACCAAGACTGAGATCAGAGACAGTTGAGACCGAGATGATACCAAGATCATAGAGACTCAAGACCGAGACGATACCAAGACCACAAAGAGTCGAGACCATGACAAGACGGAGACCATAGAAAATTGGTCTTGAGACTAAGACAGGTCCTGAGCACTACAGCACTAACTTTCTCCTCTTTTTAGTCTAACAGCTCCCTGTGATCAGCCACCAACAGTATAAACTGCTCAACATCCATGATTTTTTTCTATGTGCTCTTTGATTTCTTCTCTGTTGGCGTCCGTTGTCAAAGGTTTGTGTGAATCTCAATTCGGACCGCAGTGTAGAGGTCTTGAGACATAGTGGTCAGCGTAGGAAACTTGTTGCAGACACATTAAGCTCATTACACTTCAAGAACAACAGCACAATTGGTCCAGATTTGAAAGAAACTAGAGGGAGCCAGTTCTACTCTCATCTACTGTCTGGAGTGATATTTATGGAAGAGTAGCAGCCATTGATGTGGGAACAAGGCCAAGTGACTAAAGTATTTAAAAAACCTACATCCACAGAAGAACAGTGGTTAGTTCTTCAAGATGTACAGGATAACATACCACCTGAGTGAAAGTGAGTCTAGAAGAACTACTACTGCTTTAAGCCAAAGAGTGGTCACACCCAATATATTGTTTTTAATTTAACCTGCATTTAGTTTATTAACGAAAATAAGTGATTCGAATTTTGCAGCAACCTTCCTAAACATTTTCAACGATACTGTACATCAATAAAAATAACACTCATGTCCAAAAAACAAATCTGTTCTTCTGAGAAGGTATGTGTTTCAAACACACTTCCAGCTGATGCAAAAAATAGAACCTGATTTGAACAATTAATTGATCAAATATGTTTTGTGAAATATTTCATTAATCATTCATTTTTTCATAATCACAAAAAAATGTATGTTCAGCAGCCGAACAATCTGAACTGCAATTTCTTATGAACCAGAACAATATGTTACTTGTTTGAAAACATGAAGTCCTACAAATGTTTAAATTTGACTCACTTTTGAGTTCAGTGACAGTCTCTCCAAGTTTCCGGAGCTCCAGGCTCTTCTGCTCAATTTCCTGTTCAGTCACAAGGTGATGGTTAAGCCCCGCCCCCATTCTCATCTCCTCCACAGATCGCTCCAGATCACTGTGTACACGTACAGACAATTCAGAATGCCGACGTTAGCAGCCTTGGAACAATACAATCAGCTAACGACGTAAAGGTTAAAATTATAAGACAAAAATAAAATCTACGTGCTACCCACAATTTTAGACGTTAGTCGGGATTAGACCGACTGAATGGGAGCGAATCACCGTGAGAGCGACTGACGAACATATTAACGGGCAAATTAATTTGCAGGCGTAGGTGATTGATTAGCAATCAGCCGGGTATAAAGCCGGGCGTGCCTAAGCCTCAGTATGCAATTTTCCTTCGGAGCTGACTGAGTGAGACTCTCTCTCCTGAACTTTGACGCTCTTTTCTCTCGCTTGAAAGATCAGTAGCTTGCTTACCTCTCTGCATACTTGGTGTAGACCTCTGCTAGCCCAGAATAGCACGCCACCAAAACGCCAGCACCTCGAAGATCTTCTCAGGCAAGCCTGTCCAGTGTTTCAGCCGTTTTCTCATAATCCTGTCCGTTTTTCACGACACGATGAGCAAAACGTGCATTACTCCTAACTGCGGTGGATTTATCTCGTCAAAAGACGGTCATGAGCACTGTGTGGAGTGTTTGGGCTTCAAACACGCCTGCGCAGCGTTTGTGAGGCGAGAGTGTGTGCACTGCAACGCTCTGCCGGGCCGCACGCTGAGATATAGAAGGTCTTTCTTCGAGGAAGAGGACGCCGGAGCTTCGGCTCTTGGCGCTCCTACGAATCGGAGTGAGCCGGCTGTATTCTCCCCGGATGTTTTGGGTCGAACGGTGTCAGGTGACTCCTCGCACCACCCCCAAATGCCGAGCGTGCTCCCCGTCTGGTCCGCGAATGAGTCGGAGAGCGCTTCGGCGTTACCCGGCCCCTCGTGTGATCCTGATGACGATCTGCTATCCATCGCGGCATCGGAAGGGGCGCGATCTTCGAGTTCTTCCAGCTCAGCGCTGCCACCCTCCGGGGTCTCGGCCGAGCCGGAGCTCGATGCTCACGCGGTGCTCTCCAAAGCCGCGGCCGCAACTGGGCTTGAGGTGCCTACGCCCTCTAGCTCAGCGCCGTCGCGGCTGGATGACTGGTTCCTGGGTAAGGGCCGGGGCTCCGTCCCCCGCGCTCCTGCGGTCCCTTTCTTCCCGGAGGTGCACGAGGAGCTTACAAAATTCTGGTGGGCTCCCCTGTCTGCCAGGGCTTCTAGCTCCTCCCCCTTCACCGCTCTGGATGGTGCAGCAGCTAGGGGATACTCCTCGATTCCCCAGGTGGAGCAGGCTGTCGCGGTGCACATGTGCCCCGGCAGTGCTGCCGCTTGGCGATCTCGTCCGAGTGTGCCCTCCAAAGCCGGAAAAGTTTCGTCTGCCCTGATGGCGAATGCTTATTCGGCTGCGGGTCAAGCTGCTGCATCGCTGCATGCCATGGCGACCTTACAGGTCTTTCAGGCCAAGGTCCTCCGCGACATGCACCAGGGTGGTGGCGACCAACAGTCCATAATGGACTTACGTTCAGCCACTGATTTTGCGCTTCGGGCTACAAAATCAGCAGCGCTGAACATCGGTCGCACGATGGCCACACTTGTGGTACAGGAGCGCCATCTTTGGTTGGAGCAGGCCTCTATGCTTCCCGATGACCGAAACCGGTTTCTGGATGCACCTGTCTCCCAAGATGGCCTCTTTGGCATCGCCGTGGATGATTTTGCGTCAAAGGTCTCCACGATCAGGAAACAGGCAGAGGGTCTGGGTGAGCTCATGGTCCCGCGTCGGAAGCGGCGAGCTCCTGCCGCTTCTGTGCCGGACCCCTCTCCGCCTGTGCGACGCCAAAGAGAGCGACTCTCGTCACGGTCTCAGCCTTCGACCTCTGGTCCGAGGAAGACCCCCACACGACGAAAGCCGCAGTCAACCTCAGAGGGTTCTCGACGGCAGACGAGGGCTTCCACGAAGAAGCGCCCCTGAGGTTGGCGACTCGGGAGGAAATGAGCTCGTGTTTGGGTCTGGTCATCCACCCCGCTCCCCCATGGCGGCACCTATTGTGTCAAAGATAGAACTCACTTCCTACCCGAGAATAGCGGACTCGCACGCCCTGCGGCCTGGTGTTCCTCTTCCTCGGTCTCCGACGAAGACCCCGACTTGGCCATGGTAGAGAGCGCGGGGGCACAACACCCCTGCCCTCATCAGACCATCTCCCAATGTCCGCCCCTGGTGATTCCGCCCACAAGTCTGCCTCCGGGCGCCCCGCCATGGGGACCATCGGCACGTCCCGACCACACCCCCTGTCAGCTTACCTGGGAGCCTGGCGGAAGCTTCCCGGGGTCTCACAGTGGGTGGTCCGGACAATCCGGCAGGGCTACACGATTCAGTTCGTATCCGCCCCCAGGTTTCGAGGTGTGTTTCACACTCCTGTTCCACGAACAGGTGCCTCACTCCTGCGAGAGGAGATCGATGCCCTTTTAACAAAAGGTGCGATCGAGCCGGTACCCCCAGCCGATATGGAACGAGGGGTTTTACAGCCCATACTTCCTGGTCCCCAAGAAATCAGGCGGGCTGCGACCAATCTTGGATCTGAGGCGTCTAAACCGGCACCTGGCCAAGTACCGGTTCAAGATGCTGACGGTCCGCTACATTCTACCGTGCATCCGTCCTGGAGATTGGTTCGCAACAATCGACCTGAAGGACGCGTACTTTCAGGTAGAAGTGGTACCGAGACACAGACCCTTTCTAAGGTTCTGTTTCGAGGGCCATGCTTACCAGTACAAGGTCCTACCCTTCGGTCTTGCCCTATCCCCTCGCACCTTTACGAAGGTTGTCAGGGCCGCGCTAGCCCCGCTCCGCCGGGCAGGCATTCGGATCCTGGATTACCTCGACGACTGGCTTCTCATAGCCTCGTCCAGAGACCAGTTGATCCGACACCAGGGCAAGGTGCTTTCGCACTTAAACCATTTGGGTCTGAAGGTCAACTGGGAAAAGAGCCACCTCACCCCCGTGAGAGTCATCTCTTTTCTCGGGATGGAGCTGAACTCCGAGAGCATGCTGGCGCGATTATCGGTAGAACGCGCCAGGGCCTTGCTGACCGCACTCTTCGCGGTGTCCTCTCGACCAGTGGTCAGACTGAAGTTAATTCAGAGGCTCCTGGGGCATATGTCAGCCGCAGTCCCAGTCATTCGACTCGGGCTCCTGCGTATGCGACCACTGCAGCAATGGCTTCTCTCGCGAGTTCCGAGTTGGGCATGGCGTCAGGGAGCGCTACGTCTGCCCACGGCAGACATGCTCCCCTACCTGAAGGTCTGGAAGACGGAGTGCTTCTGAGGTCTGGGGTGCCTCTTTCGAGCCACCCCAACCGTGTGGTGGTCACCACCGATGCCTCCAAGACCGGTTAGGGCGCTGTGTGCGGTTCCCACCGAGAGTCCGGTGCCTGGACCGGAAGACGCTCTCGCTGGCACATAAACCGTCTCGAGCTAGTTGCAGTCATTCTAGCGCTACGGCGCTTCTGCCCGCTCCTTCGGGGGCGGCACGTGCTGGTCAGGACCGACAGCACTGCGGTAGTAGCGTACATCAACCGCCAGGGCGGTGTGCGCTCCCGTGCTCTGCACTACCTCGCCCAACGACTGCTCCTCTGGAGTCAGAGCAGACTTTTGTCGCTCAAAGCCTGTTATATCCCCGGAGAGTGCAACCGGATCGCGGATTCGCTGTCCAGGTTCCACCCCACGGCAGGAGAATGGCGACTCCATCCTCGGGCTGTTCAGCAGATATAGGACACCTTCGGCGAGGCACACATAGATCTGTTTGCCTCCCGCCAGAACACCCATTGCCGGCTTTTCTACTCCCTGTCCCTGGCTCCTCTCGGGACAGATGCGCTGGCACACTGCTGGCCCAGGAACAAACGCTTATATGCGTTTCCCCCAGTGAGCCTTCTAGCACAGTTACTGTGCAAGGTCAGGGAGGACGAGCACGAACTGCTTCTGATCGCCCCCTTTTGGCCGAACAGAGCGTGGTTCCCAGACCTCATCGCGCTCGTGACAGCCCCCCCCTGGCCGATCCCTCTGAGTCCAGACCTCCTTACTCAGGGGGGGGGATACAGGCACCCGCGGCCAGACCTCTGGGCCCTACACGTATGGCATATCTGTCAGCGGTGGACCCCGAGCCTCTACCACCCTCCGTGGTGAGAACTTTGGACCACGCGCTAGCACCCTCTACTCGAGCATGCTACGCTGGTAAATGGGGTCGGTTCGTCGAGTGGTGCTCTTCCCGCCAGGAAGACCCCGGGTCGTGCCCCATCAGAGTCGTGTTGACCTTTCTCCAGGAGAGGTTCGATCGGGGGCTGTCCCCTTCGTCCCTCAAGGTCTACACCGCCGCTATTTTTGCCTTTCACCTTCGGGTCGAAGGGAAATCAATGGGCAGCCACGAACTGACGGTGAGATTTCTCAAGGGAGCTAGGCGTCTCAGGCTGCCTAGACCCCCCTCTGTTCCCTCTTGGGACCTCTCCGTCGCCCTGTCTGGGCTGCGGAAGTCTCCTTTTGAGCCGTTGCACTCTGCGGAGCTGCGCGTCCTCTCACTGAAGACCGCACTCCTGCTCGCTCTGGCCTCAATTAAGAGGGTGGGAGATCTCCAGGCACTGTCCGCCGACGAATCCTGCCTGGAATTCGGCCCTGGCGATTCTCTGGTTACCATCAGACCCAGGCCCGGATTCATCCCCAAGGTCCCATCCGTCCCCTTCCGGGACCAGGTGGTGACCCTGCAAGCTCTGCCCCGGGAGGAGGCAGAACCAGCCCAGGGTTCGTTATGTCCTGTGCGAGCTCTTCGGATCTACTTGGACAGAACCCGGGAGCTTCGCAGCTCCCAGCAGCTCTTCATATGTTTCGGAGGCCAGCGTAAGGGTTCCGCGGTCTCCAAGCAACGGCTTGCCCACTGGCTAGTGGAGGCCATTCGCCTTGCTTATGAGGTGTGTGAGGTTCCCTGCCCTCTCCATCTGAGGGCCCACTCCACTCGCGGCATCGCTGCCTCGTGGGCGTTGGCTAGAGGGGCCTCACTCTCCGACATATGTAGAGCTGCGGGCTGGTCTACACCTAATACATTCATCAGGTTCTACAACCTTGATGTAGGCTCTGTTCCCTCTGCGGTCCTGAGTGGTGGCAGTCACCCTTAGGGGACGGAGCAGGTGTAAGCTTGCAGTACTCTCCTCGTCATCAGGAGAAGTACACCTTTCTAAGAGCTCCCCCTTCGGGCGGCTCTCCCATCCTCCCCCCTTCGGCATCTGACTGAGCGGAGCAGTCAGCGCTGCCAGGTTCCGTGTGGTGGCTTTGCTCCGGCCTGGTCCCCGCAGAACTAGGGTACAGATCTGGGAGTCCCTCTCTGGCGCTCCCTTTCTATGTTCTCTATACAGCTCCCCCTTCAGGTGGCTAGTATGAACCCGTTCCGTTACTCCCCTTGCTTTGGTGCGTAACGATGACTTCCGTCTCTGCCTCCTCTCTCTTGCAGAACGATGACCCGCTGGTAGCCCTTCGGGCCTCGACGCGATCTCCGCCACTCCTCCCTGCGGGTCGAGGGGTGCCTCCTTCTGGTCGTCAGCATCAACCAAGTACAGCAGATGCTCTCAGTGTTGGACGACTTCCCCGTCAATGAGTGTTCCGGGCAGGGGCAGAAGGAGTTCCCCATTCAGGTACACGGCCTTGTTACTAACCCCTCTTTTGTGTTTAGTGCCGGCCTGTCTGGAAGGACTTCGGGCATGGCCCTTTACAGAGGCTCCCATTCAGTCGGTCTAATCCCGACTAACGTCTCCGGGACCGACTGAAAGGGAATGTCTAGGTTACTTGCGTAACCCCACGTTCCCTGAATAGGGAACGGAGACGTTACCCTTCGCCATGCCCTGGAAGTCATGGATCTGAGGTAAGCTGGGAGGTAAGTAGGTCCAGCTCCTCGGAAAATTCCATACTGAGGCTTAGGCACGCCCGGCTTTATACCCGGCTGATTGCTAATCAATCACCTACGCCTGCAAATTAATTTGCCCGTTAATATGTTCGTCAGTCGCTCTCACGGTGATTCGCTCCCATTCAGTCGGTCTAATCCCGACTAACGTCTCCGTTCCCTATTCAGGGAACGTGGGGTTACGCAAGTAACCTAGACGTTAGTGTTCATGGTGAATATAGTCGGGGGTTTTCATTTGATGTTTGAAAATGTGCTTTTTATAGTATTCCTTGTGAGCTCACTGTAGCTGTTGTATGATGAGCTCTTCTTGATTGAGATAACGCAAGCGCTCCTCCTCCACCAGCAGACGCTGGCGCTGAAGCGGGTCCTCTTGAGTTCGAGAGGCTTCCATCAAACACACAGCCAGATCTGACTCCGTCTCTCTCAGCAGCACCTGAACACACTCCTGGTTCTGCAACTGCTCGACACACAAAGACACAAAAACTGGTTTGTAAAAACACTAAATCAACCTCAAGTGTTTGAACAGAAATGTGTCTAATCAAGCCATGCAAAGTGGTTTGCAAAAGTTGGGGCACCCCAGTAAATTTTACAAATCATAGGTTGTCAGGAAAACAAATTTCAGTTAAATAAATCGTATCGGAGACAAACATATATGTAAGTGGAATTTCTTACAGGAAAATCATTCAAATTTACCACTCTGAAAACAGTGGTCATACAGTGATGTCGGTAGTTTGTAAGAGCCCACCCGCTCATTATGTTATGGTAGCACTAAAGGAATTCTGGGACATTGCTGAGAAGGCTGGGAAATTTTTAATTGACTCAACATGGGGTCAAACTTTGTAAAACTGTAACTCAGAATGTCAAGGAAACTTCAAAATGACCACAGTTGTGGCAGTTATGAGTCTGTGTAAGAACATACCAATCACTGCGCAAAAGTATTTGAACCCCTGGCTCTGGAAAGGGTTAATTATTTACTAATAACCTCCACTGAAAATAAATAGGAAAAGGCAACAAAAATATATTTTAGACAAAACATAATAAAGAAATGGAAATGTTTATGTAAATCATAGTCATAACTTATTTTTGTGACAGTCCCTAGCAACCAGTTTTTACCCCAGCAACCAAAGTTTATGAAATTCCATCAACTAAACCATTGAGAATGCCGTAGACATGTTTTACTCATGTATTCGCCTGCTGAAAATTGTGTATCTTTGCTTGAATCATTTCACTGCAGCAAAGTTTAATTTCTACTGAATTCTACAGAAACACACACATTTGTTTTTAAAACTTTCCCTTTTAAAACAAGCAAGTCCCCCCAGAACACACCCCACCTGTAGCTGCCGCAACTGTATGAGCTGTTTGCGCAGTTGTGCCGTGTGCTGCTGCAGATCCGAGAGGTGAAGCTGCATCTGAGAACGGGACATCGTGATTGGCTGAGAGATGGCAGTGGGTGGAGGCATCAGGGCCAAAGGAGCGGAGGGCGAAGACACTGCCAATGTGTGACAAAACTTTAGTAAATTAACTAGATGTAGTTTAACACCAAAATTCAGAGCAATCAGAACTGTCTATTTTATGGTGTGACCTTTAATTGGCCAAACCTCTTACAGAGTGTGGACTCACTCACACGGGGGTAAAGAAAACACCATGCAACAGTTCATTTGATTTTTTACATTTCTTAATTGCATATCATCCAAACAGTATAATAGTCCATTTCAAGAACATCACAGTTTATCCATGCAGCACAGATTCAGGGTCTTGTGTTAACATGTACATTCAGAACGTTAAATCTCTGTAGGAATTCCTTAAGATCCTTAAACCACCTGAAAGGAACAAATCTATATAGTAGCATTCACTAGAGAGTGTTAGTGGGAACTTCCATTGAACAAACTCATTCCTGGGAATCTATAGGACAGACATATTGTACAGATACAGAGTCTATGTCTCAGAAACAAAGGTACAGCAGTCTGGGGTGTTTCCTTTTTAAAGACACCTGTTTGTACCCAAAGGGTCATATTAGTAATTTAAATGTTTAAGGGAAAGCTTTGTACCTTTATTTCTATTTGTGAAAACACACACCTTATTGACTATTAATCCATCCAAAACGATTTATAATGAATACTTGTGTGAATAAAAGTTAATAATTTATTAACAAGGTTCGGGAGGAACATGTCAGAATATTAGCTTATTGATTTGTGGATCGTAATCCAATTAATCAATGACGTGGTATAAATGGAGCCAGTTTGCTCAGCCTTTTTAAGATAATTTTTTGAGCTATTCATTCCTTTATTCTAAACTGACAGCACAGTATTTAGACACAAACCCATGTTGACCTGCACCAATGGACATACTTGTCTGGTGACAACTCCATGCCTTTTTGATAACGAAAAGCGAAGCTGCAGGGACTCTATCCCTAATGAGCCCTGCTGACTAAATATATCTCCAAAAAGCTTTATTGATTCCTTTACATTTATGTATTTGGCAGACTATTCAAAGCGGCTCACAGTTCGGGAGTAAACATAAGCAGTTTGATTAATCATAAGACATGCACATAGACGAGGTTCAAGCTGATTCGGAATAAATTCAGTGACTCAAGGTTTTTTTTTTTAAGTTAAGTTAAAAAGTGCTCTCGTATTCAAGAAAAAGCGTCCCCCCTCCAGACCTTTGCCACATTATGCCACATTATCCGGACCGTTGCCCTTAATCACATTGTGTTCTGTGTGTATGTTTATCAACTGTTTTTTTTTTCTAAAAAATTAAAAAATTGCTAGTTAAATCTCTGTTAACGTAAGCACATTACTAAAACAGTAGAGGACATTATTTCATTTAAAAACAAAACATCTGACAATTTTCTACTTTTCTGAACAATAGCACTCTTTGTGTGAACTTCAACTTGAGCCAGAACTTGGTTCAAACAAACATCTACGAGCAAAGTTCACCAATATTTTGGCTGGCCAAACGATCACTGTTTGTTCTTTACCTCAGAGCTGTGCCTCAAGGTTGGTTGGCAGAACTTTAAGGCAGAATTTCAAGCAAAAAGGAATTTTTAATGAGGGGGAAAAGGCACAACTTTGACCCCTTTTAAATTATTTAGATAACAAACGTAACAATATGT
Organism: Danionella cerebrum; assembly: GCA_007224835.1. Taxonomy (NCBI): domain Eukaryota; kingdom Metazoa; phylum Chordata; class Actinopteri; order Cypriniformes; family Danionidae; genus Danionella; species Danionella cerebrum. Next base: position 28,899 of record SRMA01025489.1, on the reverse strand, counting down.
GCCATAGCAATAAACGCCATTTTTAAAATACTCGCCAAAAGTGAATCCATATTAATGAACTCGATTGTGAAATGAACTGAACATAGTCAAAGAAGGCAAATGTTTATCATAGACTCTGTGTATACAGTTGACAGAGGGTTTCCAAACTCCAGGATCTGAGATCCCTGTGTAGTCACACATATACACACTCACGCACACACTCCTGCAATGCAACAGATAAATATGGAGACAGACAACCAACCAGAACAAGATCAATATACCTTTCTGCTTTCTAAATCTTCCAGCTGAAATGTAAAATGCCACCAGATGTATGTCAACTATGCAGAAATTCTTCAAAAACAAGCACTACTGAAATAAAATCAGAAGGATTCTATGTGAGGATTCTGTAAAATACAAACACACATAACTACTATAAACTCAGCACTGCTTTAATGCGATTCAATCCGTCCTCCTCCTGAACTCCTCCAGTCTGCTTCTGCCATCTCTTACCATCGTCAAAACCAAGCTTGACTCACTCATTTAATGAGCTGTTCATTGATCCACCTCCTGGTTTAATTGGTTTAGTAGCAGTGATTCTGAAGGACAAACATTTGCTAACTTGACATCAATATGTGCATTTCATTAACCACCTATTCTTGTGATTTGATCCATACATGCATTAACATGCATCAATCAATATGTTCAAGAAATTGGCATCAGTAAAATTGCCATTTAATTGAACAATTAAAGGACATTTCTATGAGCTACATTGAATTTTTACAATTTAAAATGTGAATCAAAAATCCAAGATATTTCTGAAAGACTATGGTTTCATTCGCAAAGGGCCTTGTTCTTTCTCAGATATTTCAACTCAAACATAATTTACAAGCGCTGATATCTCACCAATAAGAGAAAGCAACGCGTGATACTATGGTAAAAATGGTACTACTGTGTGTCTTACAGTGAAAGCTTTTGCTCCATTGTACATGGAAGAATACTAAGAAAACTGGAAATAGAAAGAGCCTTAGTAAGAGGTCAAACTTGTATAGATTAATGGAATTACTAAAAAATCATTGGCATTTTTTAAACACAAGCACCTCACAGCTGATTGAGCTGGTTTTGGACTGTTTCCTAAAGCACTTCTGAAAAAAAAAAAAAAATCGCCCTCTGCCTTTTCATCATTCTTTAAATATCTCCAGGAATGACAGCAAAAAACGCTGGGCAGCAATAAAACCAAACTATTCCTTTAAGGATTATGTAGATTTCTTTGAACCGGACACTTACTCTCTGGCGCAGAGCAGTCACTTGCTGTTTCAGCCTTTTCACTGCAAGCAAAACAGAACAAACATTTTAAAATAGGAGCTAAATTTTGCAACATTAAAAAAATATTGAGATTAGGCTTGGTTGGGTTTTCTTACGGGCTGTCTGGTCCCCGGGTCAGAACACTCTGCACCAATCCGGTGAGACTGGCAATCTGCTTCTCCATGGCCTCCATGCGCTCCCTGAAATGCCACTCACAACATTTCACTAGATCCTTTACTTCAAAAAAACTGATTCTGTGGTCTCTGATTTACATATTCTCCGTGTGCTCTATGAGTTACCTTACAAATGCTTGGACAGTGCTCTATTTTGTCAAACCCTAGATAAAATTGACTCTCACCGTGTCTCTTCGTTGCCTGGTATAGGTGATCCATATAAGGGCCCCCCGTCTCCTCCAGGACCACCGAGCATAACAATCTGCTCCAAAGGAGGCCCTGCAGAGCGATTTTTGGAGCTCTCGATGTACACAGTGCCATCTTTCCGAAACCCATGCCTCCCTGGAGACCCTCGTCCTGGGTGGCTCCCATATGGATCCCTGGCATCAGACAGCTTTTGTGGGGAGGCTGGAGGAAGTGTGCGGAAGCCCATTGTAGCATATGGATCTGCATATATAGCACTTCCAGGTCTGTAGAGAGCGCCCTCAAGGTCACATTGTAAGGCGGCAGTGGGGTACCCACCGAGAGAGCGAACAGATCCACGACGGTACGCTAGTGCTTGGGGCGAGAGTCGAGGGTCCTGGACGAGTGTGTAAGGGTCTGCGTAGATTGCCTCATTTTTTAGCAGCACAACGCTTTTTGAGGAAGATGACATTTCCTCATCTGGCTTTACATCTCGACGTTCAAGGATGGCACTTGGGGATGGTCCATATGCAGGATGAGGGTGTCCTGTGTGGTGGTAGGGGTGGAGCTGAGAAGATGGATGGGGTCCAGCATAAGAGGAAGGGCGACCCCCGGTGTACGAAAGACGGGATTGGGAGCGGGAAGGAGAAGAGGAGGAATGGGATGAAGACGGGTGGGTGTTTAATCTGTGCGTGGGAGATGATTCCCTCGAGGTGTATACCAGCTCTCTCTGGAGGAGACAGAGAGAGAGAGAGAAAGAAGAAAGACAGACAGGAGTTAATGCAATGTCAGGATGATTCACAGCTTTAAATCAGAACGGTGCTGCTGCATGTCTTTCATTCACACAAGCTCCGAATTCGGGGGGGATTTTCACTGTCAGAGATCATTATCATAATCTTTGCTAGGATGTAAAAATGGCAGAAAAGCAACAACATAGTTTTATTCCTACCTTTTAGCGCAAAATATGCTTATTCAAATGAGTGCTAGGAAAGATCTAATGCAGGGCTTCCCAACCTTTTTCACTCTGAGGTCCAGTTATTCTTAAAGTCAATGGTCTGAGGCCCTCCATATATTCATTCATTAATCTTCTAGCCCGCTTATTAGTCCTTCTCAGGATCACGGGGGTCTGCTCATCTCCAGCACACATCGGGCGAGAGGCGGTACACCCTGTGCTGTTCTAGCAGTGTCAAAGAGAGAGAAAATGTCCACGATTTCCTCGAATTCCTCGAAAAAGTCGGGATTTTTTTTTACCAATTTGCACAATGTCATGACTTCAACCATATTTCGGAACACTGTTCCTGTGAAACTTTCAGGGTTTAAAGGTTTTAATTTGGTGCATTTTAAGGATTCAAAAGGCAAGCCAGTCTTCCTGAACTTTTTTAGATTTGTTTTCCATTTTCTGGTTAAATTTACCTAATTAAATACCTAATTCCTGGAACCTCATGTGAATTTTCAAGTTAAAAGTCAAAATTTCATGTTATTTGGGGTAGTTTTTAACAAAAGAATAACCGAATGTTGGGTTAATAAACTGTGTTTTGCATCCCTAAATAATCAAACATCATCTAGGTTTTTTTTTAATAAACACAAATCTCTAATGTTAAAATACTGAATGCATTGTAATTCAATAGAATACTGCCTGCAGGTGAGCAGTGGTATGTAATTTCGGTCATAATGGAGTTTTGACTTTCTGGTCAAAACATATTTTTGTTTGACACTTTACAGACGGTCCCAAAGCGATCCTGTCTCAGTTTGATGTGCAAACACAGAAAACGCGGAGAAAAATGTTAACAAAAAAAATGCATTGCATTATGTCCACAACGAAACACAGATTAAAAAAATTCACGTCATTTGTCTATTTAGAGCATTTGGGTCTCAGGCTATTGAACACAGAAAATCGAATCTGTGAATCTGCAGCAAACTCTGCTCTGGTCACTCAGGTGATCTGCAATTTTTGCATTTTTGGGGTCTGGCTGGACTAAAAAAACCTAGCATTTTGTAGCACTGTGGCCTTCCAGTTAGAAGATTGTCGGTTCGAGGCTCACCAGTGACCTTTCTGGAAGGAGATGTGTGCTGGAGATAAGCCTCAGCAGACCTCCCTGATCCCGAAAGGGAATAATAAGCTAGTTAGAAGATGAATGAATGAATGAGTTTTGACTGTCTCTAAGACATTTTACCAGAATGCTAACGCTAACTAGCGTGTTGTTTCTGTTGCCGTCTTCAATGCTGCCCAAATCATTTACGCTGCAGCTGCGTTATCACGTCAACAATGTTAAAAGTGTCATCTGAAACAGGCCGGTGATTGGCTTTTCAGTATCGTGTTATCAACAAATCATTTCTTTATTTAGTTTGTATTATTATAATAATTGTTGGTGGGTTTAAGTAAGTAGTAATGTGACTAATTACTTGCCAAAGAAAGTAGTCAAAAGAGTAACTTGATTATTTTTAAAAGGAGTAATCAGCAATCAATTATTAAATGAAATTTCTGAAGTAACTTGCCCAAAAGTGAACACAATTTAAGAAATTTGTGCAGCAAAATGATAGAAAAAGGCATAGAACATACATAATATTAAGAGTCGAAACTACTCAAAAAATATTTCAGGCATGATATATATGATAAGTAAAAAAAAAAAATGTCTAATATGTTGTATCTTAAAAACCACCCATATACAAATAAATCCTAAACAATTCTCACCCGTAAGTCCCCATTAGCTACATGCCCATGGTGCCCTCCATGGCCTGTGTGTTGCGCGCTGTAGTGAGGTTCTACGAGTGGCGTATCCCTACAATAGATCTTAATGAGACAGCGGTCGTGGACGTCTCGAGGATCCTCCAACTGGTAGAAGATGTTTCGAGCCTCGTCCTTTATGAGCAGAGCTGTACCTGGGGAACGCAGCACACCCATGCTCAGCTTCTGAGGGAACATGTGCACAATGAGAGCGTGGAGCGTCTCCATGCTCGTCAGCTCATGAGTGATGTGAACTCGCCGGGTCTCCTCGCCAAACTGCAAAAACAGCACCGCTGGGGAAACAATGCACATAGATCAGTGGAAGAGTTAACTTTGAATATCGATCATACGCAAAGCACGGAGAAGAGCCACTACAATGAAAGGAGCCAGCTGAGGTGGCTAAGGCATCTTTTACAGATGTTTTTCTTGAACTTTGGACCGTCTGGTGTCAATACCTGGAGATCTGAGTTTGTTCTGGCTGGGTGAGCGGGCGAGAGGGAGACTCTGTCGAAGAATGTTAGAGCGACTGAACCCCAGAGGCAGCTCTGCGTCCGCCATGCTTTCCAAACTTTCCGCCGAGGCATAACATACTCGTCCTCCGACTTGTTCGCCCAGAGACTGCTGCTGGAGCCCGGCAGCACCACGGGGAGTCCTGGCCTACACACGCACACACGCGCACACACACACACCCATGCGCACACTTATGGCAGAGTAATGGCAGTTCGCCAAAAAGCTCAAACAATATCATACGATGACAACAAATGAAGAAGAAACAAAACCAATAAAAGTTCTTAGCTAAAAAAGGGAATTTTCCAGCTCCTGTTGAGTAGAAAGTCTTGCCCAAGACTTTGTGACATGGATTTCAACAGGAAATGCATCTATTGGTGGTCAGTTAGTTGCAGTCAACTCTTTGTGAGTTTGTTTCACAATCCTCTCCAGGGATGCTGTTATTCCCTTTTGTTCTACCACATATTTTACTTCCATTCACCTATGAACTAATGTGCTTGGAAATGGAGCTTAGAGAACAACAATCCTCTTTTGCAATGACCGTTTGAGTCTTGCCCCCACTGTTCTATTTCCCTCCCTCTCGTTCAAACACATGTATTCTGTCTTACTGCGACTGACTTTCATTCCTCTTCTTTCTAGAGCAGTCCTCCAACTTTCCAGGTTTTCCTCCACCTGCTCTCTGCTCTCACTACAGATCACAATGTCATCTGCAAACATCATTGTCCACGGAGATTCCTGCCTGACCTCATCTGTCAACCATCACCATAGCAAATAAGAAGAGACTCAAAGCTGATCCTTGGTGTAGCCCCACCTCCACCTTGAACTTCTCTGTCTGACCTACAGCACATCTCACTGCTGTCTTACTCCTCTCATACATATCCTGACGTACTTCTCTGCCACTCCTGACCTCCTCATACAGGACCATAGCTCCTCTCTCGGCACCCTGTCATACGCTTTTTCTAAATCCACAAAGACGCAGTGCAGCTCCTTCTGACCATCTCTGTACTTCTCCATTAACAATCTCAGAGCAAAAATTGCATCAGTAGTGCTCTTCCTGGGCATGAAGCCATACTGCTGCTCACAAATATCCACTTCTCTTCTTAGCCTAGCTTCCACTACTCTTTCCCAGAGTTTCATTGTGTGGCTCATCAACTTTATGCCTCTGTAGTTGTTACAACTCTGCACATCACCCTTGTTCTTAAAGATTGGCACTAGGACACTTCTCCTCCATTCCTCAGGCATCTTCTCACTCTCTAAAATCCTGTTGAATAACCTAGACAGGAACTCCACTGCTGTCTCTCCTAGACACTTCCACACCTCCACTGGTATGTCATCTGGACCAACAGCCTTTCCACTCTTCATTCTCCCCAGAGCCTTCCTCACCTCATCCTTTCTAATCTTTTCAACTTCCTGCTTTTCACCCTTACCTGTTGCACATCCTTCCCATCTCTGTATCTCTGTCACAATTCCTTCTCGCCTTCCCTCGTGTCTAATCTGACATCAAACACATCATTGGCTTTCTGTTTGGCCTTTGCCACCTCCTTCTTCACTTTGCGCTCTTCACTCACACCGGATGTCCTTCCTGACGCAACCCTCTCTATTTATCCAGCTGCACCTATTGCGATCACTATAGATATGCACATTTTTCATAATAAACACAATACAGATTCTAAAAATCTATAAAAATAAAGTTATATAAATGATTATTTATTTCAGTGGCTGTAGTTATAGACCCCAGAAAAAAATCTTTAAAATCTTGATGCATATAAAATGTCCTTGCAGCTAAATGTTATAATGCTAAATTTTTTTCCTTTCACATTTCACATTTCAGACAGTAAGATTTTAAAATATGGTATGAGCCTTTATTTCTGGTGCAAGTCTCAATGAGACTCAATGAACCAAAAAACAATCATCATTCTCAGTTTGCCGATCCATATTCATCCACTTAAACAAGTCTCCAGACATATCCATGAGTCCTTCAGGGTAAAGCTGTCCTAGTGATAAATGCATTTTTAATCACCTAGTATGAGGCATCAATGGCCCTCAATTACTAGATCTTTAATATTTAACTTAATCTATTCAATAATTATATCCGATATTAAGCTCGAGATATGAAAAAGTCTAGCAGTGAAGAAGCAACCTGCTCTAGTTTCTCTGTAGTCCAGGATTCAGTCAACTCTTCCTCCAATGAGACCAATTCAAAAAAGAATGGAAAAGTGGGTAAATTGGAAAACTGAGTAAATTGGAAAGAGTTTGGTGGGTAGCCCGTCATTTGAGAGGGCTTCAATTATGAATTTATAATCTCAACCATATTTGGATCCGTGAATCTGTATAAATGATTGAACTCATCATTTCGATGTGGTACAGTACAATTCGATCCTTGTGTAAGAATCACTACTTTTTTTAAGCTTATCTCATGAGGATCGATGACTGAGACGTGCAGTGTGAAGTTTTCAGACCTGCATATCACTAGCCATGTTTACATCCAAAGACGCAAATTAAATGTATGTGCAAAACTAGAGTATCACATAAAATATTTGCAAATAAAACAGTTTCCATCCAACAAGTCCAAAATCATCCTTTCCAGATAAACTGGTGTCAAAAAGAAAAACGGCGTCTTAGAACATGTAGACAAATACACTAACCGCAGTTCTGTCGTCTTGTTTTTGGATAGTTTTGGGAGGTGATAATCCTAAACCACTTTGATGACAGACTTTGGTTAAGGAGTTTTAGAATGACCAAAACAATATTTCAGATGATGTGCAAATGAAATTGGTCCGTTGGTTAGTCCGTTAATGTCAACCCATTGCGCCCCAATTCCAACAGAAAAACGCATTGCTGATGCATTATATTGGGATTATTCTGCAAATGCCTGGAGATTTTCCGGCGCCCTGGACCTACACCTAACACAGTCATCATCTGTTTATACTATATTATCAGTTTATGTTTCTATTATTATATCATCTGTTTATACTGTATTATCTGTTCATATCATCTGTTTATACCATAGTTTATATAAATCACACTGCTGTTGTCGCCCAAATGAGGATGGGTTTCCCTTTTGAGTCCGGTTCCTCTCAAGGTTTTCCTTGCCACAGTCGCCCCAGGCTTGCTCATCAGGGACATTAACACCACTTATTAATTAATTTTTTTCTCTTTGTTGAGTTTAAACTTGTTGGTTTACTGTAAAGCTGCTTTGAAACAATGTCTGTTGTGAAAAGCGCTATATAAATTAAACGAACTTGAACTTGAAATTCTTTTCCATTATAGTTTATGGGCTTTTTTTATTATCGGACTAAAGCTTATCCCACTCAGCTGTGTGCATATTTTTTTCTGTACATTGTCAAAATGTATGCATATCTTAGAATTTTTTTTTCATGCAATATTCCAAAATGCGCAGGTAAAAATAGGCAGATGGAAACAAAAGCTAGTGTTAGAAACTGGATGACGTCTGTCACCACATGAGACGACAAAATCAGCAGCACATTCATCATGAACAGCAACAGTGGTTTTTCTGGAAAAGAGGTTTGAAAAACAATACAAATCTAAATATCTAGTACACAGTTGCAGATCAAACTATTTTATTAAATACTATTAATATTATTAATATTATTAGCCCCTATAAGAAATTACAACTTTGATTAGATTTGGTACAAATCCAATGACTTGCAAATGTAACCTAATTTGCATAATTAACAAAGTAAAGCATTAAACAAATTGTCTCATCAAGACAAAGAAACTAGTTGGGACTTGAGAGAAAATCTGCTAAACCTCATAAAGATTGAGAAAAATACAGATATTTTAAAGTGATAACTGTGTCTGGAACTGCAGTGAGAATGGCGTTGCAATTTGGTTAAATCAAAATCTCTATTAATTGAACATTTTAACTCGATTATGATTAATGAAAAATTATTTTGTTTATTATTTTTTTCAAATCATATTGCAAGTTTTGTACAATAAATATGCTCATATAATACAAGTAAGAGATTTTTTAAAATGAAGGGTGCACCTGATATTAAAATAATTGAAGGAAAAGAAGTGCGGTCATGTGACCACACGATAGTGCTTTTAAAGGGAAAGTATTTGAAAAATGTTAATGATTATAGGTTCTGAATATTGATGTTGATTACTTTTTGTTTAATTGTCCAGCCCTAAGTGAGAAGTATTATCAATTATACAGTGGAGAACAAGACGGGCAAAAAGAGAAAGATTTCAAAAACTTTAGAAAGAGAGTTTTCTAAACACCAGAGAACAACTGCCACAACACTAGTAAATGGCTAGTGGGCGTACCACTGTTTAGTCACCAATTAGTCGCCATTTTATGCTCTCATCGCTGGAAGTCACTGTTTTCTACTAAAAATGGATGGGAACGCATCTCCCTGTTGCTGCTCGTACGCGGCTTTAAAAAAACACTCCATTTCTGAAGAAAAGACACCTCAAAGCCAGAATGAAGGACTAAGAACAACATGAATGTAAAAGTGATGCACACAGCTATTTGGTAGTAGAATTGTTGACTATGTTCTGAGAAATAAGGGAGAGGCATTAAACCCCAAAAACACTGTTCTCACAGTGAAGCATGGTGGTTGGAGTACAATGGTGTGGGGATGTTTCAATGCGTTTGGTACTGGCAATCTCATCAGGGTTGAAGGAAATATTGATGCACATTAAATAAAGAACTATTTCTAAAAGAAAATGCTGTATTTATCATCTTTCTGTTAAACAATGCATACAATTTAACAAGGGGTTGATGTTTTCCACTTCAACTGTACTTTTGGTCAAAGACGGGTACGAACCAGTGTGATGATTGCAGAAATGGCATGAAATATAGTATTTGAACTGAAATAAACAATACAGAAAAGTTGCAGTAAGTTGTTTGGTTCTCCTTGCATTCAAGAGAAGAAATCCTGACAGGACAAGGTAGGGGGAATTCTTTAGATTCTTCAATATTGGGGTAGTTATCCCTTTAAGAATGATGAGCTTTAGTAGATCAGCCTCAGGGTGCTCAGTCAGGTTTTTAACACACTCTTTTCTCTTGCTCTATGATCCAGTGAAAGGTGTTTTAGCCTCGGGAAGACTGCCAGCACTGTTACAGAGCCAAAACTGTGAGACAGACAGAGACAGTGTGCCCTCGCTTCTTACATCCTGAAGAGCTTTAGGAGCCCTCAATGTCTCCCTAGTGAAATAAAAGTACAAACTCTGGCTACATTTATCCTCCCTCTACTTTTTCAAACCACTCAGTTTTTTCTTAGTTTGAACACAACAGAGTAGTGAAGTGAAGACTTCTATGTGAAGGATAATTTGGGTATCTCCTCAAAATTGTATTTTGTCTAACCATGTGGTGTATTGTGTTATAATCATTTGAGTAATAAGTGTAATATTAAACTGAGAGAATAAATGTGTGATAATTGTGTGCAGAGGATCAAAGACAATCCGCCACTGCAGGAGGCAAAAAACTCACGTCAGACATGTGGGTCACCCAAAAAGGCCAGAGGCAAATAGAACCACACCCCAGCTAATTTGCATTTTTTAAGAACATAAATAAGACCAAGGCAGGAGGAAGACTGAGTGGGCTAACGGATGACGGGAGCTTAACGTTGCTTTGCTGTTGTGTAATGCAGTTAGAAGACCCAGATATATCTGTAATGTGTTTGTTATTCATGAAATTTTGGTAAATATTTGGACATTAAGCCCTCTCTTTTCTTCTCTGGAATAAATTATTATATATTTCCATCATCTGGTTTGCCCACTGTGAATCGCTAAGAAATCAATTTAAAACATAAATCAATTCAGCTACGAAGCTCAATAATTGAATGAATGAGTAGTGTTAAGGCTTTAAACTGCAAAAATATTGCATATTGTCATTGCTAATTTTCAAATTATGTGGTTTTTGTCGTGATAAATGCTTAGCTATGGAAACATTCCATTGTGGGGAGGTATACTTCTAAAGTGTAGGGGTCTGTATTTATAATCACTAATGAGTTCCAATGAGACATAAATCACTTTTGGTAAACCCCTATGATGCCTCTGTGCACTCTTCTTCCAATTCAATTACCAGGTAGTGATGCACTTGGGTATTGTTGGAATATTCTCTCTTGCTCTATCTCTTTGTGCATATTAGACTAAGGCGAAGAACCACAATAAAAAGAAAATACATTCATATTTTACTTATTAACCCCTTAACACCCCCGGAAATAGACACTCGCAAAAAGATTGCATAATAGCACCCGCTATTTTTAAGTAAAGTTTGACAAACTATGTATAATCTGAAAGCTGAATTTCTCATGATTCAGGCGTTACAAAGCATGGTGGGTTTCAATTCAGTAGAGTCTTCTGAACATTTTAATACCACCTTTCAAAGTCTGAGACCATGATTGGCCAATCAGCAAGCCAGTAAACAAGCCCTGGCCACTCGTTGAGAGAGAATGTCAATGTAGGTCCTCGTTTTTCACACGTGTGTACACCCAACCAGTCGCTATTAAACTCCAAGCAGATTGACCGGTCATTTAGCCAATGAGATGAGCTTTCCAACGATATATGGTTAGCCGAAGTTCTGTTTATATATACTCTATAACGTGACTGCACAAATAGAGCAGATGCTTCCAATTTTACACACCGGTTAGCATAGCGCACAGCAAAAACTTTTTTTTCCAGAGAAAAGGGCATGTTTTCCTGTTACTGTAACACAATGTCATCTAAGAAGACATTTGATTGTTTTGAGGACATTTTAGAGGAGATTCAGATTGTTTTAATGACTGCCATGCACAAATCAATTAAAAAAAATTCAGGCAAGGATCATTTCTACAAAGTATGTGAATCTATAACTTTAGTTTTGTTTAAGGTATCAAGTTCCTTACTTTTTCCTGGTAATCTAGAAAGGGTTACCTTTTCAATGACACCAAGGACAATAATTTAACCCATAAAATGTGAGTGTTACAGCCATTTTATTTAGGCTATGCCTATATCCAAAAAGAGGGGTGGGTGTAAACAAGTTCAGCATAAATCAAAGAATTAAAGAGTATGCGGGATCGTCTAGATTCACTACTGCCACTTTCTTTTGCTTGTCGACTTAAAATGGGTTGGCATTGTCTTTTTTGAGAGGCAACAGGAGAATACAAGGCCACCTCTAGCACCACAAGGAACTCTGGGCTCCTGTGCACCAGTCTTTTTTAGCTTCATCCTAATAAGGAGCTTGTGTCTTGTCCTAGAGCAGGGGTGCTCACACTTTTTCATCTTGCGAGCTACTTTTAAAATGACCCAAGTCAAAGTGATCTACCCGCTACAAAAATGTAAAACATCAATCAACAAACAATTATTTAGTGACAATTCAGTTGCATAGAAACAATTGTATGCTTGTTGTTCTGATATACATCCTGTTATACATTGATTTTTGTCAGCTTATGAAAACCCACATAACTCCATTAATGAAGGATAAAACTGTCCAAGTGAATAAAGAAAAATAGCATTTTTGTAATTTGTTCAGCGAAAAACCCTCACAGACTGAAGACGATGCATATCGATCATCATATTTTATCATCAGGCACAAGAAACAGATCACAGATAAACTATTAGCTCCGCCCATTTCACATCTTGAAATTTATTTTGGCGTGAGAGATCACTCAAATGCGTGAGTCTTACGTTCAATGTGTGAGATGGCAGCTCTGCAGTTTCATTCGTGAGTATGGATGCGGTAACACAGTTGCTGCTACCGTAGGCATTGTGTGAAATGTTGTTTTTTTTTTGTTTTTTATTTTTAATTTTTAGACACTCAAAACTTTTAAGCTCTCGCGGGCCACATTAGATAACATGGCGAGCCACATCAGGCCTGCGGGCTTTGAGTTTGACACATGTGTCATAGAGGTTTACATTCATCCCCCCTTCCCCTAATCGTTCATATTAATGAGCCATTCAAAAGATTCGATTCAGTCGCGAATGTCACAACACTAGTTGTCACCTGACTGGTTGCCCTGTACATCGATCAAGGATGGATGATCGGCTGATATTGTTTCAATTTCACGCCGCGATTGACCAGTAGCACCTCCGTGATCGATCGACGTAATGAGCCCCCCTGTCCTAGAGTGTTTGTTCATCAACCCATCATCCCGTTTTTGAACTCTCCAGCAGCTCACTTTTCTTGTTCTCTTTTTACTGCTGACATTTTGCAGTTACTTGTAATCAGAGAGACTCTTTTTACAAATAGTTAACTGATTATATAAGTATTGGTCTTCTAGTTGCTGAATCGCATTTTCTTTAGTAATAATGAATTAGTATCAGCCCTGAATATACATATATCATAAATGAATACCAAACTTAAATACATATTATGCATTAGTATCACACTTGAATATAACAGTCATCATCAAGTTAATATATGACCGGAGTCATCTGAAAATATATTTCCAAAATTGGTGACAACCAAAATAAAATCAGAAACATACGGCTGACATCACAAACACGTTCTTCAATAGTTGGAAATGGTCTTTGAATAAAACTCAACTAATGAGTGGTGGAGTTAGTGGAGCTGGAAAAAGCGTAGAGTTAAAACATAAAGATAAAGAAAAAGAGATTGAGGAGAAATGAATCTTACCTTAAAACTCCAGTAATGTGGTTGCTGAAAAAGAGAGAGAATAATTTCTACTTAATCTATGTTTACATCAATTTAATCCAATAACATTTAAGCAAAAATTCATGTAAAAATTGCCATTAATTTTTTTTTTTGTGTGTGTAAAATGTGTATTTTTTGCTCATAATACAACAAAAAGCACAATGCGCTCAAAAACGGTCAGCTGACTCTCTGGAACAACAGATTATTCAATCAATGGATTTTTTCTACCCTGATGGAATGGGCATTTTTCGAGATGACAATGCCAAGATTCATCAGGCTCAAAATGTGAGAAACGTGGTTTGGGACTTTCACACGTGGATTGACCCTGAGACCTTAACCCCATTGAAAATCTTTGGGATGGGCTGTAGAAGGTTTTGCAGCGACCTGACTACCATCATCAAGGCAAGATCTTGGTGAAAAACTTTTCAAAAACGGTGCTACAGTGAATGCGTGCTATAGCGAAAGATAAAGGTATTTTGCTTTTAAATCTGACAATTAAGCACTACAATCCAATAACTTAAACTGTTGTAAGCAAATCTTTATAAAGATGAGAAGTGATGTATAGACACACCTGCCAATATAATCATGCTCAACAATTTCAAATGAGTAATTAAAGAGGATGTTAGCATGCAAGGATAGAAATTACAAGGATAGAAATCTATATCTAAGACATTAAAAACTTCCAGTGACAATCCATTTAAAACATAGACAGTAAAAAAATGTAAACAACGTAACTCCACCTATTTGAGTGACGCACATGTGCACACACAACTTCCTGATAAGGATGGAACCGTCTTGGTTTCAGAGCTTCACCATGAGCCTGACTCGTACACACCCCCCTCACACACAGTCTTTTATATACATAAGAATCGAGAAGGACTTAAAATGATCGTAAATTATCTTTCTCATGACGTGATGGCCGCGGTAAGTCAGCTCTGTTCTGTTTAGCTGTCAATCACATTTGACAGCTAAACAGAATAGAGTTTTAAAGGGGAAATTTGAGATATCGTGGACAACTTCGAAATAAACTTTAAACCCCAAAAAAATAGAAGTTATTAAGATCATTTGTTTAAATAACACAATTTCTGAGAAATTTAAAGTTTGGCTTTTTTCCATAAACTAGTATTGAGCAGAAATCATTCTGCAGGCAGCCAGTTCACTCGGACAGACATGTGAGAAACACTTGGTGTAAACTAATGGATTCTGGTCAATAGAGTCCATTGAGTGCCACCCCAACACTCAATAGACAAAATGCGAAGAAGACTTTATGTACAAATTAGAAATTACAATACTTATGTTTAAATTACAAATATGTTTATATGTCAAATTCATGTATTTATAGTTAGCAGATAATGCCTTTTTTCCATTGTTAGGTGCAATATGAGAAGCACAGTCGGACCCAAATGCAAATACAAAAATTAGAGTCTTTAATAAAAATAGGAAAAAGGCAAAAACACAACCACTGGCAGAGGAGCCTGAACGGTATGATGAATCTCAAAAAAACAAGCTTTGTCCAAATGGGAAGCCGCGGAGAGCCTCAGGTCCCGAGCAACCACCGTCCTCTTAAAGTTCACAAAACGACAGGTATGGATCCACGCTATTCTTTGGACAGGACTCGACTTGGCTTAAGCTGCTGAGAAAGGGTTCAGATAAGAATCTCCAACGTAGTAGCAACTAAGACAGGTAAGAACAATCGTCTGACAGGGAGAAGTTGAAGAGGGATCATTAAGAAGGTGTGCTAATCAGCGCGCGACGGGAAACCGGTGCGCATAATAGAAACCGGCAGGTGCATTGAATGAGAAAAGGAGAGAGGAAAAGAAGTAATTAAACAGAACATAGAATCTAATTAGACAGAACACAGAAACTACTAACATCCATTCATGTGGACTAAAGTTTCTGATTGTTCAAAAGTATGTGAATGCCTTTGTTTATGCAAAAATCAAGGGCAGAATAAAAAAAACCTCTTATCCTTATAGGAACCTTGGCCCTTTCTGACCTTAGAAACTTACAGGGAATTTTATTCCATTTAAAGACGAACTGTAATGGTATAAAAAGCAGTTTAAATTTTAAAAATAAATATACCTGTCTGAAGAACAGCCAACAGCAGCACTTTGCTCCAATTATAATATAAATTTATTTGATGATTTTAGTAAAATGTTTAGCACATATATAGCATATACCATTTTAGATCTGACATACACAGAAATGTACAAAAAATATATACTATTCCCAATTTTAGCCACATTCATACACACATCCAATCTACATTTGTTCGCTTCATAAATGCTTAGGATAGGGAGAAATAAACATTTAGGAATTATTTCAGGTCTGAAGGAGTTTACATTTTTGCTACTTTGCTAAATCACTAAGACCACCTGAAGTGTACACTCAGACACAGCAACAAACACAGAAATGAAGGGTTTGAGTTACTGCAACACTGATGCAGGATAAAAACTGAGCAAGTCCAGCGTCCTCTCAATCCTGCTATCTGTCGCTCATTATTTATGTCTCTCTTGGGTTTGCGAGCACACAGAGACATCCTTCTCTTCCATGAGTGTGTGTCTCTCTCTCTCCCTCTTTCAAATGCACACAATCAGACACTGCGGCAGGCCACACCTGCTTCTATGTCCTGCGACCACCTCCACCGTTGCTATGACGACACTCATGTACAGTTTAGCATGCATTCAATTCAACAGGAAATCAAAACGGAGCACAATCAAGGACACAGTAGAGAGTGTGTCAGATTGTTGGTGTATGAACCTTGTTTTTCAGGCAAATGTTTTGAGTCATGGATTGATTCATAAAATAGCAAATAATGTTCATTCCGGTTTTGAAGATATTGAGAGTTTGCCACATGGCTCGATCTGATGATTCACGCATAAAGGCTTCAAATTTTCTAATTACTCCAACAAAGGGTGTGAAGTGGACCAAGCAGACACATGTTGCTCCTCCGATTGAGCACATCACATGAATTGGTACAAACCAAAACCAATTACAATCTATTGCTGCATAAGTGTTATTTAATCCAAAATAAGGCACATTTATTTGTAAAATACACTTCATATGTTTATTAGTCAAGCATGACTAACCAAGTGTATAGACATGTTTAGCAAATAAAAAAAATGTCAGATGCATAATATTAACTAATATTATTTTAAAAACAATTTAAACTAAATGACAAAATTACATTCAGTGAGATAACTAAATAATCAACTGGAATCAACTGGAATAATTGGAGGGTTCCAGTGACTGGTACCATTTTTATATATATTTTTTTTGCAGAATTGTTAACCTTTGCAACTTAACGCTTTCTTCTGTGACGGTGAAATAAGCATTAAATCATGCAGCTAATTGAAGACAATTTTGCTATTATTTTTAGTACAGTTGCTATATTTTCCATTTTAAAAGTTTGCGATAAAAAAAAAAAAAGAGTTGAAAACAGTGTAGGAGAGAAGCTAAACCCAAACATTTTAAACAAACCATTTATGAGATGATTGTCAAGCGAAGCATGGAAACCATGGGCGAAGTGGGTTTTTTAATACAATGATGGAAAAGGTGCAGGTGATTAACTAAGAGGTGGACTAATGAAAGTTAATTACACATTTCATGAACATGAGATCATCTTTAAAAAAAAGAGAGATTTGACTTATAAACAGCCTTTTATATTTTAACTAATGATGACAAGTAGTACACATTAAATTCATTAAAGGGCAGCAGAAGCTTTGCTGTCCTGCTACCAACAGCATCACTTTTGTTTTAATGTTAATCTAGAGTAAACTTCAAATTGGGATCACTGGTTGAACAGTAACAAGTAGGGGTGTAACGGTACGCTAAAATCGTATTCGGTTCGGTACAGTGTCTTGGAGAGTTCGGTTCAGTTCATTCGGTTCGGTACAAAACAATACGAACTTACATAATCTTTATTTTGAAAAGCTGCCAATACACAATAGAATTCTTGCATAAAATAAATAAAAGTGACACATTTGGGTGATATTTTAAATAAATTGCACTCTTTATAAAGAAGAAATCCTGCAACTAGTTAGGAAAGATTAACCTATCCACATTTTCTGAAGAGAGCATAGATCTGGTTGCAGTGACAATATCTCCAGCAGTAGAAAATGTTAGATGTGTTGCCTGCCCGATCTCCGTGGAACAATGTCTGCATACAACTTTAAATTTATCCACTCGTCTATCCCCGTTATGTATTTTAACAGAGAAGCCAAAGTGTTCCCAAACAGGAGACTGTAATGAGGTGGGAGAGTCTTCAAGCTCTGGCTTCTCTTTCGCTTTTGCCATGATACCATTTTCATACGCGTGCTCGTGCTCGTCACTCAATAGCGTCCGTGCGGAAACTCGCCTAGGAACATTGTTCCGCTGCACTTAATATCTCACTAATAATAGATTTATATTATTAAATAAAAATACTGAATACCGAAACGGTACGCAAGTGTACCGAACCGAACAGGCCGTTCCGAAACGGTTCAATACATACCGTGAACCGTTACACCTCTAGTAACAAGTTCTGATTTACGGGGAGTCGAGACGATATCTTCACTGCACTTTTGAAGATGATATTATCCATGTTTATAGGGTTTAATAGGCCTGTCACTATCTATCAATGTACAAAAATGAACACAATTGTTTTAGGTGCCACAATATATTGACTAGTATTTGCCACCAACAATCATGACACCTGTGGCATACTGGTCACTTCTTTTCTTCTGGGTTTGGGCAGCATTTCCACACACAACATAGAACAGACAGTGACTTGTGATGAAAAGGCCACTGCACTTTAGTTATTTCTGACAGGAACAGTAAGCAAGGAAGATCTCTAATATTTTGGCTTTGAGCTAAATGATAAAAGAGAGCCAGGATTGGAGTTTTTCAATGTTGGCGCAAAAACCGGAAGAGGGATCTTCCAAACCTGATTATCTGTTAAAGATGTTATTTTCTGACAGTGTAAATACAAACGTGACGGCGCGAAATGGCGCACACTCACGGATGGTGACTTGAAACACAGAGCACGGTCGAAAAACATATGCAGCAAATGTTAGACATGTAGTACGAATTGCACATCAAAAATTGTTATTGTGACAGCCCTATTCTAACTGTGCTGTACAGGTTCTAAAATGGAAAGAATGTATTAAGTCACAATTTTCAACCATTTACGCGATCAGGGTTGCACACAATGTACTGCGTGGCAAACTGTAATCAAACTAATGTTTCGTTATGCTGTTAGTGGTACATTTGTATTACTGTGAATCTCAATCTGATAAAAGCACCTGGTCACGTCTTTGTAAAGACAATGACAACCCGCAAGTTACATTGTTTAATATTAGTCAATAGATTGTTTAATATTCTCACAGAAATTTTCATTCTGTTTAATGGTTTAGAAGCCTTAACGGGAAATGTATTTAGGATGGCATTCATTGTCAACCTGAACACAAGTTACATTTAAGTTTTAAAAATGTTATATTGGCAGACACAAATTCATACATCACAGCTTGCCACACATTTATGAAAGTATTATGCAACAGCAGCAGCACGAGCTACCAGCCAGCACTCAACACATTTCAGAAAAGGGTAATTTTGCCAAGATAAATGAACATGATACAAATTTAAATCTGATGTGGGCAAAGATGCTAAGAAACAAATGGCCGTTCAGTGTTCACACTATGTGATGCTCATTCTTCAACCATCAGTGTCTGTGTCTCCCTTCATGGATTTCTCATCTGCTCATAGACTGATGAAAGTATGATACCATCACTAATTAATAAGCTCCATTGTTAGTCACACTCTCTCCTTTCCATTTTGTTCACTATGGACAGACATATTAAACCCATATTTCCCTTAAAGCCGACAACACATTTAACTTTACCACATCCTCCATTGACACATTCCTTGTTAGTTCATTATTTACTCCAATGAAACTTGTGTTAAGAGTGATGCAACCAGCCACAACAGCAAGAATAAATAATGCCATTTTATTACCATTTCAATCGTTGAATCTGACCTTCAGCTCTCACGTCCTGGTCAAAAAACCTCCTCAGAAGTGTGACGGAAGGGAACAGAACCCCCAGAATCCATTGTAAACCCACATTCTGATGCACAGTGGCTCACACCGTAAGACGACATAACTACGTCTAAAACCACATCGTGTTCTCCTGGTGACCTGCACTGGGTGCTTCTTATTGACTCTGTTGTCCTTCTACGTCTCGTGCCCATTGCTCTGTGCCAGTCTGCTATGTGATATCATTGATTTGCCAAGTTGAGCTCGGTTGCCATGGTAACGGTAGACTCCCCTCTCTTTCTCTCTTGCGTTCTCATTCCAGTGGTGTATGGAGACAGTGGCTGCAGCCAGCAGGCAAATACTCTCAGCAAATACACAGAGGAATACAAGGAGGGGAAAAGGCCATTCATCATGAGCGAGAGAAAACGAGTGATGGATTCACTCGGGTTTGGAAATATAAGCTAGATTCAAATAAGGATTTAAGTACATTCAGTATACCAAGATCTGTGTGGTGGTTGCCAGGGTGTTGCTAAGCAGTTTTTAAACTATGCCACAAGCGAACACTCAGGCTAAAGATGCAGTTTAATTAGCTGGCACAAAACACAAAGCTACTTCTAGTCCCAAACCATAGACAACAACATTGCCAGCCAATCAAGCACAGTCGACCACCAACAGAGTGGCTGCAGGCCATATAGGTGCCCTACGCGTTTAACCCCAAAAAGTTTTTATCTCCAAAAAAACCAAGTTCAGGATGAAATAACTAAAAAATGGTTTCAACTTAAAAAAATGTCATCAATACTTTGCATAACTATGTACAGTTTTTGAGCGCACCCAAAAGAGAAAAGGAGCTTAAAAGAGAAGTGAAACTTAAACATTTCTGACAGTCAATGATACTTACTGTAATTATTTAAAGAAGTTTTTAATGCCGTCAAAACCTGAAAATTTGCTCAATCTACACAATTGCACCCATTGCGCTTTAGAAAGGAAAAAAAAACTAGTTCAAGATGGAATTACTACAAAATTCTACAGTATATTATTATTAATATTTTTGATTCTGCCAGTCAATAATGCTTACTATAATGATGTAGAGTTTTTGAATGCATCTACAAGAGAAATGGAACCTCAAATGCGTCTGTTTAAAGCGCTAATAAGTTGTATTTATATAACTCTGTAGTTAAAAAAAAAATTCTAAATAAAATATAAATGCAGATATATTCATAGAACAACAGAAAATGTATTATTAATAAACAACTATTTACATTTTGTTTAATAAACTTTTTTTTCTTCTGAGAAAACGGGATAATGGTGCCCCCATCTGGCAGTTGGTGCCCTCCTTTGCGTGTGAGGAGTGGCACTACCAACCAGCAAAATTCATACAAATCTAATGATGTTTTTCCACCGACCTGTTCGATAAAGAAACAGCTCGACATGCCATGCTTTTGGTGGCTTTCCCCATTGCCATTTTCTCATTCTGGACCATCTAGCTATGGTGCTGGGCAACTTGGCCTAAAATAAAAATCTCAATAAAATGAGCATTTGAATTTGATTACGATTAATAAACAATGATTTATTTATTTTTCCCCTCATACTTCAAGTTTTGAACAGTAAATATGCTCACATATTACAAGTGAGAGATTTTTGAACGGAGGGTCCATTACTTGATTTTAAAATGATTGAAATGGATCGGGGTCACATGACTCCACACAGTAGTGTTTTTAAAGTAAAAGTAACTGAAAAATGTACCTGGTAAAAATTGATTGATTATAGGCTCTGAATGTCGATTGCGATAACTTTTCAATTAATTTCTGTATTTTTATCGTACCCATTTAGATGAAGTTCAAAAACCGGCTAAGTCTAGCAGAGGTGATAATTTTCTCTTATTGGAAAGATAAGCCGGACATTGGCCAGACAGGATAGTCACTGCATGCACTGGTACACTGTGCAACACAAAACAGTGGTGCAACCATATAGCTTAAAAAATTATGGGACCTTAGACTAAAGAGGAGTGATAGATGTGTAATGAACAGGTTTGCCAAGAAATTGCACATTAATGCTGAAAGCTAGTACTAAGGGTGTTAATTTGGCCCGGACCAAGAGGTTGGTACAACTGGTACATCTTTGCAATTGTCTGCAGAATTAGTCCTCTTTCACACAACCCTGATCACTCAGGTTCGCAATAGCTGAAAGCACAGTCATATGACATCAAACGGGCCATTTATTAGTCAAACACGTCACTGTATGTGAGTGAACACGCACATAAAAGTAAATAACAGAATTTAGTGCGGTGGTTGTATTCGTTCAAAAAGCATCTTTTTGTCACCTTTATTGTTTTTTTAGTTCGGATCATGGTTCTATCCTGTTCA
Organism: Danionella cerebrum; assembly: GCA_007224835.1. Taxonomy (NCBI): domain Eukaryota; kingdom Metazoa; phylum Chordata; class Actinopteri; order Cypriniformes; family Danionidae; genus Danionella; species Danionella cerebrum. Next base: position 7,055 of record SRMA01025489.1, on the reverse strand, counting down.
CACCAAAAACGAACCGCTCTAGAGTTTGTTTGGATTTGTACCGAGACCACCTCCTTCTTTTAAGTCCGCTTTGAGTTCTGTTGTCTCTTTTCAGCGTTTAGTTCTTTTTAATTCTGTTGTTCCTTTCTCACCTGTCCAAACGAACTGAACTAAACGGGAAAACAAACTCTAGTTCATTGGAATCAAACTAAACAAGTCAGGTGTGAAAGCCCTCTAAGAGTAACAGGACAGAAGAAAAAAATCTTAATCCTAAATGTGAAAGCAAAGTGCTCTGCTTCCTTTTTAAAATATTAAAATGGCATCTTGTTTTACCTGCTGTCGAGCGCAGTTGGTGCTGACCAGGGTGGCAGCATGCTGAGGTGGGTACTTGCTCCTCTGGTGCTCCAGCTCATTGCTCTTGTGCAGTTTGGCAAAGGCCTCCATATCTGGGTTTGAGAGGCGTCGAGTGCTGGCCAGAGTGTGATAGCGCCGCTGGAGCTCTGCATCGTCCCCTCGCAACATCACAAGCACCGAAACTTACCCACAAGACTTCTCCAGCCCTCACACACCTGAGGAAAACAAAGTAGTTTAGATAACTGCACAATTAATACGAAACTTTTCCCATTGTGTCAAGAACACTGCATCTTTTCAAAGTAGCAAATTTTATAACATTCTAGAAACTCATTTATTATTCAAAGGTAATCCTAAATGACTAAGCTCTACTCACCACCACTCACCAATCTACTTCACCAACTTCCAGTATCGTCTCTGAGTTGGCTTGTTTTAGTCAAGTCACTCAAGAAGGGTTGTTCCGATTCCGATACTAGTATCGGAAATGCTGCCGATACCACAAAAAATCTGGCATCGGTATCGGCGAGTACTTGAGTCCACGTACCGATCCTATGCCATTTTCCTAAACATAACCTAGTTATGCCCGCTAGCTTTGCTTATCGCTGCAAAGCGGAAATCAATTCTTTTTCGCTGCTCAGAATGTAAACACAGGAAGTTGTGCTGTGTTGCCACAAGCAACCAAGGAGAAGGACAAGCTGTGCCAGACGCAACAAACATCGGAAGCTTCATTCAAACAAAGAGAAAAGTTTACAGAAGACAGCCAACGAGCAATAAGGATAACCGACAGGATTATCGAGTTTAGTGTACTGGATGACCAGCCACTGTCAGTGGTCGAAAACGTGGGCTTTCGCCGCTTAATTGAACATTTGGAGCCCGGTACAGTTTGGCTGGTCGCAAATATATCTCCGAAACAGCGCTCCCTAAATTATATGAGACAGTGCGTAAATACAGCTTCACTACTGACAGCTGCGATTCTGTCTTTACTGAGTTTCACAGCACACTGGGTAAACACAGTGACGCCATCACCTTTTACTCTTCAAAGTGCAGTGCTGCAGGCTAACGAGTTTCGCGGCTCGCACACCGGCAAGTCCATAGCTGAATCAATCGAGGGTATGCTTGTGAAGTGGAATATTTCTAAATCCTGTGTTCATGTTATTTTGCGCGACATCGCAAGCAACATGAAAAAACAGATTAGCTCCTCCACCTCGTCTGCGGCGGAAGTGATCCCCTCAGTTACAGTTCTAAAATGGCTACTTGCTCGGGAGAGTCAGGAGGACACTGGTATAAAAACAATGAAAACCACTCTTCTTGAGGCTGTCAAGAAACGATTCGCAACCATCGAGGAAGAGCCCTTGTATGCAGTTGCAACTCTCTTGGATCCACGTTTCAAAGATGGGTATGTCTATTAAATTTTTTTTTCATGTCCATATTGATTATTGTCATTGCCATATTGAGTATATCTGAAGCACAGCATAAAATAATTCTGTCAATTAATACAGGGCTAGTAGTATCTACAGCTGTATATACAGATACATACCGAGGTATCGGATCAGTACTCTGTATCGGCCGATACCCTGAGCCCAAGTTTCAGGATCGGTATTGGGAGGGGAAAATGGTATTGGAACATCTCTACACTCAAGACACAGCGCTACGTTTTTTTGTTTTTTTTATTTCTATACATTTCATAGCGAATGTGAAAGGTATGACCGCATCATAAACACACACAAAAAAAACACAACATAGAACAATGAGGGGAAGCAAAGTAGTAATATTTCTATTTTGTATTTGAATTGTACAAACCAAAGACTCAGTTTAAAGGGCCCTGATACACAGGTTGTAAACATGATGATATTTTACATTATTTAGGACAATATTAGAGTCTGTTACATTTAATTTTGGGTAAAACTGGGTAATCTTTCATTCTAACTTCCTGTTTGAATAGAATTATCTCAGGATGTGATGTATTTTTTCTAATACGGCTTCTTCACGTGATTAAGTCAGAGCTAAACTCTGGCTTCGAGGGGTTGGTTGGCCACCAACAACACGTCGAAACTATGGATTTGTAGCTAGCATTGTCCTCAAGAAAGCAACAAAACCGGAGAATGGTGGACCTGAGTATTGCAAATCAACGCAGTTAACGGTTGTCTGGTGATGTGGTTCCAATTCGGCAGGACTTCTATCCCCCTTCAGTGCAGCACTTATCTTTTGATACTTGTTATCAAAAGCCAAGCTATACCACCAAGCCCAAGCCCAACCTACTCTGCGCAGCAGTACATGCCCATTTGTTTTTTAATGATTTCAGGCAGATGAGACCAGGCGGGGCTAATGGCCCTTTAAAAAACTTATTGTTGTTTTCGTGTTGCACACTTAGTGCTGTAGTGATTCCAGTCAGCGAGCAACAGGATGTTGTGTCACACTTTTCTTTCCAACCTTGTCCATACTTCAAAGAAAATAAAGAAAATATTCTCAGAAGACTAAGACAAAATAAAGTCACTCTCACAGCTTCACAAACTTAATTTAATGTGTTTTGTGTTAAAATATTGTAGTGCAAAAGAGCAATCGACAAATAGTAAAAATAGGTTTTAGTATGGAAACCCCCAATTGTACTATACGTCCCAAATGGATGGATGAATGGATGAAATATTATAGCTGCGACTGAACCTTAAAAGTGGCTCAAACACACTGAATACACAAGATGTATTGTTAAGTAAAAGAGCTTTCCTGAAAAGAGCCTCTTTTAAAAGCATTTGAGCTGAAATAAGACCAACTAATGTCGGCACACAATGGCTCTGCAATGATTATTTTAGAGTCTCAAATAATAAGAACATAATCCTAACAATACTTCACAATTAAAAGAATCGTTTAGGAATTTCTAACTGAAAAGTGCTTGTTGGACACACATGCACAGAACATGAACCAGTCTCTCTGAACAGAAGGAAAAACTAAAATGTTCACGCAGCGAGGAGGAAATCGGGAATGGAGATAAGGTGGAGAGACGCCGGGAAGGAAATAGCTGATGATGATGTGATAAGAGCTGAGCAGGACGACACAGGTCCTTTCGCATACAGCTGATGGATGAGTTATGACCAAACACAGTGAGATGGAGCAGACGACAGCCAACTCTAATCCTGTGTGTCCAACAAGCACACTCAAATGTTCAATGTTAAGAGAACCATAGAGTAATGTTCACAGTGTAAGGTTTATGGGGTAGTTAAGGTTTAGGGTTTATTTTTGTTTTATATTCACAGTTTTTGACCTTGTCTTTGCTTTTTGGGTGGATTTATGAATTTGTATTTTGTCCAACACTTTTGATTTTTGTTATAAACATATAAACTACTCTGAGATTTTTGCAGTAAAAAAAAGGGAAAAAAAAGTTACTACTTAGAATTGTGTTTCTTAGTAATAAACAATTTCAATTTTGTTGTGGAATTATTGTGTATTGTAATGAAAAAATATTTTAGGGTAGAACAGGGGGTTGTACAAAAAAAATTAAATTCCTACAAAAAACAGTTTTAAAGGTAATTTATTAGAGCAAACTGTTAATTAGTAAAAGAATGCTCAAAAAGGGGTCTTTTGAGCATTCAAAAGGGGTCAAGAACTGAAAGGGGTCAATTAAAATTTCTGGACTGATCTATTTCGTTATTCATAATCAGCAGAGGGTCAAATACTTCTTTCTCACTCTGTATTAGCTTGTATATATAATGTCAATAATAATTGTGAGATCTTTGTTTATAAAATGTTCTACCTACACTATGGGTGGGCGATATCTTGATATTTAAAATATAATTTTTAAACTCGATATGAATTCTGGCATATCGTACATATCGATATAATGTCTATATTTAATTTTCGCCAATTTGCTTGTTCGCCTTCTCTGTGCTGCGCTCGTCCGCGCCTCCTTGCTTTTGTTCCCCCTCCCCTTGCCTGTCGTCTCAATCAACATGGCGGCACCCGCAACCAGCCCGGAGGTTACAGAACTTGTTGTAAAAAAAGAACAGCTGGCTCCATTATATGGAAATACTTTGGTTTTAAGTCGTCAGACGAACAACAGACAGATGTCTACTGCCGTGGATGCCGTGAAAGTTGCTGCCAACCAAAGCGCAACTAATCTCCACAATTCTATAACGCGGAGTGTAGAGTATGAAAGACAGAGCGCGAGGTGGTGTAGCATCACAGAGTCCGTGGCATTTCACATAGCGGTGGACATGGCACCCATATCCGTCGTTGAACAACGTGGCTTTAAACGTATGCTAAAAAACACTTGATCCCAGTCAGATACAGTTTACAGAGTCGGCATTACTTTTCGAGACAGGAACTCCCGCGACTGTACACTACAGAGAGAGCGCGGCTTGCTGCTGAATTGTAAAAGGTTACTTACAACAGAGGTCCTGCAAAGATGAGCTTGAGTTGAGTTGTTTTATTTTTGAATGAAAAGAAGGCAATGTGTATTATTTTACAGTTAAATTATTATTTATGTTATCAGGGATTTTGATTATATCCTAAATGTTACAGGAGCACTTTGTTCCTATGCACTGCCTGTTTTTTTGTTGTTTTATTTTTGAATGAAAAGGCAATATGTATACAAGGATTTCTGAAAGAAAATTTGCAGAAGCACCTCTGAGCTTCAATAAAAAACGACTTTGAGATAAAGATATCGAGATATATATCGTATATCGAGATATAGCAAAATATATCATATCGCCCAGCCCTAACCTACACCTAAACCTACTGTACATTTGACTCAAGAGCAAAATTGTAAATATGAAATCTGGGGATGTTTAGTACGACTCATATGAATTTGCAAACTCATGAAGTCACAAAAATGTAATTAGCTTTAGCCCTTAAGCTGAAAAATCTTCAGGAAATTACCACTTCAGAGATTCATGATCCCAAATTAAAGATGTCAAGATACTGCCAAAAAGATGTCAGAGGAAATGAGCAAGCAATCATACCCCACACACCGAGGATGGATGCTATTTGATAAAAGAGCAAACACCTGCTGGAACGGGAAAATTTGATTAGATGCTAATCGGTAATAGCAGATAAATCAGCAGGACACAGACACATACTCAGTAAAATGAGAAGATAAATAAAACTCAAAGTAATCCTGCTTGTTATCCTTCAAAAGTCTGCTTACACACACACCAGTCATGTTGCTTTGGGAAAATAACAAGTAAACGATCTAATTATAATATGAGCATTAAATCATTGCCGCAAAAGCTGTATGTTAATTAAATTCGCCATTAGCAGAAACCCATACCCCGAAAAGCATGTGTGCACTGAGATTTCACACCAGTTGATTTAAATGAGCCGCAAAATCTGACCCGACGCCAGTAGATTTTAATTAAGATCACTTCCTCTTCCTCTCGAGGGGGTCTCTCAGTGTTTAACCTTTGACCTGGTGACAGATCGCCCACAGGAGGATGCAAACACTTGGAGATCAGAGATTGACACTAATTGAGTCCTTCGAGGGGGTCGCTGTCCTCCTGAGGACGCGTTTGAAATGCACAAACATCTTCCTGTGCAGTAAAACATGTTACACTGACCTCAAAGTCGCCATAGATGATGAAAAACTGCTTTAATGGATGCTCTGAGCAGCACAGATGTATGCATGTGTGAGGGAGCATGGAAAGCAGCCTGCATGCATATGGAATTCAGAATCCACATATGGCTTGACAGATGCCTTGTCAAAACTTCAGAAATCTAGACAATGGTTGCAGTCGTAATTAAGACCCAAACTGGAACAGTACAGTTTAGTTTGGTACCTGATTTATAGGATTGTGAATCAGTGAATCTGCCAAAACACAATGTATCGTGATAAGTCACAAAGCTGTAAGCAAAGCAAATCATTTAGGTATAGCATTCTTAATGCCTTTACACACCTATACAGGGGCTGCATGCAGTGGATCTTTAATTTTAACTACATGAGTGCTAATGTATGTGACCTTACACACCAGTCGGAAAAAACACAGTGCTTCAATGCATGAAACTCAGCAGGGCTCTAGAGTGCGACCAATTTGGTCACATATGCGACCTAATTTCTCAATGGTGCGACTAAAAAAAAATCAAAGGTTGCACCGGTGCGACCCGTCGTTCGAGGGGGAACAAAACTAAACTCTGTGAGTCTCCCTGTTGTTCAACAACAGACACACATTAGGCCCATATCGTGGTCTAAACCAATCAGAGATAGTGAAGAGCGTATCCCCCCCCTCTGATTGGCCGTGGTCCAGCTATTCCTGTATGTGATGCAGTCAGAGAGTGGTGAGTCCATCAGGTACACAGTGAATGTAGCCGCGCATTACGAGAGAAGATGAAAAGAACGATTGACAGATTTTTCATTAAGAAAGATAAGTTAGGGTCTGATCGTGAAAATCATAACCAATGCTCTGACACGGAGCCATCAACCTCCCCTGTGACTGGCTCTAATACATTTAGAATTGAAACTATAAACTTCAGAATTTTTCTATAAAACACATAACATGCCGCGATAAATGCACCGCTCAAGTGTCCCCTCTCCCCGCTGCCTTTCAGCGGCAGGCAGCAGCAAACAGATCATCAGACGAGGCCGAGATGAGAATTAAGTTTTACGTTGCCTACAATATTGCAAAAGAAGAACTCCCCTTCACTAAATTCAAGTCCGAAATAATTCTTATGAAGAAAAATGGCTTGAACGTTAACCCGACGTACAGCAATGATGTCACGCGCACCCAATTTATAGGAGCCAT
>SRMA01025488.1:124952-171532 GCA_007224835.1 Danionella cerebrum | reverse complement strand
GTCGAATGGTGCTCTTCCCGCCAGGAAGACCCTGGGACATGCCCCATCTGAGTCGTGTTGACCTTCTCCAGGAGAGGTTCGATCGGGGGCTGTCCCCATCGTCCCACTAGGTCTACGCCGCCGCTATTTCTGCCTTCCACCTCCGGGTTGAAGGGAAATCAGTGGGCAGCCACGCACTAACGGTGAGATTTCTCAAGGGGGCTAGGTGCCTCCGGCCTCCTAGACCACCCTCCATTCCTCTTGGGACCTCTCCGTCGCCTGCGGGCTGCGGAAGTCACCTTTTGAGCCCCGGCATTTGGCAGAGCCGCGTGTCCTCTCACGGAAGACCACACTTCTGCTTGCTTTGGCCTCAATTAAGAGGTTGGGAGATCTCCAGGCACTGTCCGCCGACGAATCCTGCCTGGAATTTGGCCCTGGTGATTCTCTGGTTACCATCAGACCCAGGCCCGGATTCATCCCCAAGGTCCCATCCGTCCCCTTCCGGGACCAGGTGGTGACCCTGCAAGCTCTGCCCCGGGAGGAGGCAGAACCAGCCCAGGGTTCGTTATGTCCTGTGCAAGCTCTCCGGATCTACTTGGACAGAACCCGGGAGCTTCGTCGCTCCCAGCAGCTCTTCATATGTTTCGGAGGCCAGCGTAAGGGTTCCGCTGTCTCCAAGCAAAGGCTTGCCCACTGGCTAGTGGAGGCTATCCGCCTAGCTTATGAGGCGTGGGAGGTTCCCTGCCCTCTCCATCTGAGGGCCCACTCCACTCGCGGCATCGCTGCCTCGTGGGCGTTGGCTAGAAGCGCCTCACTCGCCGACATTTGTAGAGCTGCGGGCTGGTCTACACCTAACACGTTCATCAGGTTCTACAACCTTGATGTAGGCTCTGTTCCCTCTGCAGTCCTGAGTGGTGGCAGTCACCCTTAGGGGACGGAGCAGGTGTAAGCTTGCAGTACTCTCCTCGCCATCAGGAGAAGTACACCTTTCTAAGAGCTCCCCCTTCGGGCGGCTCTCCCATCCTCCCCCCTTCGGCATCTGACTGAGCTGAGCAGTCAGCGCTGCCAGGTTCCGTGTGGTGGCTTTGCTCCGGCCTGGTCCCCGCAGAACTAGGGTACAGATCTGGGAGTCCCTCTCTGGCGCTCCCTTTCTATGTTCTTATACAGCTCCCCCTTCAGGTGGCTAGTTTGAACCCGTTCCGTTACTCCCCTTGCTTTGGCGCGTAACGATGACTTCCGTCTCTGCCTCCTCTCTCTTGCAGAACGATGACCCGCTGGTAGCCCTTCGGGCCTCGACACGATCTCCGCCACTCCTCCCTGCGGGTCGAGGGGTGCCTCCTTCTGGTCGTCAGCATCAACCAAGTACAGCAGGTGCTCTCAGTGTTGGACGACTTCCCCGTCAATGAGTATTCCGGGCAGGGGCAGAAGGAGTTCTCATTCAGGTACTAACGGCCTCTTACTAACCCCTCTCTTGGGTTTAGTGCCGACCTGTCTGGATGGACTTCGGGCATGGCCCTTTAAAGAGGCTCCCATTCAGTCGTTCTAATCCCGACTAACGTCTCCGGGACCGACTGAAAGGGAACGTCTAGGTTACTTGCGTAACCCCACGTTCCCTGAATAGAGAACGGAGACGTTACCCTTCGCCATGCCCTGGAAGTCATGGATCTGAGGTAAGCTGGGAGGTAAGTGGGTCCAGCTCCTCGGAAAATTCCATACTGGAGGCTTAGGCACGCCCGGCTTTATACCCGCTGATTGCTAATCAATCACCTACGCCTGCAAATTAACCTCTTAAGCCCGAGAGTCCCCGGTACCGGGGACTTGCCCCCTTGTGCGTTACATTTTCAATCATAGCTCACGAACCCTGAGAATAACCCACACATATTAAATACTGTTGTGTTCAGCGGAAACTCCTCTAAAAACGTATCTAATTCAATTTCATATCCGTTAACCACAGCTCGAACGCCATGCAAATAAACAACAACATGTCCGGAGTATAATTCATGACCACGTTTTTGTTTATGTGCGATATGTATCCACAATATAAACGGAAACACCAAAACCATGGCATCAAATGAAAGCTAACAACCAGCTGAATCCAGCCATATGCAACTCATTTACATTGCATGAAGTATTTCAGAGCAGGGAGCGAAAGTTCCACGAAAAAACGCCAGCGAAAACCAAGCAAGCATGTAAATCTTGTCTTACCTTTGCCGTTTTTTCAACAAAAAGTTATTTCCATAGCGATAAAAGTCCGTTTGTTGTTATGTCCGGTCGATAGCTTCGCGAAAAGTCCATTTTGTGTTTTTTCTGTTGCTCCAGTGCTCCTCTTACGTCACCAAATATGGAATGACTCCCCGTGCGTAAGAGCACGTCTCTCCACGCTGCGCGTCGTGTGATTCGTCGGCGATCCAGTCAGTCTCAAAATGGTTGAGCTGATTGGTTTCCTCAGAATCAGAGCTTTCCAGCGATGTATAGAGCTCCCGGATTGGACAGATGGTCGGGGGTAGGGACACGCGGAAGCTCGACGTCGAAAGCGTTTGTGAATGAAATGTTCCCAAAAGCGCAGCAAGATGGCGTAAATGAGCTTCTACCCCCCTTTTACAGTGTTTCTTTAGGAGGTTTTTTTGCTGAAATCATGTCCCATAAGCAAGAAAACAAGACTATGAACGCAGCTGAAGCTTTGGACAAGATTTTTTCCATATTTCAATTATTGTGCCAAATTGTGCCAAACTGTGCCAACATGGATTACGCCTGAACTTTGTTCAATCAAAACCTTTACAGAATATTAGTTTCTTGTAGTATGAACACCAAACTTGCTACAGATGTTCTTGACATGTAGTGGTTACAATTGATTGTGTTTATTTGCTTCGTTATAAGTAAAATAAGGAGATATTGGAGGAAACATGTGTTTTTTTTTTTAGGCGGAGTTCATTTTTTGGCCATTCCAACATCAATTACTCTTACCCAGTGTTCTTGACTGTCAAATTAACTCATCCACACCACTCCCCAAGAACCTATCTTCATTTTGATACCAAGATTTGCAGTTTAGACCTTGTAAAAGCTGAGAAATGCCTTAAAAAGTAAAAGTATAGGATTTTCGGAAAATAGGCCTCAGGGCTTAAGAGGTTAAAGACAAATCTGGCCACACGCCAGATTTCATGGTAGCATTTTTATAGACATATTGACAGAGCTCTCTCTCACGATCAAAATATATTTTTAAAATATAGGAGATCTAAAAGTCTTTATCTATTACTGACTTTTTAGGCAAAATAATAATGAGCGCAGAAGCCAAACCATGTAGAGATGCATTACTGCCACCTGGAATACAGTCGGAATGAGCCAAGGGTGGTTATAGCCTTTTTAGTTAGGATAGTCATGCTGTATGTTCACGTTGACTGAATGTAGATGGAGATCACATCCAAAAACACAGTAATCAAGTGAGTAGAGGTATCAAGAGGTAATCAATTGAGGAGTAATGACTTTACATGATATAAGTCGTTGTATTACAAAAAAAAAACATCTGAACATTACTGATGACATTAGTGTTATTATCATCATGCTGCACAGAGAGTATGTTATTTTTTTTACCACTAAACACACATTTTAATTGAGTTTTTTTGGGAGTTGTAGTTTTGGCCATCGAGCCCAGTCAGCAGAACTTATTCTGATTTGCAAGATAATCTCTCTCAATGTTTCATCTTTTGATATCTATCTAAAAATCAATTAAAAAACTGTAAATATGAAGGGTTTCTCCACCTATATTAATCATGGTTTCTTTGCTTTTGGCCCCAAAACCTTTTTGTATTGAGTTGGTATTGCATAGCCATGTTCCATGAATGCTTATGTATGCGAAGACCTTATTAAGTCAAACAGGGGCATGCTCCTCCTTATTTACAACTTACATTGGAAACTTGATATGGCGGTTGATGTCTACGAAGAGACCTATGGTTAAGGGTTAAAAAGTTGGAATGCACAATAACATAAAAAAAGTGATACGATAACTGATAAACTTTCAACTCCTAAAAGCTGATACCGATCAGACTATGTGAGTGAAGTGGGGCGTCACGATATCGCCCTCCTCTCTCAAGTCCCTTTGCTTTTACTCTGCCCAGGTATAGCTTTTTCCCGCTCCACTCTCATTCCATGCGAATACAACACTCCGACTTGTAAAAAGTCTGCTCCATGCAAAACAAACCCACTCCCTTCCTCACACCACTCCGTACCACTCACATTCACTGAAACCGATAACACTCAAACGTCCGTAGGATCATGACTTCAACACTATTAACAAAACCAAAAGTCTGTTCACTCTTTAAATGAAAATGTTATGTGCATTGTCTTCGTTTTTTTCAAATGTCGGTGAATCAGACCTGTGTTTGAACTTGAAAGCAGCACTGCTCAGTACAGTTTAAAGTCTGTATTGCCGATTGCGCCATATTTGGATGGAAGACACAGATCCGAAAAGTAGAGACGACTCTACTTATGATATGCATTATGAACCGCAGCTCCAAGTGATGTATCAGATAACAAAAGCATCTTTCCACGCCATATTTTAAATTGTTAAATCGTCAATAGTCTTAGCCCGTGGGTCTGTTTAGTTTTGTCAAGAGCATCACGGATATTTGCGAAACCCATTGGTTACTTAGCGGAGTTACGTTTTTAGCAGCCTGGGCGAACTCAAAACGCTTTTTACAATCCGTTGAATCAATGGTTATGTTTAGAGGTGACTCATGAGGTTTGTGGTATTGAAACTTTTCCCTCCTTGTGAAGCTTGCTTCAAGCATTTGTCTCAATCACTACCGAACTGTAATCTTCAGAAGGTTAACGATTCACACCACTGACGCCATGTTTTCTGTTGCTGGTTGTGATGATAATGTTTCTTGATCGCAGAATCATTTAACGCCTCAGTTCTATCTGACAAAAATGCTTGTTATCGGGGAAAAATGTCTTGACATCGCAAATATCGGGATGACGTCATGATTTCCCATTACTGCCCCAATAATTATCGATCCGATAGTTATCGTGCCCCCCAAATAAAGTTACAATATTTCACAAATCTCTGGAAAACCGTATGTATGTACTTACCAAAACATTTAAATAAAAATGCCTCAGAACTTTTGAAATCCTGCGTAATAAAAAGGACTTTTCCAGCCAATTACAGTTTTTGTCAGGCATGAGCAGAAATGATCTTGGTTAAGTGCTGTAAGACCGGGTTTGACTTTGCTTGTGTAAATGGTGCAAACTCATTTTACAGTATCACCTGTCTTGATTTTGATCTGAAACCACAGAGCCAAGTGTTGACAAAAATCCTCTCTGCCTGGCCTTATTTAATTTCCTTTCCACACCAAACAGATGTTTATATGGACATCGAGGATAAACGTCTTAAATTACAGTAATACTAGGCAGATTGGTGATGTGTTTGATCTGACCTTTCCAGAAGATTATGGAGAGGTCATCTATTATCTATTTGGGGGGTTTTACTGAAGCTTGTTGTAAATATAAGCACAACAATCTGTTGTCTTTGCTAAGATCCTTGTAATGTTTTTCAACAGTTAAGTACAAGACTTTTTATAGGATATTGCTGAGGATTGTGAAATGATAACTACGAACATAGAATTTTTAAAACTGCTGTTATTTCATGCCCGTTAAACTTCCGCCCACTTTCCAGTAATACATCACTTGCTCATGAAATGTGTCATATCAAAATGCAAATAACTGAAGTTAAGTTAAATTTCTATGGTAAAGTTAAGACGTAGTATAAGTTCCTCATGCAAGTATCAAATGCTCTCAGTGAGTCATCCGCCTTCAGAGGAAATCTCAGTCATTCACTGGATCACTCAGACATTGTAAGTTCCATAGATGTACATTAAGGTTGTGTGAATTCTTATTCATTTTAAGGGCAAATGAAATGGTGAACCTGGTGCACTTTGAATATCAGTAGTAGATATCCTGAAGCTGAGGAAGTTTAGTCTGTTCAGAAAGCAAAAACAGGATTGAGCAAAATGACTGCTTTGGAAGTTGTGTGGTGGTCAACAATAGGGCTAAACAATATTGGAAAAAAATCACATAGCTATATTTTTTCCCCACATGATATATATTAAGATATTGAGAGCCATCTATCTATCCATTAATATATAAATATATTACATCAGATTTATCCGAAAGAAACCCTTCTGTTTCTATACAAAAATTAGCAAAAGATAAAAATAAATTAATAAAGCAGTATGTTGTTGGAATCAAGAGCATGAGCAGTTTTAAAAGCAATATTATTAAAAGTCAATTTATATAATATCAAAAATGACACTATACAGGGCTCTAGACTAACTTTTTGCACTGGTTGCACTGGTGCGCCTAAATTTTTTTCTTAGGTGCACCAGCACAAAAGTTAGGTGCACCCAAATTTTCAACTGCATCACATTTAACACCGCATTTTCACAAGTTCACTTTTTTTAGTTATCTATTTATTTATTTTTTTAAATCACTGTCCATATAGACAATATTGACTTGTAAATGATTAACTAACAACCTGGTCAAAATAAAGTTCTTTATTTGAAGCACAATTCTACAAGAAAGGTAACTAAACTTACTGAAAAAGTGTTTAAAGTGCTTTACTGAGCTGAAATTTAAACTTTAAACTGATTTTGGTCCCCAAGAGCAGCAAATACATATAAAAACGATAATACCATTTACTACCCAGATCAAGAGTTTATAATGCAGCCTATTTATTTATTTTTTCATTTTAAGTGTCAGAATATTATGGTTAATGCAGTAACGAGACGGTAGGCATATTATTGACATAGGCTCCATGACATGACATGGCTTACCTTGGGCATGAGCATGCTCAACCTCACTGTGTTCAATAATATATTCATCGGTCTTCCTTTACGACTGTACACAATGATGCATTCCTTTGTGGCGATATATGTGTCTCCGTCGATCAGGAATTCCATGTACGCACTGTTCGCAATTAGCACAGACGTCTTTTATTTTTCAATGTATCTGCGATGACTCCTATAAATTGGGTGCGCGCGACATCATTGCTGTACGTCGGGTTTACGTTCAAGCCATTTTTCTTCATAAGAATTATTTCGGACTTGAATTTAGTGAAGGGGAGTTCTTCTTTTGCAATATTGTAGGCAACGTTAAACTTAATTATCATCTCGGCCTCGTCTGATGATCTGTTTGCAGCTGCCTGCCGCTGTAAAGGTACGTTCACATCGAACGCGGTTCGCGCGGTAAGTGCGGAGGGTTTCCATGTTAAGTCAATGCAAAGACGCGTTTGCGCACGTCTGAGGCTTCAGCGGCGCGGTAAACGCGAATTGAGAGGCGCGCTTGCCGCGATAGGCGCGTATTGAGCCGCATGAATGGGTGATACGCGTGTTGTGAGCCGCGCGCAGAAGGCGGACCGGCCATAGACGGAGTTTCGTTTTTTTTTTCCCCTCGAACGACGGGTCGCACCGGTGCAACCTTTGATTTTTTTTTTTTGTCGCACCATTGAGAAATTAGGTCGCATATGCGACCAAATTGGTCGCACTCTAGAGCCCTGCTATATGTAGTAAAAACATTATTGTTTGGAATAAACCCTGTGTATAAAAACTTTTATTACATATGACTGTGATTGAAATTGAAAACTCACAGGGTTCTCGATGATGGTATAATCATCTTCTTTCACTATTTACAAGTGTTTTGGCACTGAAATCTAAAAGTTTAGTGTGCCAAAAATGGCTGAAGAATGCGAGGAAATAAGGAAAAAAAGACACATGCACACGAATGCGGAATAATAATCATGGACAGAACACGGTAAAACAGTTAAATCTAACTCTAATAAACCTATTACTGCTACTAAGACAATGTTTATATTATTATATACTGCATAAATATTATATTTATTGTGAAATCTCCGCTAAACTGTTGCTAAAGCGATCACAAGAAATCACTCATCCGTCAACCAAGTTTACCAATGAGTCAATTGTAACTTCTGGATGATTTTTAACGTTGGATGGCCTGTGATTATCAAAAGTTTAACACTAAATCTGTTCTAGGGCTGGGAGTCTAAAACTAATTTTAATAGCCATCAGAAGCTGTAATCGTTCCAGTTTGATTATTTATTAGGGGTGTAACGGTTCACGTTATGTATTGAACCGTTTCGGTACGGGCTGTTCGGTTCGGTACACTTGCGTACCGTTTCAGTATTCTGTATTTTTATTAAATAATAGAAATCTAATATTAGCGCGATATTAAGTGCAGCGGAACAATGTTCCTAGGCGAGTTTCCGCACGGACGCTATTGAGTGACGAGCACGAGCGCGAGAAGGAAAATGGCATGGCAAAAGGGAAAGGGAAGCCAGAGCTTGAAGACCCTCCCACCTCACTACGGTCTCCTGTTTGAGAACACTTTGGCTTCTCTGTTAAAATACATAACGGGGATAGACGAGTGGATAAATGTGAAGTTGTATGCCGACATTGTTCCACGGAGATCGGGCAGGCCACACATCAACATTTTCTACTGCTGGAGATATTGTCACTGCAACCAGATCTGTGCTCTCTTCAGAAAATGTGGATAGGTTAATCTATCCTAACTAGTTGCATTATTTCATTTTTTATTTAAAAAATGTGTTTTTCTTTATAAAGAGTGCAATTTATTTAAAATATCACCCAAATGTGTCACTTTTATTTATTTTTATGCAAGAATTCTACTGTGTATTGGCAGCTTTTCAAAATAAAGAATATGTAAGTTCTTATTGTTTTGTACCGAACCGAATGAACCGAATTCTCCAAGACACTGTACCGAACCGAATACGATTTTAGCGTACCGTTACACCCCTATTATTTATATTTCTTTCCCTAAACACTACTGCGTGTGGACTCATATGACCCAGCTCAGTGAATGTGTGCTTAAATTTCAGTTGAGTAATGTACCCTTCTTTCTAAAATCTCTCACTTGTAATATGTGAGCATTTTTACTGTACAAAACTTCTCAGTGAACTATGAGAGCAAAAATAATAATAATTATAATAAAATTATTGTAATCAAGCTCAAATCTTAAATTAATTGAGATTTTGATTTCAGGTGAAAAAATGTTCTGTGCTAAAAATGTTACAGTTTCAGTGTCCAAAGGGTGGGTATGGGTGTGCTGATGATGCAGGTAAGCTTTAATAGTGTTATGTGACGCTTTTGTCATATAAAACACCCAGGATTAATTTGAGTGTATATAAAAAAACATTACCGTTGTTTGCATTGCTAATCGTTAGCATTAGCACGGCTGACGCAAGTATCTGAATGACTGATATAATTTATTAGCATAAAAAATGGTATAGTGTTGGCTACTATTTTTCCACAAGTAGATGGGATCAGTAGTTTCCCATAATGCAATCTAAAAGAATGCTTCAAATTGAAGTCAAGTAGAGGGCTCTTCATCTGGGCATGCGTACCACTATATGGGTGTCACTGCATTTTAAGATGAACTCATTAAGCATTAGCTAATAAAAAAAATATGCTGTACAAATCTCCTGTGAGTGCTTTTGCTCACCTGTCCCCCTCTCTATGCTTTCAGGCTGACCTCACTGGGATCAAATGGAAGTGTTTTGTCTGGCAGGGCCCCACCTCGTCCCCCATCCTCTTCCCAGTGACAGAGGAGGACCCCATCCTGTGCAGCTTCAGTCGCTGTCTGAAGGCAGATGTACTGAGCGTGTGGCGGAGACACCACACTCCGGGTCGACGGGAGCTCTGGATCTTTTGGTGGGGGGATGACCCCAACTTTGCAGAGCTTGTTCACCGTGATCTGTCCTGTACGTCTGTTTCTTTCTCAAGCTGGTTTTCTTTCTAACCAGTAATAAACTTATCATACACCATGACTTCCATTTAAATAAGTGGCATTCAACTATAAGGTAAAATGAATAAAATTATTAAAATCCATGAATAAAATCCATTTATTTTCTTCTTGCCATTTAATGACTAAAAATTAAAAAGCCCGTTTAGAAAGTCTAAAATGAAATAATACACAACTGCAATCAAACGCAATTCAATTTTGAAATCAAATAAGTGCAATTTAAACTTTTAACCATGCTAATATAAGAAGGAATTTAAGTTGAATTAGCCGTTGTTTCCCCACTGTGGCTATTTGAAGCTAAATCCCGCCCTCCTCTGCTTCTGATTGGTTGGATCGCAAACTTCTTCCAATGAGAAGAAGCATTCTTCAATGGGTGAGCCTTGAGAACCCTGCATTTATCGTCTGCCCCATTTTTTTTGCTAGTTACATGCAAATGTTATCACTTTTTTTTTTGTTTATTAATTTTTTTGCAACCTTGATCTTTCCCCTCATCTGCTTGTACTTCTGAACCACAACATTTACTGACTCCTGGTTTAAATGATCAGCACTTTATCATACAGTTAGCACAATGGGCTTGGAATGTTGGCATAACCCAACATTCCAATTCCAGTATGGGACAAAATTTGATGGGGAAGGATTTTAGTCATTATTGTTACTTTTGCAAAGTGATAAATAATTTACAGGTGCAAAATCAGAGCGATAGACTATTGCTACAAAAAGTTTTCGAAGTATGAGACAAAATAGTTTTCTGTTTGAATAGAATCTATTAATAATTCAACATCAATTCAGCATTTCAAGCCTCTGTTTTGTTGCTATTTCTATGTTCTAGAAAGTCTCCTAAGAAAGTTTCCATTTCTAAATATTAATATAAAAAGAAAAACAAAACGGGCAGTAGAAGGAAGTACACGGTTAAAAGCAAAATACTTTATAAATGGTACAGGAAAAGACCATTTTTACAAATTTACATCAAAATCTAGTTTACTCTCGTGAAATTAACAAAATATTTTATCTCTAATAGAAAAGACATTATTTTAAATGTTTTAAAATGTGTTTTGGATCATTTTGGTAAGAAATCCATGGGATTGCATGCATTCACACAGCTATGAACCGTAAAAACATGATTACAATATGGAAAATTTCAGTACTATCCTGTAAAACTAATAACTTCTGTATATTTGACAGTTAAGTTTTGGCAACCACATCTGTGAAAATTCATCTAACTTGGGTCTCAATCCCGAAGCTCAATGTTCCTCATCCCACTTTTTCATTGTGTAGGAAACTAACAATGGAAGACCAAGAGGTCTGTGGTCAACAAGAAACTCCTTTGTTGCAGGCTTCCAACAAGAGCTAACTCTAAAAGCCTTTAAACATTGAGAATGACACAAGATAATGAAACAAAAAAGTGAATATATCGGAGACAAACACATTGTTATGTACATGTCAAACGTGAGTCGAGTATGCGACGCAGTTTTGAGGCACTATGCGCAACAAGAATGGATTCCTCACCTATTGAAGTATTTTATTAAATGCAGGAAAAGCATTACTTACAAAAGATCGTACATTTGCCACACATCTCACAATTGTCACAAATCTATTGATATGTTTGAATTTTGGATACAAATAAATTTGACAAAAAATCTGCTCTTTAAAAGCAAGTTCAAGTTTTGAGTTTGACACTGGATTATTCTCGATCACACAGGTAACGAGGACGGATCATTTGAGAGTGGTCTGACTTATGAGTGTCGAACATTACTCTTCAAAGCCATCCATAACCTCCTGGAGCGCTGCCTCATGAACCGATCCTTCATTCGCATCGGCAAGTGGTTCGTGAAACCCTACGAAAAAGATGAGAAGCCCATCAACAAAAGGTAAAGATTTGGAAATGGGAATGAATGTGTTGCCGCTGGGCTCCTTGTTTACATTATGGAGATTACCTGATGTATTTTCCTGTGCAGCGTTGCAGATGAATGCTGTAAGCATCACTATTTAGTGACAAGATTCTCTTTGTTTGTCAGAGTAGACGGGTGACATCAGTTGGTTGGCATTATTGTGTGGTGATGAGCCCCTGTGCTGAAGATCAGCTTGTTTGTTTGCATGAGCCTATGAAGTGCCTAACTAATAGGAAAATTCAGATCTGCAGACAGGAATAAGAGAGGGAATATTGTGTGGAAACTATTTGATAGGGATCTTATGTCCTTCTTTTGAAGGTCTGTCCTAGAACTTGAATTTAAAAAGTGTTTAAAGGCGCCATGTCATGCACACCTGACTTTTTAGAATTTCTATCATGCTTAAGTAACATACATGAAATTGTATTTACAGTTTTCCAATCCTATTTTCATTTTTTGGGAAGCTCAAAAAGGCTTGAGGAATTGAACTGAGTCAGTGGTTTTTTATTTTTTTTTATTTATTTATTTTATTTTTATTTTTTTGTCCCTGTACACCAACCAATCAGATTAAGCAATTTTTTTCACATTTCCATGTAGAGCAAACACACTGACTGAGAGCCTCTTCTTCACTGAACAATTTTGTGACAATTTCCAGATGTACTTATGTACGTAAACCTTTCAGATGATCATAAGCTTATGCGATATAGCACAGTAAGTGGAAAAGTAACAATGTCGTAACTACCAGAAACTTACCGACGGAGCCTCTGTTCCCTATGGGGTTCGTCAGTGAACTCTAAATATAAGGCACTGCTACATCACACATAGCTATTTTAAAAAGGATATTGTGTTTATGAGCTCTGTGCAGATGTTTTGACTGCCAGGTGGGCTTTGCTTTAATGGGGTATGACAGCTTTGGCTGAAGCATGGGTAAACGACACATTTTTTGGGAAGTTGATTCAAAGGCATTGTTTATGATTAATGTTGCGTTTCGAAAGTGGCAAATGCTAGTCTAGAGCGGTCCAACTTCTAATGTTTCTAAGGGTCCTCTTACACATCTAATTTGTTTAATTTGGTCAGGACTAAGAGAAATCACTGCTAAACTGTTTCTATCATCTGCAAATTTGGTTCTCATTCACACCACACTGATCGCTCTGCTTGGCACTAGTTAAGAATACAGCCATGTAATATCATGTGTGCCGCTCATTTGTCACATATGTTTAAGTTTAAACTCCTTTAGGTTTAGAGCCTATATCTGTGATACAACACAGAATTTGTGGTTTCCTACCTAGTGGAACTTTCATTTGCTGGAGGTTGAAGATGCAGATAAGCTACATGTCTTGTACAGCTTGGTGCTATGGCATTTTTTTTGCACATCGAAGCAAATAGGTGATGTTAATCTTGAAGAGATCCTGGAGACATTGGCTTTAGAACGTAGCCATAGCTAAACCGTAACTTACTGAGCGATATTGCGAAGAACGCAGATGTCTACATGCAAATAGTCAATTAACCTCTTAAGCCCGAGAGTCCCCGTTACCGAGGACTTGCCCCCTTTTGCATTACATTTTCGCTCATAGCTCACTAACCCTGAGAGTAACCCACACATATTAAATACAGTTGTGCTCAGCGAAAACTCCTCTAAAAACGTATCTAATTCAATTTCATATTCGTGAACCACAGCTCGAACGCCATGCAAATAAACAACAACATGTCCGGAGTATAATTCATGACCACGTTTTTGTTTATGTGCGATATGTATCCACAATATAAACGGAAACACCAAAGCCATGGCATCAAATGAAAGCTAACAACCAGCTGAATCCAGCGATATGCAACTCATTTACACGGCGCAAAATATTACAGAGCAGGGAGCAAAAGTTCCCCGAAAAAACGCCAGCAAAAACAAAGCAAGCATGTAAATCTTGTTTTACCTTTGCCGTTTTTTCAACAAAAGTTATTTCCATAGCGATAAAAGTCAGTTTGTTGTTATATCCGGTCGATAGCTTCGCAGAAACTCCATTTTGGCTCTTTTCTGTAGCTCTGTGCTCGCATAACATGACCAAATATGGAAACACTCCCTGTGCATAAGAGCAGGTCTCTCCATGCTCCGTGTCCTGTGATTCGTCGGGGATCCTGTCAGTCTCAAAATGGTGGATATCATTGGATTCTACAGATTCAAAGCTTTTCAACCATGTATAGAGCTCCCGGATTAGACAGATGATCGGGGGGTAGGGACACGCGGAATTTCGAATGTTGGGAGCACTGTGAATGGGACGTTATGCAAAGCGCACGGAGATGGCGTAAATGGGCTTCCACCCCCCTTTTACAGCGTTTCTTCAGGAGTTTTTTTTTTGCTGAAATCATGTTCCCTAAGCAAGAAAAGAAGACCATTAACGTAGCGGAAGCTTTGGACAAGATTTTTTCCATATTTTAATTATTGTGCCAAACTGTGCCAACATGGATTACGCCTGAACTTTGTTCAATCAAAACCTGTACAATATACAATACCTGTACACACCACCCACCAAGAACCCATCTTCATTTTGATACCAAGATTTGCAGTTTAGACCTTGTAAAAGCTGAGAAATGCCTTATAAAGTGAAGGTATAGGATTTTCGGAAAATAGGCTTTAGGGCTTAAGAGGTTAAGATGGATGTGCTTTCGAATTCAGTAGCTGCAACAGTAGTAGTTTGCAGGACTTCTTCCCCACCTATCTGAATTGTTAGTACCTTTCGGAACAGCTGAAAGTTGAGCAGGGACATTTGACTGAAAGTAAGCAGCACGGACAAATGTGGGAATGGTAGTGAGCATTTGTTGGTGCTGTCCTGCAGGCATTGGTCTGTCCGGAAGTTCTGGTTCTTTGCTGTGGTGTTTCTGGATGGTAATGGATTAAAGTGTTCAGGCATGCAAAGAGAGAGCTCCCATTGTACAGGTCTGGAAAGCCAGTTCAATTGTAAATGAGATCTAAGAGATCAGTACTGTCTGTTTTGAAGTAAATATTTTCCACAAGACTTAGTCTTTGAAAAACTATTATAAAAGATAAAAGTTGTAATATCCCCTCTGGTAAATGGAGTGGATTGAGAGAAATCGTAACATCAACTAAACCCAATCAACCCAATTTATACTTCTGCGTCAGGCCCTACATTTTAGTCTGACAGTGTGTACTCAGTGTTTGGTCGAGGAAGTGCAGAAATATAACCATCTGTACAGCCGTTCTTTCAGTGGAATACAAAGATCGTCAGCTGGCAGATAATTGGTAATGTCCATGACAAAAAAAGTTGCTTTCTGTTGAAAAATACATGTTTGACATATTGTGGATAAAACCCGTCATATTTCCAGCTGCTTTGTTATATTATTGAGCCTAGTGCTGTTTATGTGTGTCTGAAAAGGTTTGTGATTATATTGGAATTTCATATTTTTATTTTTGCACATCTTTTGGTGTCGATAGCTGTTGTAACCTGAAAGATAAATGTGACAGACCTATAGAATGACAAACTATATTACAAAATGGTAAAACTCAACTACTTCTACTAACTATCTTTTGGGAAAGGAGCCCATTTCCCTTCAAAAAGTGGAGCCACATTTAATTTCATATCGTAATAGGTTTAAAAAATCATTTTCTTGCAAAACAGCTTTACGATTCTTGAGATTTTCTGCATGTTTGGTTACACTAGCATCTGTTTACGTTAGCTTTCGGGACAAACTCTCGCAGGTGTTCTATTGTTAACCCTTGAGAACGTGTTTGGTAAAGCAGCCATTTGATATGCAAGCAAACTTGTAATCAAATACTCAAATCATACCTCAGTTTAAACCCTTGTGCGCACTATACTCACAATTATAAGGTCTCCTAACCTTTTAGTCCTTGTCAATGTTTGGTACAAAGCTTGGGGACTCACTGTGAAGACCTCAGCTGTCATCGCACCCTTCACACAGACCTCCAGGAAGTGTGCTACTTTTTCTCTGCATTCCCTTGAGTGATGCCCCATTTGTCTCTCTGCAGTGAACACCTGTCCTGCTCCTTCACGTTCTTCGTTCATGGAGACAGTAACGTGTGCACCAGTGTGGACATCAACCAGCACCAGCCTGTTTACCTTTTGAGTGAAGAACATCTGACTTTGGCTCAACAAAGCAGCAGCTCGGTTCAAGGTAGGAGCCTTGTTAGCCACTGTAATTGTGGTTTGTCATACATTATGCCTTATGGTGCAAGATCAGCCTCAATGCTTGGAGAAGCTGGGTAATGGAAATTGTTCATATTACACTAATTGTTACAGTTGTGCTCATAAGTTTACACACCCTGGAGAATGTTCTGCATTCTTGGCCATTGTTCAGAAATTGTGTTGTTGGGGTAGGAGGAGGGGGGGGGGTTTAGAGATAATCATGCAGGCCACAAAGTACCCTGCTTACTCTGCTTACTTCTGGAACAAAGTTATTTGGAGTGCAAATTGAACTTTTTGGCCACAACCATAAACTCTGTGAAGCACGGAAGTTGGTCACTGATGCTTTGGAGATGTGTGAGCTTCAAAGGCACAGAAAACCTGGTCAAAATTGATGGGAAGATGAATGCAGCATGTTCTCAAAGGATACTGTATGAAGATTTGTACTCATCAGCCCGCAAGTTGCGCATTGGACATTCCAACACAACAAAGTTCCAAGTCCACTGGGTTCCACCAGAACAAAGTGAAGGTTCTGGAGTGGCCGTCTCAGTCTCCTGACCTCAATAACATTGAACCACTCTGGGAAGAACTCGTATGTGCTGTTCATGCAAGAATTCACGAGAGTTGGAGGCTTTTTACAAAGATGAATGTGCTGCTTTACTAAAAGAGCTCAAGAACCTCATCAACAACTACCTCAACAGACTTCAGGCTGTCATTGATGTTCAAGGGGGGAATACAAAATATGTAAACTTTTTCTGTTGTCATAATGATTTATAAAGAGTAAAAACAGTTGTTTGATAATAAATGTCTTCACCGAACAACTAACTACAAGTGGGAAAAAGTTTTTTGTCATTCAAATTTCTTGAGAAATGGCCAAGAAGTAAAGCATTATTCCATTGTGTGTAATCTTACGAGCACAACTGTACATTTGTTCAACTGTTCGACGGGCTAGAAGGGTTTTCATATTGAACACTTAAGGATAGGGCTGGGCGATATGAAGCAAAAAATATATCTCGATATATTTTGCTATATCTCGATATACGATATATATCTCGATATCTTTACAGGATTTATAACCACCCCCTAAAAACCTACTACAAAAACAAATATTACAAATGTCAAAGTCGTTTTTATTGAAGCTCAGAGGTAGGTGGTTCCAAAAAAGTGCTTCTGCGAATTTTCATTCAGGAATCCTTGCATACATATTATTAAACAATAAAAAAAATACATATTGCCTTTTCATTCAAAAATAAAACAACAAAAAAAACAGGCAGTGAGAAGGGACAAAGTGCTTCTGTAACATTTAGGATATAAAAAAAAATCCCTGATAACATAAATAATAATTTAACTTTAAAATAATACACATTGCCTTCTTTTCATTCAAAAATAAAACAACTCAACTCAAGCTCATCTTTGCAGGACCTCTGTTGTAAGTAACCTTTTCCAATTCAGCAGCAAGCCGCGCTCTCTCTGTAGTGTACAGTCGCGGGAGTTCCTGTCTCGAAAAGTAATGCCGACTGGGTAAACTGTATCTGACTGGGATCAAGTGTTTTTAGCATACGTTTAAAGCCACGTTGTTCAACGACGGATATGGGTGCCATGTCCACCGCTATGTGAAATGTCACAGACTCTGTGATGCTACATCACCTTGCGCTCTGTCTTTCATATTCTACACTCCGCGTTATAGAATTGTGGAGATTAGTGGAGCTTTGGTTGGCAGCAACTTTCACGGCATTCACGGCAGTAGACATCTGTCTGTTGTTCGTCTGACGACTTAAAACCAAAGTATTTCCATATAATGGAGCCAGCTGTTCTTTTTTTGCAACAAGTTCTGTAGCCTCCGGGCTGGTTGCGGGCGCCGCCATGTTGATTGAGACGACAGGCAAGGGGAGGGGGAACAAAAGCAAGGAGGCGTGGACGAGCACAGCACAGAGAAGCCAAACAAGCAAAGTGGCGAAAATTAAATATAGACATTATATCGATATGTACGATATGCCAGAATTCATATCGAGTTTAAAAAATATCTCGATATATTTTAAATATCGAGATATCACCCACCCCTACTTAAGGACATTGAATGTTGCCAAGTTTATCGATTTGAAAATGCACAGTAAACTGAGCAACCTGTGCTTAATTTTATTTCTAGAGCTGCCACTACTAATTAACCTTATTGATAATATTTGGAATTGGAATTAGTTTAAATAATGGTTAAAGGTTAGTCACCATGCACACTTGACTGTTGGTTTAGTAATTGTGTTGTCAGTAAATGCAGATGTTTTCAAATAAGAATGATAACAGTGTGTGTGCGTGCGTGTGTGCGAGAACACTGGTTATATGCTCACTGGCCACTTTATTAGGTACACATTGTTTTACCAGGTTTGACCCCCTTTTAACTTGAGAACTTCCTTAACCCTTGGAGAGTTTGGCCGTTATTGACTCCACGTCCATTATACAAATCTAGCATTGCATCACATTCCAAAGATGCTCTACTGGATGGAGATCTGGTTACTAGGGAAGACATTTGAGTACAGTGAACTCTTTGTCATGTTCAAGAAACCAGTCTGAAATGATTCTGGCTTCATGACATGTAGCGTTATCCTACTGTAAGCATGGGTACACTGTGCTCATAAACAATACTCAGGTTGGCTGTGGCACTGACCTGGTACTGGGCCCAAAGTGTGCCAAGAAACTATCCCCACATCATTACCCCACCACCAGCAGCATGAACATTCATTCAAGGCAGGATGGAGCCATGCTTTCATGTTGCTAATGTCGAATTCTGACCCCACCATTCGAATGTCGCAGCAGGAATTGAGACTCTTCAGACCAGGCAACGTTTTTCCAATCTTCATCGTCCCAGTTTGATGAGCCAGTGACCGGAGTGGCACTCGATGTGGTCTTCTGCTGCAGTAGCCTCAAAGTTTGACATGTACAGAGATGCTCTTCTGCATACCTCGATTGTAACTTGTGGTAATTTGCGTTACGGATGCCTTTTTATCAGCTCGAACCAGTCTGGCCATTCTACTCTGACATCACAAGGCATTCGCTCCCACAGAACTGCCACTCCCTGGATGATTTTGTCTTTAATTGTACCATTCTCTAGAAATTCGAACGATGGTGTGTTTGTGTGTGAAAAGCCAAGTAAATACTTAAATCACCTTTCGTCCCCACTCGGATGCTCTGTTTGCTCTGCAGAAGATCGTCTTGATCGTCTACATGCCAAAATCCGTTGCTGCCAATCGCTGATTAGAAATTTGTGTTAACAAGCAGTTTTGTGTTCCTATTAAAGTGGCCAGTGAGTGTGCATTTCAGTAGACCGTAATCATTTTCTGTGGTTTCACTGGGTTTGCTTCAATACGTACTGATGGAAAAAGGCAGAAGGTTTTGTATTCACATGCAGCACAGCAGAAGGAAACGCTTTTTTATCTAAATTTTTTGTGGCCTCAATGTTGAGACAGGTGCTAGCACATGTTTCTTCCTCGGAGCTCAAGGGCACCTTATTCGCAGGCCCACATCATGTTAACACCTTTGAGATGCTGCTTCTCTTGTGCTAGTGATTATCTCAGTGCAGCTCCGCTGTGGCCTGATGAGGTGTTTTCCAGATTCACTTCTTCTCCTGCTTTCAGCTTTGTTACATCACCACCTTTTCCCCCCAGGGTGCTGACTCCACAAGCTTGTGACTTGTATTACCCCTTGGAACAGGATGTTTTATCCTGAACAAGATGTATCCCCGCTCTCCCCAACCTGGTCTTCTATAGTTGATGATGTATTAGTCTTTAATCCACCTTTAGTAAAAGCTCAAATCTTGCCTAGACTACATTATTCATATCTGTATGAAGCTTAAATAGACCACTGTTCTTTTTCAGTTTGTCCTTCTCGCAAAGCATCGTGTAGCTGCTTGTGAACAGATGTAAATGTTTTTAAGAACATAAACTAGAGTCTTTTAAAATGTCATAAAATGTATGTGTTGTTAATTGTCTTTTACCTTTTAAATTTAAACATTTGAAACGCATCTTTTCCTAGATCGTTTCAGCTACAGCCACCAAACTTTGCCAAGACATCCAAACTGTTCTGGCTCAGTTAGCTTTATCTTTTCAGTGTGGTACCACTAAAGGAAAGCTAGGAGATTTTCCATTGATTTAACAAGAGGTCAAATGTTGTAAAACTGTGACTCAAACTGAAAAGTTCGTAGAAACTTCAAACTGACCAGGATTGTGGAGTCTGTGCAAGAACATACCAATCACTGTGCAAACGTATTTGATCCAGAGGCTTTAGACATATTCAAGCCTAATAACAACTTAAATATTTTATGACATCTCTGACAGCACCCTGAGTGTTTGCCCTTGCAACCAAACTCTTTTTTTTTTTTTTTTGGTCACGTTTTCAAAGTATTATTATTTTTTAATCAGTTTTTATCCTATTGCTTTTTTTGACTAGGGAAATGTAATTGAAATGTTATCATTTTTACAAGACTCATTGAACCATATCATAATCACAAATTTCATAATCGGGCTGTGCAATTGATCAAATTTTCCATTTCAAGTATGATTTTAAGTCTTAATGATCACAAAAATGGTGTTAATGAGTAAAAACAATTTAGGCCCATGTCTGTTTTTTTTTACCCTTTTGGCCTTCCATAGCATTATGCCATGCACACTGCACTTCAATCCCTCTCGGAGCCAAACTTCCGAAAAAGATGTGCATGGCAAATATTAGCGTGAGTTAAGATTAAAAAGAGCAGCCACAGAAGTATTTTGTCAGCAGGAGCGGAAGAAACCGTACTGGTGGAAATATTGTCTCCTTCTTGTGTTAATCACTGAAACCTGATCGTGTGAATAGGCAGGTGTTTATTTAGGCTAAGTTAAACCTATGTTAGTTCTAAGCCATGATGTGCCAGTCTTAAAATGACCCCAAAAGGGAACAAGTGGGTTGTAAAATAAATGTGTGTTCAAGTGTTTTTTTGTTTAGTTTGAAATGTTGCAGAAGTGAACTACATTGATCATCTTATTTGGAAAACTTACAGTTCTGTTTAATAAATACATTTCCAAAGTCATGATTTCAATAATGACTCGAATAATCGTGATTATTATTATTTTGTTTTCATAATCGAGCAGCCCTATTTTATAACAAAGCAAGTAATAGTTCTTGTTCAATTTCCGTCCTCAGTTATCCTCTCTCCATATGGGTTGAACGGGACTCTGACGGGTCAGTCCTTCAAGCTCTCTGATCCATCCACCCAAAAGTTGATTGAGGAATGGAAGCAGTTCTATCCCATTGGCCCCAGCACCAAGGAAGTCACCGATGACAAGATGGATGATCTGGACTGGGAGGACGATTCCTTAGCGGCTGTTGAAGTTGTTGTTGGTAAGACAATCATTGTGAAGTTCAGGTGTTTTGAGGTCGTTTTCTGAGGTGTTTGGGCGAATAATAACTTCTGTTGTGCAGCTGGGGTGAGGATGGTGTACCCTTCCAGCTTAGTACTGGTGGCCCATTCAGACATCCCCATATTGGCTACAGTGAGCTCTTCCAACTCTTCCGGCTCTTACTCTGGAGCCCAGCACAGTCAGATACTCCATGGGGATACTGGGATCTCTTCAGTTACGTTGACTCCTCCCACGTCACCGGAAGAAGCACAAGCAGGTACTGTCACTGCATCCTTATTGAGCATCTATGGTGCATATAATTCTAGTGTCATTCCATAGAGCATTATAGTTTCGTGGCTTTTTTGAGGGCTTAAAGGTGCTCCAAAACTCACAGAATTTCCCACACAATTTTAGAAATGGTGAAAATTTACATTTGAAAGTGGGTCTGGAACAAAGTGCTTCTGTATCACCTCCTGTTGTGTTTCAGCTTATGTTACGATCTCAGTTTATCGTGTAATGTACCAAGACTTAAATATAAGCAAAATGGACTGCATTTCTAAAATTGACAGGAAGTTGGCTCTTTCAAAAAGGCTGGCTAAAAATGCCTACTTTTGTTTGAGTCGTACTTTGATGTTCTCCTAGAGATTGTATCTGTTCGTCTACAAACTCCATCAGGCTTATCTTAAAGCATCTGAGATCTTTAATAACAAAGCTTTTTTTGCTTTTGTGAAACTATGACTGTCGTGGAAAATCAAATTTTGACATAAAAAGGAAGTTGTTAATAACTTAGCCATGCAAAGTGAGATCTGTGCTCAAATTTGCCATGCATTGTAAGAGTGCTGAACACATCTATTTAGCTACCTGCAGTGTAAGTTATAGCACTACCTAGTGGCAACATGCAATATTTCATTTACTGTGTTTGAAATTTGGAACACTTATGCAAGGGACCAAGGCCTGCAACAAGTCTTTTTGATCAAGTTTCAACAGGACGTCATGTTTTAACAAACTCTTAGATTTTAGCATTTCACCTCCAAACTCCGTCAGTGTGCGCATCAATCAGCGCACACAGCAGATGTTGGCCATAGGCGGAATATATATATATTAGGGCTGTAACGATACACCAAACCCACGATTCGGTTCGTATCACGATTTTTTTTTTTGTGTGGGGGGGGGGGACAATATTTTTTATTAAATAACATTTAAATAATCTTTATAAACTGAACACCAAAGAACAAGATTTACTATGCAAATTATTAACAATATAAATAGCCATATATAAAATAAATAAAAAACTATAACACTTGTTTTCTTTGTAACAAAATACTGTTGAAAAACAAACAGAACTAAATTGTGGAACTCCATTGTGGAGAAGATTCGAGCATTTGCGCAGAATAACAGTGTGAGCAAAGCATCGTATGTGCGGTGAAAATCCGGCCGCTTCGACAGCATTAGCAATGTTTCTGGCGTTGTCTGTTGTCACGGGAACGGGGACGTTTGATCTGCTGATCTTCCAATCTATCACAGATATATATATATATACATTATATATATATATATATATATATATATATATATATACATACATACATACATACACACACACACACATATATATATAAAGAGTATATATATATATATATATATATAAGTATATATATATATATATATATATATATATATATATATATATATATATTCTTAATATGTACACAAATGTGAATCGATGTGGTGAAGTGTCGGAGGAGGTGGAACCGAACGGATGGCAGAAAACATTACGGCACTATGTATGAAAGTTATCTTTCTCGAGAAATTTCTCAAATTACTAACACCAACATCGTTTCAAGCACAAGCGTAGTCACTACCGAGCGTATTGGACAAAGTGCTTCTGAGAATATTTCTCTAAGTTGCGCTACGGAAGAGCACTTTCCACTTTATAAACGTTATTTCTTTTACGACACCTTGACTCTAACTTTTGTTTTGTTAGAACATTATTAGTAATCTATACAGAATGATTCGCTTGATTTAAAAGTGTTTTAAAGCGTAGCAGCCCCTTTTAGCAATGTCTGCAATGGGAGAATGGAGCACGAGGACCAGGAAGCGCAGCGCAACGTCAGATTTAACAAGCGGTTAATAGAGCAGAATTGTTGGTGTTTTTCGTATCTTGGAATTTTTCCGGTATCTCGAAGCAAATTATTTCCTGTGAGACCTTTCGTATCTCGAACATTTCGTAACTCGATGCATTCGTATCTCGAAGTACCACTGTATTAGAAAATATTTAGACTCATTGGCACCACCTGGGGGTCATGGGACTTTGGGATGTAGTTTCATTAGTTTTTTTTTGTCTGTATCGTTCAGTAAGTTTTACTATACTCTACTAAGTCAATCTTCTAAATAAGGATTTGTTGTAAGGATCTTAAGGACTGGAATCAAGAGGCAAGGGACGTCTTGGTCTTGTTCCCATTTCGGTGTATTGTATTTTTGGCTGCAACTCTTCTATGAAAACCGCTTCTGGACAGACTTCAGGCTTGCATGTGTCTGTCTGGTTTCTGTCAGTTCTGAACTGCAGTCACTGAACATCTGATTTTCAAAGGATAATTAACTTGATGTGTCTCCACAAGTTTATTCGGCTGACTGACCACTGTGTCTACAGTCCTCAAAGTTTGTAGTTTCTTTGTGCCTCTTCCAACGAGTTTGAGAATCACATCTTGAAACCCCACTTTTTTCTAGGAGAGACCTTGTTGATGTAGTAGAACAACTTTGTGTCATATTGCTATGCTGTGAAACTGTGACAAAACAAAGTTTGGCTGGTCCTCACCCAGTTTAAACCTCCT
The DNA here is from genome assembly GCA_007224835.1 of Danionella cerebrum. NCBI lineage: Eukaryota > Metazoa > Chordata > Actinopteri > Cypriniformes > Danionidae > Danionella > Danionella cerebrum. The sequence goes on along the minus strand of SRMA01025488.1, from coordinate 147,494 downwards.
ACACAGCTGTTTCTGTTTCAGATCATAACTGTGTTCCATTGTACTTGTACCAATGATGATAATTCACACCTGTTTGGTAAAATCAATTAATGATGCGTCTGATTGATGGCACTAAACCCAAATATTGATCAATGAAAGAACTTTGCACTGTACTGTGTATTTAAAATCCATGCGGTTTGTGTTCCATGTTCTAGTTTCCCAGCCTACTCAGAAAGGGGTGAAGCTTTCAGCAATGTCAGGTGCCTTTAATGTGGACAGCAGCAGCCATCACGGTGGGAAGGTCCCTCGACGGTTCGCCAGGCAAATGGTGGAGCGAGTCTGGCAGGAATGCAATATCAACCGAGCTCAAAACAAGTATGAGTTTGACATTTAAAACCTTACACAAAGAAACGCATCAAGCCCTTATCAATGATCCATTTGGACTGATTTGTGTTTTTGGCATTTTTTCAGGAGAAAGTTTTCCAACATGTCTAATGGGGTTTGTGATGAAGAACCAGACAAAGCTCCAGATTGGGACTTTGTGGAGCCATCTCAAAGACCACAGTGCAGTTGCTCAAGGTATATCTATTAGATAAAGGATTGCATCATACTTTTTAATCGGCCCTTTTGTCAAGTATCTAAACAAGTTGTCTGTACCACAGTGAATGAATCGCTCTCTAAACAGAGCATGCGTGATTTGTGATTCTGCCAGGGTAATTATCTTCAGAGGATTTCTGTGACAATGAAACTTATCATGAATAAAATAATCTGACACCAGTCTGAGATTAGAAGAGATTTACTGAATTTATTTCATTTTAGATTTACGTTTATTGTGCTATTTTCTTTTTTCGAAAATGGGTTATTGAGTCACTATGATTAGTTCTGTAAAACAATGTATTGCAATTAAATTCACTGTTTTCTGTCTTGAATACTTTTCCCTAGGCGTGTAACGGTACGCTAAAATCGTATTCGGTTCGGTTCATTTTCGGTACAAAACAATAAGAGCTTACAAAATCTTTATTTTGAAAAGCTGCCAATACACAATAGAATTCTTGCATAAAATAAATAAAAGTGACACATTTGGGTGATATTTTAAATAAATTGCACTCTTTATAAAGAAATACACATTTTTTAAATAAAAAATAAATACTGCAACTAGTTAGGACCTGAAAACTTTTAACACTAGCAACAGCTTCAGCTTGTATATCAACAAAACTAACTATTCAAGTTTTAAGTTTTTGGCTAAAAAGATGAACCTATCCACATTTTCTGAAGAGAGCACAGATCTGGTTGCAGTGACAATATCTCCAGCAGTAGAAAATGTTTGATGTGTTGCCTGCCCGATCTCCGTGGAACAATGTCGGCATACAACTTTAAATTTATCCACTCGTCTATCCCCGTTATGTATTTTAACAGAGAAGCCAAAGTGTTCCCAAACAGGAGACCGTAGTGAGGTGGGAGGGTTTTCAAGCTCTCACTTCTCTTTCGCAGTTGCCATTTCTTACAGCTACTTGTGCTACTGTGCATCACTCAATAGCGACCGTGCGGAAACTCGCCTAGGAACTCGCCTTAATATCATGCTAATAATACATTTATATTATTTAATTATAAAAATATACCGAAACGGTGCGCAAGTGTACCGAACCGAACAGGCCGCACCGAAACGGTGCTTGAGTGTGCTTGAGACAGATTTCCCAGCATACACTGCTTGAGCCGGCTCATTGGGTTGTTTAACAAAGATGGCTGCCGTGGCAACCACAACTAAAGTAGTTTTTTTTTATTTACAAAGGTTTTAAAATTATAAAAACTATCATTTAATGTTGGTTTTACATTAAAAATGCGCCATTGTTAGCCATGTAACAATAATGGATTCACTAATGAGCACAGCATTTTTAAAAATTGTAAATCGTTTCGTGTCAGAAGTGCAAATACGGTGGTACCTCGAGAAATACAATCTGAGAAATACGTACGTATGCATACTTTTTTAAATATCAACGCTGAGTGTCACGTGTTTGCATTAAACTCACCAACAGTTCTGCTCTCCTGTCCGCTTGTTAAGTTATGACGTCATGCGGCACTTCCGGGTCCTTGCGCTTCACTGTCCCATTGGACAGACAAAAGGTGCTGAAATTTTAATCATTCACACCAAAAACGTTGTTTTTAAATCTAGCGAAACATTGTGTACATTACCAAAAATGTGTCGTGATAAAGGTTAGTCAAGGTGTCCTAAAAAAAAATTCCGGTTATGAAGTGGAAACTTGTTTGCAAACAAAAGCTAAAGGGTTCTCATTTGGTAGAGCATTACGCTAACAATGCAAAGGTTGTGGGTTCAAATCCCAGGGAAAGCAAGAAAAAAAACAAAATATGTTCATTCAAATGTAAGTCGCTTTGGATAAAAGCGTCTGCCAAATGCATAAATGTAATGTAAAATGTACTTTAAAGCGTTATTTCTTTTAGGATTTTGGTTTCATCTTGGTGATTGTAATTTGTGAACACTCATACCCACATTGCATCACTCATAAAATTTTTTCCATTGATGGCTCATTATATAAACAGTTTCAATAGTTGGTCAAATATTGTGATTCATATTGTGTCGTAGACATAATATCGAGGTATTTGCACACAATGAGCAGAGTGTATGGTTACACCCCTGCTGAATAAGTTCACAAAAATGCTAGTTTCAACCTAATGACTTTCAAGGGTTTCAAGGGACCGTTATGAGTAGATCTAAGCTATAGCATGTCGAGCCGTTGCTTAAAACAGCATTTTTATGTGCTCTGATGTGAAGCTCAACTATTCTAAAGGCTACCTATTCTGCAGATTGGCTCCAAATAAATGCAGGCTTGTGTAAGGATGAAGTTCTGAGGGCTCAATTTAGTTGTATTTTAAGTCATTGTTTTTATTTGCGTGATTGACGTATTACATTTGCCTTAACTAGTGCTCATAGAAAACATCATTTATATAAACTGGTTGGATTGTTTTCCAGGCTTAAAAACCAGAAACAGTGGGCATGTAGCACCCCAGGGCATCCACCATCTGCTGGCCAGCCTCCGCAGCCTTCTACCAAACACAAGATGGCAGAGAAGCTGGAAAAGGGAGACAAGCAACAGAAACGACCACCGACACCCTTTCATCACCGCAACTCTCTGTGTGAAGAACCGCCCAACCTGGAGCAGGGAGGTGGTGTTCATAGACTGTGTCTCCAAGACCACGAGGACAGCCACTACCCCAGCCTGCACCACGCTGATGTCACGGTTACCAAGACGTCAATGATTCACAGCTCAGTGGATGAGATGGCTGGATCTCCTCAGCCACCACCGCTCAGCCCACACCCTTGTGTTCGCATAGAGGAGGCGACCGATTGCATTAAGACTTCTTCCCCCATTCATCAACACTTTTACCCTCATTCGTCAGAGCCCTGTGTAGAGCCCCAAAAACCTGCAGATGATTTAACTTTATCCTGCGCGCCTCCATACACGGAAACCCTGGAAGCCACAGTTTATGTGGGCTCCGCCATAAACCCCAACGAAGACGCAACGCATAATCCCTGGAGATGCTTCCGAGTGCCTGCCCGGAAGAATGCAGAGTTGCACACACCTCAGCTTCCCGTGGTCACACTTTTTGAGGACTGTAACGCGACTGGAGGAAATGAAAGTGTCGTGTCCATAACAGAGTGAGTTTTCTGCTTTTTCAATTGCTCTTCTTACAAGGATTACATTGTTTCCTTTGTAGGAACCAGTTTGTTGCATTAGTTCTGAATTAAACTTAACCGTTCGGATGTTACCAGTGTGAATGGAACCCAAGGATCAAATTTAGTGAATTTATTTTAATTACATACTGTAAAGCAGAAGGAGATTCATGTTCGTTGACTGATTCAAGGTCATCACTGGTTGTCAGTAACATTGGGGAACTAAGTAATGATTGGTGCATGCATGGTTTTGACTAGTTGACTAATTGGAATCAAAATGGCCTGTGTTTTTTGTCCAGGATTGAAAGGCACTATATACAGTCTTGCTCAAAAGTTTACACACACCAGTTTTTCTCTTTTAAAATGACAGCAGAAAGTTTCCAAAGGCCCCTGATCAAAAGTTTAATATTTTGTATTCCCCGCTTTAACATCAATGACATCTAACACAGTCATCATCTGTTTACACTATATTATCTCTTTATACTACCATATCATCTGTTTATACTATAGTTTATATAAATCACACTGCTGTTGTCGCCCAAATGAGGATGGGCCTGTTCCTCTCAAGGTTTCTTCCAAATGGGAGTTTTCCTTGCCACAGTTGCCCTCATTAGGGGCTTGCTCATCAGGGACATATACACCACTTATTTATGAGTTTAAACTTGTTGGTTTACTGTAAAGCTGCTTTGAGACAATATCTGTTGTGAAAAGTGCTATACAAATGAACTTGAACTTTATCTTGAAGTCTCTTGAGGTAGTTGTCGATGAAGTTCATCATTTTTTAGTAAAGCTGCCCATTTGTCTTTGTAAAAAGCCTTCAACTCTTGTGAATTCTTGCATGAACGGCACATTTAAGTTCTTCCCAGTGTGGTTCGATAATAATGAGGTCAGGAGACGTAGACGGCCACTCCAGAATCTTCACTTTGTTCTGGTGGAACCAATGACAAGTGGACTTTGGAACTTTGTTGTGTTGGAATGTCCAGTAACGTCCCATGCGTAACTTATGGGCTGATGAGTGCAAATCTTCCTACAGTATCCTTTGAGAACATGCTGCATTCCCATCAATGTTCCAGAAGTCTTCAAGAAGTAAGCCGGCAAATTTGTAGTCTTTGTGGCATCCATTTTTTTTCCAAGTGTCTCCTTATCATACTTCCTGAAACAGCCACGCCCCATTCTTTCCGATGGTCGTGTATTTCAGCTGAAGTTATTTTTATTTATTTATGTTTTTTTTTGCATCCCTTACAATTTTTCTGGCAGTTGTAGCAGAATTCCACTTTCAACTCTGCTGATTGGTATTCCCATTTTTTTTGGATATCTTTTTATATCGCTTTTTCCATTTTGTACGGTTCATACACCTTTTCCCGTAGATTCTTTGGCAGGTTTTTTGCACAAAACATGCACAAACTTTGATTACAAGCAAACAGATTGAGGGGGGGAATGGTTACCTCGAACCCTTTTGTGTAAGTTTTTGTGTATGTTATCAGGCCAAAATCACCAGGGTGTGTAAACTTTTCATCTGGTTAATTTGGAAAGTTTCTATGTTCATTAGTAAACAGTTGTTTGAGTGGAATATTTTCTGATTACATTTTTACATACAATTGAATTTTTTTCTTGTGAATGAACGTAAACAATTGTGAAGTTCTTTTTATATTTGTTGTTAATTTTTTGACTGTGAAATATTTGTTGTGTTATCCTTTAAAATAAAAAATTACAGCTGAATTTATGCAGGAAGATAGTGCTAGGGTGAAAAATCTACCTGCAAGCTCAAACTGGAACTATACTTCCACAAGATCAACACCCACTTTAGCATCGGAACTGACGCAGTATCTATTTCTTCTCCAGAATTATGTCCTCCTCCTATCGGCCTCTGAAGGTATCTGAAGAGCGGGTGAAGATGTACGAGCAGAAGAAAAAACACTACCTGATTTCTGCCCTGTGTGAGGAAGACCAGGCGCATGAGTCTGATCCTTACGCTTTTGAGGACGGAGAAGAGGATTTTGCTTTCTCGGATAAAGCCAAAAAGCCTGGATCCGAGAGAGAGACTGGGAAAAGAGCTAAGGTCAGATGCTTTTTGATGAATGCATGGAGTTTCTCAAACTGTTCACTGATTTTATTTGTTTTATTTGCAGAAGGATGATAGTTCGTCATCCTCTGATGGTAGGAATCAATTCATTAGAGTCTTTCAGACAACATTACGTTCATACTGAGACTAAAGATGTTTGATTGTCTTGAAACTTGTTTGCACAGACACCCAGGGGACAGGTGGCAATAAGTCTCTTCCTACAACCAGTTTGATCCACGAGACAGACCTGGTCGTATCGTTTAATGACTTAGACAATCTTTTTAACTCGGATGAGGATGACCTTACGGTAAGTAAGAGTGTTGCATCAAAAAGAAATGTCTAAAAGATTTAGTGAGTCTGTAGAATGTTGGGACAGGCACATTAGAGAGTAATTGCTAGTAGCTTTATTGCTTTGGATCACAAGCCTCATTAGAAAATCTCTGAGGTGGCCATAATGTTCTTTATTTGCTGAACCAAGAGAGCAGGAGGGCAATTAAAATGAGCCTGTCTTTGTTTTACTCCCAGCAGCCTGGATCCAGGAGAGCTGCTGGTGGTGCGGAGGAGAAATCTGGCGGGAAAGAATCAAAACCTGGAGCGCCAGACCTTTGTAAGTGCCAGTGACTTGAACTCTATGCTGAACTTGCTTTTAGACTCGTGTGAGTTCTAGTGACTCGTTTGAAGAGAGCAAAAGTAAATTTGCGGGGTCATGTTTTTAGAATGGACACAAATGAAGGGATTTCATTTTATATTTTTTACACTTTTAGAATGTTTATAAACTTTGATTTTTAAGGTACTATGTTGCCAGCTTTTAGCATTAGATGCTAATGACTCACAGCAAGTTTGGAGCAAGTACAGTGGCACCCCGAGATACGAATGCTTCGAGATACGAAAGGACTCGCGGGAAATTTTTTGCTTCGAGATGCGAAAAAAATTTGAGATACAAACAACCACAAACCCGGCGCTTCATTCTCCCAAAAGTACACTTAAAAACACTTAAAGCGTAGTTTTAAATCAAGCGAAACATTATTTATAGATTACCAATAATGTGCTATAACAAATGTTAGTTAAGGTGTCGTAAAAGAAATAGCGTTTATAGCGTGGAAAGTGCTGTTCTGTAGCGCAGGTTAGAGAAACCCTGTGACGCGTTCTCAGAAGCGCTTTCTCCTTGGTACTGTCTACGCTTGTGATTGAAACCGTGTTGCTGTTCGTAATTCCTGAAATATCTTGAGAAAGTTAACGTAGTGCCGTAATGACACTTCACCTCACATTTGTGTACATATTACGTATTTTGCTTGTGTTTTATTATCATTTATTACATGAACAATGTGTACATTTAAGGATTGAAGAAACGTTACTTGATTTTTCTCTGGTTTTCCATTTTTGTATCAACTTATATTGTTGTTTCTGAGAGCCTGGATTTCTGGATTAGGCGTTTTTATAACTTGCTTCAAGATATGAAATGTTCGAGATACGAAAGCCACCCTGGAACAGATTAATTTCGTATTTCGGGTTACCATTGTACTTTGGTTTATTAGATAAAACTTGGCACAATGCCATCAAATTTGTTATGATGATAACAAACAACTTCTATTGACAAAAACTTTTTATGCGATTCAAATATGATGGAAATCAGTCTGGGAGGATTTGGGAAACTTGATTCATCACTTAATTCAATATATCGGACGGGAAGTTCAGTCATCCAGGGTAAAAAAATGGTAACTGTTTTGCTCCTGTGGTGAAGAGGACAGTGAGCATGACACTTATTGGGTGCCGTTGCGCAAGGGGACCCAGGTTTGATTCCCGAACTCAGGGTCGTTTCCCATCCACCAACTCCTGTCCTTTCATATTTTACTATCAATTAAGGCTACAAAAGCCCCGTCAAAATGGTAACTATGTTCTCAGCTAGACCAAGGGAAACAGGCAAAACCAGATATTTGACGATAGGCTAAAGCTAGTAAAAGTTAATAGCTAGTAATTGTCTAAATGTTATTATATTATCAATGGTAATGGTGGCAAATGCTTTTGACCACATGTTTGAGTTCATGTATTTTCTTTGTTGGTGCCATGGACTCTGGCGTGTTAAGTTACCGAGCAGCTTAATGGATAGCTGCTACAATGCTGATGGCCTATGTGACTGCACATTTTGTATGCGCCCACCTCACAGCCCCCCATACCAGAAGAGACATGTTTTTTTTTTCTCACATAAATCAAAATAGTTAACATTGTTATATTGTTAACGGGTCGACTTGATTTTCAAGATGTGTTTAGGCCAATTTTAGGATGTTGAGATGAATGGCTTGGGAGATAAAAGGCATTAATTCATATCTCCAGACCACCAGGGGACACTGTGCCAAAACTGTGGATGTAGCCTCAGATTATACTTGTTGCAACTTGCACCAAGTTTGGTGCTGAAAGGATAACATGTTGCAGAATTATAGCCTTAGATAACCTTACATAGAAATTCTTCTCAAGTCTTTCCATAACTTTTAGTCGGCACAGACCAAATTTTTTTAGAACCAAAAAATGAGTTTGCAAATGTATGTTTTTTTAAATAATTAATTTAAAATTAATTTATTAATAACTAAAAATGTTTCTACAAGCTATATTCTACTGTATTTGAACCTGTGGGGATGCTAGAGGGTTTCTGTTAGAGGCTCCAAATTTGTTGACCCTCCTCAAAAATTGTGCCACAGGTCATTAACTTTCACACTTAGGAGGTTCTATGGTGGAGATGGAAGAAGAAGAAAGCCAACAGAAAAAGCTGGTGCTTTTGTAGCTGCTAAATAATAAAGTCTGTCTAAAAACTGTCTGAGTGGATTGTATTTAGTGATTCAGTGATGCTTTTGTCCGGTTTTGTGATGAGCAGTTTGGCATTGCGTAATTTAAAGTACAATTTTGTTACTTGTGATAAATAGCTAACTGTTCAGGCATTTTACCAAAAAACAAACAGCTTCTGTGCTGCCTGTCATCACAAGACCCTAACAGTGAGCATCTGTCACCTATTTTCACAATGTAGCTTTAGATTACTGTTGCTTCAAGGTGCGTGTTTATTGATCTAGTCTCTGCAGACCTACACCAGATGTTCCCAACTCCACCATCACTCGATCAAGGTTACTCCCCTATAAACACGGGCATCGCGGAGTCCGCATCTGGCCTTTCTCTTTTGGATGGAACCCTGAGCGGGAACTTCAAGATGGAGGTGGAGGAGGGTTTCTGCAGCCCCAGACCCTCTGAGATTAAGGTATATTTTATTTACTGCTGTGAACAGCTAGAGATTGATTAATTTTTAATGTAAATTTGTTGTGTTTTCAGGATTTCTCTTACGTATTTAAGTCCGAATCCTGCCAGGCGCTCATCGGTTGCTCTCTATATGCCCCGCTGAAGACGCTTCCCAGCCAGTGTCTACTTCCCATCAAACTTCCAGATGAATGTCTTTACCGGCCCAGCTGGACCCTCGGAAAATTGGAGATGCTGCAACCAATGGCAGCCATGACCTTCATTAACAAGGACGGGTAAATTAACGTTTTTTTTTTTCTTTCTCACAGCCAAGTTATTGTTTGGTAATCCTTTGTTTATTGTGGCCACCTGCACCTTTTTAGATTCTCTTATGTGTGACTTTCTCCTCTTCTTCCTTAACAGTAATATCCCCAGTGTAGGAAGTGCAGTTGAGCAAGACCAGAGCTCCACCCCTCACACCCACAACACCTTCATGTCTAACAGCGCCCCACCCAGCAACAGCGGTACTGGAATCCTACCCTCCCCAGCCACCCCACGAATCTCCGCCCCTACACCACGGACACCCCGGACTCCTCGTACCCCAAGAGGCCCAGCCAGTGTGCAGGGATCCCTGAAATATGAAAACTCTGACCTCTATTCCCCAGCCTCTACACCTTCCACCTGTAGACCTTTAAATTCAGTGGAGCCAGCAACTGTGCCCTCCATCCCAGAAGCACACAGCCTCTACGTGACCCTCATTCTCTCTGAATCGGTCATGAACCTTTTCAAGGACTGCAACTTTGACAGCTGTTGCGTTTGTGTCTGCAACATGAACATCACAGGTGCAGATGTTGGCATCTACATCAGCGATCCCAACATGGACTCTCACTGTTCAAGCATGGAGCCTTGCTACTGCGGGTTCAGTGCAGTCATGAACCGTCGTTTTGGCAATGGGGCTGGCCTCTTTTTGGAAGACGAACTGGAAATCATGGGACGGGGGTCAGATGCTGCAAGAGAGATGGAAAAGCACTTTGAAGCTGTCCGCGCAGCCTCACTTCATAGAGGAACAAGCCTTAAAGAACAGATTCCAGATGATCTCATCCTACTTCTGCAGGACCTATGTACTAACCCTTTCTCCCCCATAATCAGACCAGAGCTTCTGGGCACCAGTCTTAAGGTACCTGTGCGACTGGAAGAGAGGGACTATTACAGTGACTGCTACCTGGCCCTGGAGCATGGCAGGCAGTTCATGGACAACATGACTGGAGGAAAAGTCGATGAAACCTTGGTCAAGAGCTCGTCTTTACACCCTTGGGCCAAATGTAACAGTAAGGGATGCATTTTTGAGGTTCTAATTGTGCTCAAAAAGTGGGTGTGGCAAAATGACTATTGTGCCACCTAACACATTTCAGCATTTAACATAAGTTAATGAAATCCGGCATACATAAGTAGTGTATTAAGACTTAAAAATAATACACATTGCATTTCCTAACTAATCAGGAGGTTGGTTATTTTGCTAATAATACTTGCCATTTTTTAGCCATTAGCGTCATACTTTGACGAACTCTTAGAGATTCTATCTGTTTATCTTTAAACTCTTATCTTAAGGCATATGGGTGTTAAATTCTCTTGTTTGACTTCTTTGAAAGGTGTGCGCACAGCAGCAGTTCAAATTGAAATTTTGCCATAAACAGGAAGTTGTTAATAACGCAGCCATGCGAAGTCTGATTGGTACCAAATCTATCCGCTATGTTAATAGTCCATTTCTCTACAAATCTACACCAACTCTTGGTTATAGTGCCGCCACCACGTGGAATACAGAAATTGATTATTGAAATGGCTTTATTGATAAAGTACATTTTTTTTACAATTTAGACATATGTGATATAAATATTTGTCCAAACAATATTTGGATTCATTCACGGTGCCAACCTGGGGGTCATGACATTTTGCAGTAATTTGAACAATTTTTGCTTGAATGCATCTCCTAAATTGTGATTGATTGTAATGTATAGTGCAGCAAAAGGGCCACCGAGGGATGATGGCTCCGGAGGTGTGAGAGCCTTTTGATCGCTGCTTGCAGCTTTAATGGATCTCTTTCTTTTAACATGTTGCTGCCTGGTTGCACTCTTTTCCCCCTTTTTTAGTCTCTTTTGCATTCTTCTATGTTACCTCAACCAAATGTTACGTAACAATGAGCAAAGAAATTGCTGAAATATACCTTTAAAATTTAAAAAAATGAATCTCAATTCAATTAATGGCAAACCTCCCATTGATTCTTATGTGTCCATCTCTATTTTCAATCTGGCAACCAAAGACTTTACTCTGGTTTGCTAATTATTGAAGGCTTTTGTTAAAAATGCAGATAACTTTCTCTCGGATCACTGACAACAATGTTAGTTGTTCAAACGTATGGAAATTTAATGGTTGATGGGAAGTTTGCATTGGTGGCCATTCAAAAAGATGTCTATAAAAGAAAATTGCGTTAAGCTGCTAATGTGGCTGAGGTCCAAGTTTGAAATGTTTTTCTGCTTTCTTTCAGATTTCGATATGAGCATGCTGTTCTCTCAGGATGTTCTGAGGATGCTACTGTCACTTCAGCCTGTCCTACAGGATACCATTCAGAAGAAGCGTTCTGTGCGCTCATGGGGTGTCCAGGGCCCCCTCACCTGGCAGCAATTCCATAAGATGGCTGGCCGAGGATCATATGGTTGGCATCGCGTAATTAATAACATAGCATGCAATGAATGAATTGTACTAGTATAACCACACAGGTCTTTTCTCTCAGGCACTGATGAATCTCCAGAGCCACTTCCCATCCCCACCTTACTGGTTGGTTACGAGTATGATTATGTGGTGCTGTCTCCTTTTGCTCTGCCATATTGGGAGAAGCTTCTACTGGACCCATACAGCTCACAGAGGGACGTAGGTTACATGGTGCTGTGTCCTGACAATGAGGCTCTGCTTAATGGAGCCAAGACCTTCTTTAGAGACTTGACGGCGGTATATGAGGTAGGGACGTGATACATACTGGGCAAGACCCTGTACTGTGTGTTGAAGATTTTGCATGTTGTATTGAAGATGTACCCGAGTAGTTTTTTTTAATACATTACAATAGTTGAACTTATTTGTTAACAGCGTATAAGTTTTCCAAATGTGTTTTTTTTTGTCATTGTCAGTAGGTTTGTTTAGTGTTTGTTGGCTGGTATTTGTTGATTGGTTGGTTTGAAGTTCATTTGGGCTTTGATGGTTGGATTGGGGTTTATTGAGTGGTTTAGTATTGGTTGATTTGGGTTTTTCGGTTGGTTTGGTATTTGTTGGTTGGTTGGTTTAGAATTTGTTGATTTGGATTTTTTGGTTGGTTTGATGTTTTTGGTTGCTTAGTATTGGTTGATTTGGGTTTTTTTTTCGTATTTGTTGGTTTGATGTTTGTTGGTTGGGTTAGTATTGGTTGAGTTGTTTTTTTTTGTTGGTTTGGTATTTGTTGGTTGGTTTATTTTGTATTTGTTGCTTGGTTAGTTGGTTTGATGTTAAGGGTTTGTTGGTTGCATTGGTATTTGATGGTTTGATTGTTTTCTGGTTGGTTTGGGGTTTATTAGTTGCATGGATAATTTGGGGTTTGTTTTGTTTGTTTGGTGGTTGGTTGGTTGATTGATTGGTTTGTGGGTTGGTTGGTTTGTTTGATTTGAATAAGGATTGTTTGATTTGGGTTTATTGGGTATTTTGATTTTGTTGGTTTGGAGTTTGGTGGGCGGGTGGTTGGTTGGTTGATTTGATGTTGGTTGTTATAATAATTAAGATAAAAATAACTTAAGGTCACCTTACACATGTAAAAGCATTAAAAATAAGTGAACGTTATAGGAATTAAAAAAGCAATAATATACAGAGAAAACACACAGAGTTAAGACACAGAATTGAGCAGCCTCAGACAGGAAATGTCTGGTTTAATGGTCGGTGCTTGGTTTCATGTTTGGTTTGTTTGGCGATTGTTGTTTAGGTGGTTCGGGGTTTGTTGGTAGGTTGGTTAGATGGTTTATTATTTGATGTTTGAGGTTGGTTGGTTGGTTGGTTGGTTGGTTTGTTTGGCTGTTGGTTGTTTTGATGTTGGATGGAAGCATAAATGTAAATGTTTTTCTACATTTAAAAAGTGCTTTACTATGGTCAAATAGAAATAAACTGAAGCATTTTGTCATAAAGTAAAATGCTAAATCTGATGTTCTCAAAAAACACATTCTTAAGTTTTAATTCAATACTGTTATCATAGTCAACAGCCAACCTAAAATATCCTCCAAATTACATTTGGGAGTTATAGGTGCGTCTTTATTGTTCTGTCTTTGTTCTTAACTTGCCGTGTTTCTCATAGTTTAATAATTGGATGTTGAGGGAGGCGTCCATTAGTTGACTCGCAAGGACGTGTTTCTTTGAGGCGTGCATGTTCAAGTTCACAAACAGCTAGTTGTTGAGGTTTATACAGAATTATGGAAGATGGTTCTACGAACTGAAAATAATCATTTCTCAAACACATATTGAACAGTGGAGCTGTATTATATGTATTTGATATCCATATATTATATAAGAAATCTCTAATGCTGTTTTTCAGGGATGTGTTTAAAGCTTTACTATTACTACCATAAACCAACTCGTTTTATTGTTGTTCGACAGGCTTGTCGGCTTGGTCAGCACAGACCCATTGCCAAATCACATGCTGATGGCATTTTGACAGTGAGTGAGACTGGATCAAAAGCTCTCCCGGATCAAACTCTGACTGACTGGCTTTCAAAAATGAACACCACCAGCAGTTGCGAGGCTTTAAACAAGCTCAAACTCTATGCACAAGTGTGCCGACAGGACTTGGGTATGAGTAAAAACAAACCGAATCGTTCAAGCTGCTGCAGGCCATAAATGTTGTCTAAAACCTCTTGTTTTTCAGCATCCTGTTTGGCATCCCAGTCTCTGGACAGCTCTCTGCTTTCTCAACGAGTCCCAGTCAGCTCTTCCCAATGCTCCAGCTCTAGCAGCCCTGCCGCAACCACTCAGAATTCCAGCCCGACCCACAATAGCAACTCCAATTCAAACACCACACCCACCACAACAATGTCCAACACAACTTCCTCCTGTCCTCAGGGCCTTGGCAGCTTGCCGTCTTCCAAACCTAATTCCATTCCTCCCTTTAGTGGCTCAGGTTTACAATCCAGCCAGCAGAGTGGTGGTCAGAGTGCAGGGACTTTGGCGGATGGTACATCTGCTGCCAGCCACCCTCAGACCCCATACGAGCCTGCAGAGAGGTAATGCATTCTCATTTAAACCACATTTGGTCTCCATTGGTTAAGAAGCATTTATTAATTGCTTACTGTGGATTTGTTAACCAAAATGTAAAAAGACGACATTAATTGCCAATTTGGTAATAAAAATAAAACCTATTTTGGGCTTTCTGTTACAGCACAATGGAGAGAGAGAAGGTGGGGGTGCCGACTGATGGAGACTCGCACGCTGTTTCCTATCCTCCTGCGATTGTCATTTATATTGTGGACCCCTTCAGCTATGAGGAGAACAGTCAAGAGGGAAGTTCAAGCGTGTGGACGATAGGTCTTCTCCGCTGTTACCTGGAGATGCTTCAGCTTCTTCCTCCTCACATCAGGAGTGCTGTATATGTCCAAGTAGGATGCCATCAATTCGATTTGAATTCTCTTCATTTCCTTTACCTTTGCTTCGATTGAAACACCTTTGTACTTTCCTGTCAGATTTTACCCAGCCAGTACTTGCTGCAGCCGGTCTGGAGTGAAGATCGCCACATATACGGACAGCACTTGAAGTCTTTGGCTTTTTCTGTTTACACTCAGTGTAGACGGCGTCTCCCAACCTCCACTAATGTGAAAACTCTAACAGGCTTCGGCCCCGGCCTGGCCATTGACACTGCACTACAGAGCAAAGAGGTATGCACGACATCTATAATATTGGGGGTTAATGTCTTGTATGAACTATAGGTGCACAATATTTTATTTTCGTGTCCGTAAAATCATTATCTTTATTTATAAAGCACGTTGACAAAGTTAACACTAAAAACAAAGTGCTATGACAGGTGCAATAACATTTGACTCTATTTAAAACACCTCAACATAAACACTCTAAAAATAAAAAACAAAAGAAGCATCAGAATAACCATCTTTTAAAGGGGGGGGGGAGATTATATGTTTTTCAGTCATAAAGTGTAGTTTTTTTTAGCACAATCAAGTAACAATTTTACCTAAAGTTAAACTGTATTTGTCATAAAAAAAATAAAAAACCTCCTAGAAATTTGTCTTGGCTGCGAGTAACGCCCTGATATTCACCTGTCTCTTTAAGAGCCCCCTCCTTTTCGACACGCCCCTTTCAGTGCGTCAAGAGTAATGTTAAAATAGAACCTAGCCAAAGTCAAGTCATGTAAGCTACTGATGCTAACAAAACAATTGTGTATACATCGTATTAAATTATGATGATAAAGGAGTGAAATAACAGCTTTCTGTGTTGTTCAAGTACAAACACAAAATTTGGTATTTTAAGAATACAGTCCAAGCTAGCTAATGTCATGTAATGTAAGCTACCGATGCTAACAAAACAATGCCAGTTGCGGTTCAGTTTACCTGTGCAGGTTCCGATCTGTCTTTTAGTGACAATCTGCTTCTGAGTCCACTATCAAAAAAGCTTTTGTTTAAAAAGCAATCATCAGTGAAATGTCTTGCACAAACGTAGCAAACTTTTTTGGAAGGAGAGTTTGTTCCAAAAATGAACTCCAAACATTTTTCACGAAGCTTGTTGTCCTTGGGAACCATAAAGAGAGGGCTCTCTCCTTGGCATCCAAACATACATCTCCTTGTAGAAGTCATTTTGTAATCCGGAGAATAATAGAGAAAAGCACTCTGAACGAGGAGCTTCGCTGAAACGTTGAGACCAGCTGTTGCTAACAGTTGCTCCCTCAGCCGTTGATGCGAGTCTTTGCTGGAGGGGGAGGAGCAGTGCAGCAATAGACGGGGGACAGAGGCAGGGCAATGTAAAAGGGCCGGGGCTTCACAGAAAGGAGCGTTTTAGACCCCACAATGGCTACCGCAGGAGATTCAAGGATTACTCAAATATGTATGAATGATTCAGGTGCGTTTTTAATGAGGGACTGACATTATAACACAACATAAAGCTCAATAAAGTAGATTTACTCCTCTTTTAAAAACAACCAAACACAAAAAAGGGGCAGAGTCTCACCTTGGGAATTTTTTTAATCAATTCTAAAATGCACGGGCAGCCAGTGGAGTGATTCCAGAACAGGGGTAATGTGGTCTTGTTGCGAGCGGCGGGATTTTGCACCAGTTGTAGCAAACCACATTTTTGGTGCGTTTAAAAAAGGGCTGTTCAATACATGGGTTAACTGACTTCATGGACCTGATCCTCCTCAGAGGCCGGAGTGTTTACACCTCTATGCTCCACCATTCATCCTGGCTCCAGTAAAAGACAAGCAGACAGAGCTGGGTGAGATGTTTGGAGAAGCTGCTCAGAAATACAATGTGCTGTTTGTGGCCTACTGCCTTTCACATGACCAGAGGTGGCTCCTGGCATCGTGCACAGATCAGTTTGGTGAGCTACTGGAAACCTGCGTCATCAGCATTGACGTACCAAACCGGTGAGCATTCGGGAGCTGGTATTTGAAGTCGTTCATTGTCAGAACAGCTCTTGACTGGGCTTTTTTATGTTTTGGCACAGAGCGCGGAGGAAAAACGGCTCTGCTAGAAGACAGGGCCTTCAGAAGCTTTGGGAATGGGTCTTGGATCTTGTGCAGATGACGTCACTTCCGTGGCGCATTGTGATTGGGCGACTTGGAAGAATAGGTCATGGGGAGTTACGTGGTAAGATTTCATTATTTTTATTAATACATTTTGCTTTATGATAGCTTTGCAAGATTTAACAGTTTTTTTTTGTCTCCAATTAGATTGGAGTATTCTTTTGAACAGGCAGAACTTGGAGTCTCTCGGCAGACGGCTAAAGGAGATGTGCCGGATGTGTGGCATCTCTGCAGCTGACAGTCCCAGCATCCTTAGCACCTGTCTTGTTGCCTTGGAACCACAAGCTTCCTTTGTCATCATGCCTGGTAATTCTTTACTTTTCAACATAAGGGAGCGCCATTGATGTTATTTGTATAAAATAGCCACATACAATAGAGCAAAAAATGTACTACATTACACTGTTAAAAAACATAAAAATGACACTTAAAATGTATATTAACTTTTTATTTATACACAGTACTTTTTTGTCTGGTTTGGTGAAAAATGCCTTAAACAAAGAATGCTTTCTTATCAATTTTTGGTGTTACCACCTCCTCCCTTCCAGCTAAATTCTAAAAGATACACGTACACAGTCAGTGAATTTGTTTATATTATTGATTATATTCAGGCATATCATCATCAATCTTTCACATAGTTATGAACAAAAATAGAAACAGCTGGGTAGGAGGTGAGAAACAGCCAAACTGCTACCAAGGTAAGGTTGAGACAGACTGGTTCTTATTATGACAAGCTTGAGCAACAAACTTGATCTTTGTCTCATCACTCCAGATTTTGGAGTCCCAGTTGTCTTCATCTTTTTAAGCACGGGCAAATTCTAGATGTGCTTTTTATGTAGGAGATGCTTTCTTTCCATGTGTGCCATTCTCTTGTGCAAAGTTTTCTTTTTTGTGTAAAGAAATGTTTCTCAGATTTTGTGACATCTTTCATCCATGGGGCAGCTGAAGTACAAAGGGTATTTCTTTGTTGAGAAATGCCCTTTTATAGTCACCCGTCTGCTGGACACTTCTTAAATGGAATTCTAAATTAGAATTTTGTCGTCTTAAGTGTGGCTTCTGTCCTAAGACTGTATTTGGGGTGTGCTCACTTTTCAACAAGGGATTGAATAAATTTGGCTTGAAAAAAAAAATCTCTTTTTTGCGAATGCAAATAAACAAATCAACGGCTCACATTTGTGGCAGCATTTTGCAGTATAGTAAACCCTCGTTTATCGCGGTAGATAGTTTCCAGAACTAGCAGCGATAGCTGAAAATCCGCAAAGTAGGGACGTCATATTTACAGTATTTATTTACCAGGTATGCAGACTTTTAAAACCCTCCCTTTACAGTAATGTACAGATATTTACAATACGTACATACGGTACACAGGCACAAATGATGAGCAATCTTATATCGCGACATTTACGGAAAATCCACTATATATTTTCTCTTATAATATACATACTTAATGGAAAAAATCTGCAAAGTCATGAATCCACGTCAAATCGCGAAGTAGCGAGGGTTCACTGTATAGTGTCCCATAGTAAATGTTGACTCTGTTATTGTTTTTTTTTTCATAACATTGACCATTTTGAGGTATACAGCTAGGGCATTTCTGTGTGACATCTGCGAAAAACACCAATTATTTCTACTTTCTTCAGTTGGTATTGCCATGACTCAGAATATTCTTATAATACAGAATATAAGGGGATTATTATAATATGGGATTTGTTTATGGCAAATTAAAGCGTTCCAAAAATGGCTCCACAGAAAGGTTTGATATCGTTTCATAACTCTTTATTCATCTGCAATTTGATCCTACTCTTTTTGTTTACCTCTTTCTATGCATCTGTCTTTGGAATTTGGCTCCACAGACAGAAAAAATTTAAAAACTGTGCTTTTGAGCACTTTCCAGGTCACAGTGTTGAGTTTGTCTTCTGAGGAACCGAATGAAAGCTATGTGAAAGTGATGTTTTTTCCCTCCCTCTCCACATCTCTATAGACTCCGTATCCACCGGCTCCGTTTTTGGCCGTAGCACGACCCTGAACATGCAGACGTCCCAGCTGAACACTCCTCAGGACACTTCCTGCACTCACATTCTTGTGTTTCCCACTTCTGCCGGCCTCGAGGCCTTAAGTGGTCAGACTCTCTCGTACTACACTTTACGCAGCTGCTTCCTCATGTTGCCTGCTCCAATAGAGATTTTCGTTTTACTTGTAGATGTCACGGATGGAATGGGTGGCATGGATGGGATCCTCGACCTGCTGGTTGATAATGAATTAGTGGACACGGATCTTATCAACATTCTACCCTCACCAGAAAAATCACCAAACTCCCATTACAACCACGGTGGAGACGGCAGCAAAGTAAATGCATGCCTTTATTTTGGGATTTTCAGTAAGTGTGCATCACCCTTTAAACTTCATGACATCTCCTCGTTGTTCTCAGGGTCAGAGCACAGACCGGATGGAGTCTCATGATGAGACGCCAAACATTCTCCAGCAACCCATGGCTCTGGGATACTTTGTGTCCACAGCTAAAGCTGGCCCCCTGCCGGACTGGTTCTGGTCCTCCTGCCCACAAGCAAAGAACCAATGCCCTCTCTTTCTGAAGGTGAGAACAAGACTTTTGCATGGTCCACGCTTCCTCCATTTACATTTCTTTCCTGGAGATGCTAACGAGTGGTTTTTCTCTTCCTCTTAGGCTTCTCTGCACCTTAATGTTTCCTCAGTGCAGTCCGATGAGCTGCTGCACAGTAAACACTCGCACCCCCTGGACTCTAGCCATACCTCAGATGTGCTCAGGTATCAGCTTTTGAACTTTTAACTCAACGTTTTGGAGAAATCAAAGACAAGCTTTTGATACTGTTCTGTGGCGTGTGGGTTGTATGCATAAGAGAAATGTAAATGCATGACTAAATAAAGACAAAAAAACACATTTAAGTGTAATACAAATTAAGACCATTAGATAGATAAATGGATATGCTACAGACTTTTAAATACAAAAGTTTGAGGAATGGTTTAACATAACCAAATATTTTTGTTTATATTTAATGCTATTTTTTAATGCTATTAATGACCCTATGACGTCATTTTCCGCCATGCAATTTTTTCCGCCATTTTGAATTTTATGAAAAACCTACTTTTGCTAACTCCTCCATGGCCGTTTGTCCAAACTTCACGAAATTCGCTCCACATCATCTACTGACTATGCCGAACAAAAGTTATTTCTTGGATTTTTGATTCGTCAAACCGTTATCAAATTTTTAGCGAATGATCCTTACGCAAAACTCGCAAAAATGATTGTAAGGCGATAACTTCGCAACACTTTAGCCTATGTACACCAAACTTTGTCTATGTTGTAAAACCTATGATCTGAGGCTGCATGCAGTGTTTCGTCGCTCTGCCCCCTAGTGGTACGGAGATATAAAAAATTGGCATTTTGGCCTGTATTTTCCAAAACGTTTGTCCAAAATTCATAAAATTGGTATCAGCGCGTTTGAAGCATCAAGCCGAGTCGAACCATGTCCATTTTTACTGTGTCGGCCATTTTGGGCGTCGGTCATTTTGAATTATGCCAAAAAATGCTTTAATTATGCAAAAATATGCTTTACTTTAAAATTCTGAAAATTGCTGAGCATATTTGCCACCATGCTCTGAAGGGACTCAACAAATTTTACGCCAGCGCCACCTTGTGGTCAAAAAATATAAACAAATTTAGAAAACTGCTAATTACTTTTTGCTAGCTTTAGCTTATTGTCAAAAATCCCATCCCGTTTTGTTCGTTAGGTCGAGCTGAGAACATAGATATAAAATTTACCATAGTTAATTGAACTTCCCGTCTGCCAAGTTGATTTGGCTGAAAACCTTACTTTTTCTAACTCCACCCAGACCGTTTGTCCATTTCTCACCAAATTTGAATCAAAACATCAATAGACCTTGCTGGCAAAAAGTTATTCGTAGCGTGTTGATTGCTTTTGCCGTTTTCGATAAGAGCCATGACGATTGTGATGCCGTCGGGTCATGCGGTTTCCGAAGCTCTATCTCTGCAATTGTTTGCCATATTGACACCAAATTTGTTGTGAGTCATCAGTACTAAAGGCTGACCCCAAAACAAAGTAAGAGGTGACCTAATGGTTAAAATTCATAAAATTTTAAATAGCACTTAATTCAACTTGTTTTTTTATGCTACCATGCCTTGAGGTGATTTTATGTCTTTGGTGTACATTTTGATGGTACTTCTGCTCACGTTTTGCCTACTGGATGCTTGGCCCCGCATTACTGCTTGCAGTTATATTTATTATTATTGTTTTATTTTCTTAACCAGTTTCGACCTGTTCAATCAAAACTTACAGAAAGATCGCATAACTGCGCACGCTATTTCAAAGTAAAGTTTGACAAACTATAAACCATCTGAAAGTGGAACTTTTCAGGAATCAGATGCATTATAGGTTTAACTCACCACAGCGACAACAGTTAGTCAATTTGTGTAAAGAGTCCTAACAAAGCAAAATGGCGATGCCTATCTTTTATGATGTCTTTACAGCAGGGGTCTCCAACCCGGAGGACCACATGAGTCGCCCGCCACCTGTTCTAAAAATAGCTCAAATAGCGCCACTTTCCAGTGAGCTGAATCTAATTTAATATAATTGCTATTCTTGTTTAAATGACACTTGCACATGAGCTTGATGTGATAATATATAAATAAAAAAATATATATATATATATATATATATATATATATATATATATGAACTACGACCGGGGAGAGTTGAAAGGTCAGTATGATGCGCTACGACGAAACAATTAAGCAGCGCAGTGAAATATTCGTGACGAATGCGAGGTAAAGGGTTTTTTTTTACTTCTGTGGAAGGAGCATGTGTTTGTGTCATTTGCGCAACGACTGTGGCGGTGGTGGCCAAGCGGCACCTGATCAGTGTCTTTGCAGAGATGAATATCCTTAATTATTAATAGATTCAGAAGAGGGTATCAAAGTGGTAGCCCTTTGCATTAATCAGTACCCAGGAAGTAGCTCTCGGTTTCAAAAAGGTTGGTGACCCCTGCTCTACAGGAACACAGCCACTGAATCATCGAGTGTCTTATACCATTGTACTTGTAACAGTCCAACGAACGAAATGCATCCAAGCTGCAACTCCAAAAAAACGTGTTTACCACAAGAAAAAGACATAAAAGCACAATTATACACTTCATTTACCACAACAAAATAAAACTTAGGGTTTGCCGGTTGTTTTGACGGACTCGACAAGCATAGTAGGTTTCAATTCAGTAGGGAACATTTTGAAACCACCTTTAGAAGTCTCTGACCATGATCGGCCAATCAGCAAGCAAGACTTGGCCACTCGTTGAGAGAGAAGGTCAAAGTGGGTCCTCGTTGTTTCGCACATGTGTACAGCCAACCAGTCGCAATTAAACTCCACGCAGACTGACAAATCGACAAAGTGACATTTGGACAGATTTTGCTCATGTATTGGTCCACAGTTGTGACTTCTATTCAGTGTTGTCCAAAAGTCCACCAGGGACTCAAGCATTCACTTATTTTATAAAAAAAAAAATTGGATAATTTCTACTATTTTGACAAAGTTTGTGAATCTATAACTTTTGTTTTGTTTGAGGTATCCGGTTCCTTACTTTTACTCATTAAACTAGAAGGGTTACCTTTTCAATGACACAGAGGACATTAAATTAACCCCCAAAAATTTATTTTTGGTATGCCTATTTATTTGCGAAGCTATTTTATTGGTCAAGTAGTGCGGTAGCGCCCCCCCCCCCCCCCCCCCCCCCCCCCCCCCCCCC
>SRMA01025488.1:79805-124942 GCA_007224835.1 Danionella cerebrum | reverse complement strand
CGCTACATCTCCGATTTCTCACGCTAAAATACATTTCAAGATGTGAAATGGGCGGAGCTAATAGTTTATCTGTGACCTGTTTCTTGAGCCTGATGATAAAAGATGATGATCGATATGCATCGTCTTCAGTCTGTGAGGGGTTTTTTTCACTAAACAAATTACAAAAATTGTATTTTTTGATCCTTCATTAATGGAGTTATGTGGGTTTTCATAAGCTGACTAAAATCAAAAGGATTTATATTAGAACAACAAGCATACAATTGTTTCTATGCAACTGAATTGTCACTTGAATAAGTTATAAATAATGAGTTATTTAACATTAAGGAGTCGTTACATTTATAATACATTACATTACATTGTTTTACATTTATAAGTTACATCTGGCCCTTTGAGGACAGCCAATAATGTGGCCCTCTGTGAAAATGAGTTCGGCACCCTTGCTTTAAGGTTAACATCAAATGTTAACCCTGCACTTTGTTCATTTTGTGCTTTTGTTCCTTTGTTTATTGGTCTTAGAGATAAGCCAGCTGTGAAAAGTGTCACAAACATCCTGAAAAAATAAAACCAAAGTTTCTCGGCGATTATGTGTTATGGAATCTTGTTAAAATCTATATCTTAAAATAAAAGTATCGAAAAAAAGTATAGTTTGGAACCGGTAACGAATTCAGGGTATCGGTATCGAACATTTTTGAACGATACCCAGCCCTACTAAAGGGTGACCCTAGTCTTGATTGAGCCTCAGCAGAAACATTGTTGCTTATAGTGTGAATTTTCCACAAATCTAAAACGACTGCTAATGAAAAATGCAATTTATTTTATTGAATTACTCACGCTGTATACTGCTCAACTGTCAAGTCGGAAAATGCTATCTTGACAAACCAATTATCAAAATTCTCGAACTGAAACATTTCCACGTCAAAGAAATGGCTGATTTAACAGCAGCTCATCACCTTCTGCTTTTGGGTCATGTCCAGGTCCCTGTACTGACTTTTTCCTTGAACATTTGAAAGACAATGAAATCAAACGTAGCCTAAGAAAATAAAGACCATTGGCCATTTGTAGCCTGTTTAAGGCCTAGTGACCCAGAAGGACACCCTTGGACAGCCTCCAATGTTTTGACATGTCGGTGATGAGATCTGGGACTTTCTAAAAAAAGCCAGCTGATGAGATTGTCTACCTTCCGAGGTGACCAAATATGAGTCTGGCGAGTCACAGCAACCCTGATATCTGGCTATAAAAGGTTTTACTTCGTCCCTGATCAAACGTTACGATTTTGAAACCTGTGAGTGCTAGTCTCTGTGTCTTTTGTCTCCCCTATAAAAACTTTGCCTCGAAACATGGAATATTTTTAATTTCGTCCTGCACATTGACTGTATGTACCATGGACGAAGCGTCAGTGATGTCACTCGTGCGTCACTTCCCTGTAATCAAAAAAGGGCAAAAGATCCACAAAGGTTGGACATGGGCATAGAAACCACACACATGACAGTCTAAAACAACACACAAAAAAAGAAACAACTTACATTGGAGTGAATGAGAATCTGCTCACTTCTGGAGCCAGTCTCCAGCGGCAGGTAGAGGAATTGCAGTTGTCACTTCCTTTTAGACTTCAAGAGGGAAAGCCCGAGGTTGCCTCTCGGTCCCTTTTTTCAGCCTTCTTTAGCTTCCCAGCTAACTCTGTATAGGCCCTGTCCCAAAAGACACTCTCAGACGTTCTTGTCTGAAAATTGGGTTTTATTCATGCCCAAATGTTATGGGGAGTGTGGAGAAGAGGTGAAGAGACGAGTGCAGGCAGGATGGGGTGGATGGAGAAAAGTGTCAGGGGTGTTGTGTGACAGAAGAGTGTCAGCAAGAATCAAAGGAAAGGTGAACAGAACAGTAGTGAGACCAGCAATGATGTATGGGTTGGAGACTGTAGCAGTGAGGAAGAGACAAGAGGCAGAGATGGAAGTAGCAGAGATGAGGATGTTGAGTTTCAGTTTAGGAGTGACGAGGATGGACAAGATTAGGAACGAGCACATCAGAGGGACAGCTCAGGTTGGTTGCTTTGGAGACAAAGTCAGAGAGGCCAGATTGAGATGGTTTGGACATGTGCAGAGGAGGGATAGTGGTTATATTGGTAGAAGGATGCTGGAGATGGAGCTGCCAGGAAAGAGGTCAAGAGGAAGACCAAAGACGAGATATATGGATGTGCTGAAAGAGGACATGAAGGTAGTTGGTGCAAGAGTAGAGGATACTGAGGACAGAGTTAGGTGGAAACGGATGATTCGCTGTGGTGACCCCTAAACTGGGATCGGCCGAAAGGAAAAGAAGAAAGAAGATTCATGCCCAAATGTCCCTGACATCTGATTCTTGTCACGCATAGCCTAACAATCCTAAAGCTACGATAAAACAGCGTTAAGGCAGAACATGGATTATTTTCATTTCATAGTTTCTTACGAAGTTTTATTCATTGGCCGTTTTGGAGGGATGCATGTGAGTTTGTGCTCAAGCACCAGTGAGGCATTCTAACACTATTTTTAGTGTTAATGATAGGTGCGTTGTCAACATATCAACATATTGGTCAGACTGAAAAAATGGGACTGGGTTTTTTAGACTTCTTTAGGCTAGAAGTTTTTTGGGTCACTTAGATTTGAAACAATTTTAAATTTGGGACCAACGTGACTTTATTATTATGTTGACTTGCCATCTTGTAGAAACTTAAAATTTACCACAATTGTGGAGGTGATCAGTCTGTACAACAGGATACTTTTGCATTATACAAGTATTTTGCAAAGTTTACCATTAACTTATAATAGCCATTGGGAATGAACGTTAAAGAGCAAGATTATCTTCAAGATTAAACATCACAGAGAAATGGCGTTTGTCCAATTTACCCATATTGACTTGGGGAACGTTATATTATTTCACAACCCCTGCATTGCAACCAGACTGTTGAAGGCTTAAAAAAATCATAGAGACATTGGGGTTAGTTTACGTGACTCGTTATAAAATTGACAACATTTTAAAAATTGTTTTAAACAGCACTAGTACAAGTCTCCAATTTCACCTAGTGCGTTCCAGCAGGGCTCAATGCTTCCTAAAAGAACATTTATCTATTTTAGCATAGAAGTAGGTCATCTGCATATTGTTCATCAGGGTTATCTCATGTTTATTGAAAATAACGTTATTGTAATTAGGTGAGAATTCTGTTGAAATCAAGTGACTCCGGTAATTCATCAAGTCTGATCTCTTGCTTGGGTAAAAATACAAGTGATGGATGACCTTTACTTTAAAAAAAAAACCTGTATAGTGAAATCTTACCAGATGTATTAGAAAAACTGTGTGTGGCGAGACATGTTTGTGCTATTCTGTCTCTCATTGGCTGAGCTAATGTTTTATCAGGTAACTGTCAGGCGTGAAGCTTGAGCGTTAATGTTATCTGAGACCACAGTTTATTTCCTCATCCCTGTTATCCTCCCCCATTCGGCTTCACCTTGAGCTGATAGGCTCGCCGAGGAAACCTCTGTGATCTCTTTTGATGCTGGCTCCTTGGAGAGCGGTGAAATGAAAAAGCTGCTCGCTCGAAACGGCCCTGATAAGACCTAATCAGCCGTTGTGGCGACTTCCATTTAGCGCATGCTGTAACAAATCATCTGTCACTAAGCCGGTGTGCAGCTCATGTCAGTCTCCATATTCCTCCAGCGAACACATCATTTCTCTGCTAGCCCTGGATTCATATCCCTCGTGAACCCTTCTGACAGGTTTGTTATCTGGCGGCCTGTCTGGCAAACCCAAGGGAGATGGAGCGTAGCTATTAAAGGATGGGAATCGGAGTGTGTAAATGTCAAGTAAGCTGTCATCAGTGCGTTTCATTGCTTCCATGGAAGTTAGAAGACATCGGCTCATATTCAGTGTGTTAAACACAGTGACAGTTCTCACCCGTCACAAATAATTTGCCAATGGCTTTTCGTGTGAGTGATAAAATCGCCCAGACAGGGTTTGTTTTGTGAAGGACGCATCGTCGTCTGCATTGCGGCTGTATTGCTTTGCCACAACATATTTCAAGCACATAAGTACTCTCCAATCATGGTATTTCGTGTTTTCACAGCAGCAATAAACTCTTGCTTTCCACTACATTGAGCTTAAGAAGCCCTTGCCACCTGCCATAAAGCTGATGGATGAACTTGGCTGATTCTTGCTCTAACCTTTGCAGTAGCGCATTTGGAAAAGTGCCACAAATAAGGGTCAATTGTTTAATGAGAGTGAAGCTCACCTCACAGTAATTGACCTTTTGACCCATTCTACGATCAAAGACTAATTCCCAAAACTCTCTCATGGGTTGTTTAAAATGTGTCACCAAAATAGGAGACTGTTTATACAGTACATCTTAAAGGTTTGATATTGCTTTTTATGATTTAATTTTTTTTATAATTATAGTAACAACCTTTTATGACATTACAGACCACTCCCTAGCAACCAAACTGTTTACCTTAGCAACCAAATCCATATAACTATGATTTATATAACTTGGGGTCAAAAGGGAACATTATATTGTCACTGACTGCTCCATAGGAACCAGCCTGTTTACCTTAGCAACCAATTTGACATATCTCTATCTCAGCTTAGGAAAATCATAGAGATGTGGAGGTTGGTTTTTGTTACTCATTGTGAAATTGACAACATTTAAACGGCCCTAGTACAAACCAATGTCAAAGTTTATGTACATACTTTATTCATCTAGTGTATTTACATTTAAGTATTTAGCAGTTGCTTTTATCCAAAGCGTCAGGCCCAGTTTATATAATCACGGGTGGCGAGAGAGACATGGGCACACGGTTGCTGAGTTGATAAAATCCGGGGAATTTATTCAAAATCAACAATTTGAAACAGGAAATGGTAAAATGAGGCAAGATACATTTGAATCCTTATGCATCCTTGTTTGTCATTATTCTCAAAAAAAAAGTCTTAATTGTAAATTTTATTAAAAATAACCAACATTTTCAAAAGTTTCACCCTGAAGTAGTTCAATGAAGTTCTATAAAATCATGACCCCTCAGCAAAGATTTTGTCTTCAGTGCATTTGAGCATAGTGATTGGGCTGCCAGATGGTTAGCATCCCAGGGACCTTTATGAAGCCAAGACTCATGCAGAGCCATCACAAAATACAATTTGTTTCATTATTACATCATGCCAGGGCAGGAGGAGTAGTGGAGCTTTGTGCCCTAGTCTCAAAAATAGCAAATACTGTATTTTTGTATGTTCATAGAAGTGAACCACTCTTGCCAACAGTGTTAAAGTGGTTTCAATCTAACCTTTGAAGGTCATTTCTGCTGCAGTTAATCATCCCAGTGGAGTCCCACAAGGCTCTATTCTCGGACCAGTCCTATTCATCGCCCTCGGGAGCAACAATAGATAAACATATTATAATTTTCCAGTTGTCTTTTAAAAAACTTTCTGCATTTGTAGGGAAGTACTACAAGAGTACAAAATCTGCTTTAAAATGTTCTTTAATTAGGGCTCAAGCTCTAAATGCACATAGAACCTTATTGTAAATACTCATAGTAATATTGTTGTGCAGCTTTTTTACATTTTTTGAGGGTTTAAACATGCTCAAAAGGCAATAAATTTTGCACACTTCAGTACATTCAAAAGTACATTTTGAAAAAACACTTTGTCATACGCAAATGAATCATGGCATAGATGTGTAGGGTACCAGGACAGAAAGATAAGTCATATGGATTGCATCTCCAAAATCGACAAGAAGTCAGTTATTTTAGCAAAAACCTGGACACTTTTACTCATGTCATATTTTGACAAACTCCTCCTAGAGATTTCATCTGTTTATCTCCATACTTCATTCTTATCTTCCGGCATATGGGATGTTAAATTGTGGAGTTTTTGTTTTACTTGGTGGGTGTAGAAAGTCGCAGTTTTGCCATAGAGAGGAAATTGTTAATAACTCAGCCATGCAATGTCTTATAGGGTTCATGTGTGTTTAGAGTCCATGTCTGAACAATCTATATAACTACCTACACTGTCAGTTATAGCTCCAGCTAGTGGCAACATGAAATATCTAATTTTCTGCTTGTTTTAAACCGTTGTTTCAGAGTGTATTTGTAAGGGACGAAGACCTACAAAAAAAAAGTCCATCAGAGTGAGTTCCCAAAACCAACAGCAAGTCAAGTTAGCCAGTCCAGACAGTTCTTGGAGGTGATGATCTCGAACCACTTTGATGACAGACTTTGTCTAAGGAATTTTAGAATGACCATCTCACCCCAGTTCTGAAAAACACATTGCATTCCATTGGGATTTATTCAGTGAATATGTTTCCATCCAAGTTTATGCACATTTTCTCTTAAAGTATGAAAAGTTTACCGTACTCTGTTGTGCGAATAATTTTTTTTATGCCCAATTTTGAAATGTATGCGCATCCTGGCGTTTATTTTAATGCGATAGTCCACAATGCGCATATTCAAGGTGAATGGAAATGCAGCTACAGATAACTTACTTATTTTACTGGTGTTAGCATTTGAGATAAGAAAATTCTCCAATAAATACCAGAACAATGTTCAGTTTAATTCATAGCGCTACTTGTGAAATTGACACTTTATTTTGTGGTTTTCATAATTTAATTTGATCATTTTTTTTAATAAGCACTGGTCATAGTGCTTCATAGAAACTTCATCTTCTGTGCAATTCCACTCATTTATTTACTTATATCTATTTATTTCTCATGTTTTTATTTTTATTCTCTTTATTTATTTCCTGTTTAGAAATGTACAACTGGTAGTTCTATCATCAAAGCAAATTCCTTGTAAGTGCAAACCTACTTAGCAATGAAACTTTCTGATTCTGATTCATAGTCGATGGTGCAAAAACGTTACCACTAAGAGGTCAAAGGGCCTGAGGTGCTCGAACCCTTTGGTTGCTGCTTTAATTGCCTTTTATGTTTTCATTTAGGCTCTATTATAGAAATTCTTATAAACTGGATTTAAAATCTAAGGGATACTGGACCTCAGTTGCGATGGTTGGATGGCTGGCACCAGTTGGTTGAAAATTTCCCTTATTTTTAAATGTATGTCATCGGGAAGCTTCAGAAGTTTCATAGAGGGGGTATTGATATTTTATCCTGTGTTAAGCTCTTTGGGCTATCCGAATGTCTGCAGTTAAAGTGCTACAAAAAAAAACTGGAGCATTGTTTTTTCCTTCTGAATTAACTCAGCTTTCTGTGCCAACCTCCGTCTGTCAGTGGATTTCCAGCTTCCTGACAGACAGACAGCAGCTAGTGAGGCTGGGAAATTATTCATCCAGCACCCGCACCATCAGCACTGGTGCCCCTCAGGGTTGTGTCCTGTCCCCACTGCTCTTCTCCCTCTATACTAATGACTGCACCTCTAAAGACCCCTCTGTCAAGCTCCTGAAGTTTGCGGACGACACCACACTCATCGGTCTCATTCAGGACGGTGATGAGTCTGCTTACAGACAGGAGGTTAAAGAGCTGGCTGTATGGTGCAGTCACAACAACCTGGAGCTCAACACGCTCAAAACAGTGGAGATGATCGTGGACTTCAGGAGAAAGCCCCCTGCTCTCCCCCCACTCACCGTCATGGACAATACTGTAAAAACAGTGGAGTCATTCAGGTTCCTCGGCAGCTCCATCTCTCAGGACCTGAAGTGGGACATTCACATTGACTCCATTGTGAAAAAGGCCCAGCAGAGACTGTATTTCCTCCGTCAACTAAGGAAGTTCAACCTGCCACAAGACCTTCTGAAAAAGTTCTACTCTGCCATTATTGAATCTGTCTTGTGCACTTCAATTACAGTCTGGTTCAGCTCAGCTACTAGCTCTGACCTCAGAAGACTACGCCGGATAGTCCGGTGTGCTGAGCGGATCATTGGCACAACCCTCCCCACTCTCCAAGATCTGTACTTATCCAGAGTACGCAAAAGGGCTGGTAAAATAACTCTGGACCCCTCACATCCTGCACACTCGCTCTTTGAACTGTTGCCATCTGGTCGACGCTACAGAGCCTTGAGCACTAGAACGACCAGGCACAGGAACAAGAAGTTTCTTCCCTCAAGCAGTTCAACTCATGAACACTTGAAAAATAACACGGAACAACAACACCATCATATATTCATTCATTTATTTATTTAATACACATACTGGTTTACATTTCTCATTTCTAATTTGCACCTGTACATAGTCAATTGTTTACATTTGTCAATCTTTGCTTATTTAATTGTATAGTGAGTGTTTGCTTTTTTGCACTTTTCTGTATATTTGTATTTTTGTATATTGTTCGTTTTTATTATGTGTCTTGTCTTGTCATTGTCATTCTGTTGCACTGTGGAGCTTCTGTCACTAAAACAAATTCCTAGTATGTGCAAACATACCTGGCAATAAAGCTCATTCTGATTCTGATTCTGATTCTGAACTGGTAGCAAAGATTTAAATGGAATGTATTTGATGTGCACTATATAAGTAAACAAGTGCCAATAAATATCTATTGTTTACACTGCATGGAATGGAGAGCGATGCCATAACAGGGGAGCAGTTACATGCAACAACCCAATTGATTCTGTCCGTTCAGAAAAGCAGAGTGTGTTGGCAGTGTTTTTCTGATCTGTCGCGCCTCTCTCCATAATGTATGAGCTGCTGGAGGAGCCCTTCATTAGTCTCTGTTGGGCCGGCTGGGTAGGCTGGGGATGGCTCCCAGGGCAGTGCTGGACAGAGCTGTAAATTGGATGGCCTGCCCCTGCTGAGCAAGCAGCCAAGGCAGCGTGTGTGAATTAGGGAGTGTGTGTGCCAGAGAGCAGGCGGCGGTGTTTGAGCTCTGTAGGGAAGCTCATGGCTGTCAATTACTCTGTGCCAATGGAGCCCCAGCGCTGGCATGATGATGGACCAGTCCAGCGCTGCCATCATTACCAGCTCCAGTGGACTCCCAGCCCTCTGCCATATGCGCCCACTCAGGGGTCTCCGTCTGTTCACCGTGGCAGGGATCAGGGATGAGGAAGTAAATGGACCTTGAAATTGATATTGGGTGGTAGAACGCACAAGCTCCTTTATTCTCTTCCCAACATCCACAGGCAAAATTCGAAACTAATTTATGGAGGATTTTTGTCATTTCTCGTATGGAACTAGCAGCCTGTTATTACAGTAAATGATGCATGATAATGGATACAATTCATCAGCTGCTTGTTTCTCATCGGTTATAAATTATCTGCGGATTCGTTTTCCAGAGGCACAATCCAAGTGGATCTTTTGAAATTCCTCTCCACTAAAAATATGTTTTTCTTACTTTTCTTTAATTTAAACGCCTGGCATCTACTGTAATGTCTTTGCACAGTGTACTCAAAAAGGAAACATTTCAATTCAGCAAACACATCACTTAAGGCAAAAACCCTGACTTATGTTTTCAGAGCATGCCCATGAACACACTTCTGCTACACCTATAAGCAGTAGCACCTCTCCCTATATGCAAAATACGCAGTAGGGCACAAGCTGCCTGGGGGGGGGGGCGTCTTATACGGCGAAAAATACGGTAATGCTTAAAAAAACACAATTTTATTTCAACATGCAAAGAAGTATAAATAGGACCAAAGAAGGACTTTTCACTGTCACTGTCTGTGATATTAATACCTTTATTTTCTTCCCATTTCATAGTTTTCCCCATGTATTTTCTTCCGCATTGGTCAGGTGATCGCTCATTCTGTTTCCCCACTGTCTGTCCCTTCCCGTCTGGCTTCCTATTTAGTTTCAATTCTATATCCTGTGTTTAAGGGCTGGATGGTATGACAGTACATAGCGTTACCACGGAATGAAATGTCTACCGTAAAAGAATTTAGTTTTTCCGTATATGCCGTGAAATGTAAAAAAAGTGGGCATGGCCAACTCACATACAGCACGCGTGAGGCTGAGATTTGTCAAACAGTTAAATGCAAAACTGAAGAATATTCTGGAAAGTTAAAAAACATGGAAAAAGAGAAATGAACAAATGAGGAGGGCAAAAGAAAATCCTAAGGAGAGGAAGAAAGAAGTGCAACATCTCTATGGTGGAACGAGCAGAAAGACGTGATTTGCTAATGTACTCACTAGCAGCGGTAGCACAAGTAATCTGTTTCACCACCTAAAATGAAACGCCCACAAGAATATGGGGAAAGACAAAAAATGCAAGCAGCAGCCAGTCAGCCAAAAAGAAAAATATCATTGCAGATTCAAACCACTTTGGCTGAGTCTGTTTGAAAAAGTTCAGGCAAAAATGATGCATATTTTTATAAAGGCAAAGTTTACCCTGTGGATATGTATTTATAAATATATAAAGCTCTTTTGTAAAGAAAAAACTATTGTGAAAGATATCATTACCGTGAAATAATCTTATACTGTGAAATAAAATTTACCATACTGTATTTTTAACCTGCCTACGAGAGCCTGGTAGGGGACCCTTGTTGAGCACTACAGCCACGCAGGCCTTCAACGTGACTATAGTGATTTTGTGAACAAACCCTGGTCATTCGTTCACTTAGACTTTTTTATTCCTCCTCCTTTGGAGAAGTCTTTTGTTATTCTGGTTTTCCATTTGAGGCTCTTTTATGTTTCCTTTTGTGTTTATATTACTTGTTTTTGTGATCAATACACTATAATAAATATGCATTTCAAGCCAATAGATAGTTTGGAGGCAGTTTATTGCATTTTGGAACCAAACTTTAGAAATGTTCTTAAGCACAGTTTTACAAAAAGAAAATGCTGAATATTGATGTATAGAAGTAAGCAGGACAATCTGATTGGATCATTTCAGGATTGTCTTTATTGTGTGAATGTACTGGTTCAGCTTGAGGGAAATGAAAGTTCACAACCTTCCTTGTTTATTTGCTCCCTCGTGACTATACGAAAATGAACTTTAGCACTCGGCAGAATGATGATTTCTCTGGTGGCTTTTTATCAGCGTTTCACTGGGGGCCATTGTCACCAATGACATATCGGCATCTCTTCGCTAACATTTTTCCGCTAGTGATTTTAATGTGCAGAAGGGATCGTAATTTGTTCTTCGTGGATAATATGACCCTTCGCGGAGCAAGATCATGGGTCGGCTGAAGTGATATTTTCTGGTAATGATGGTCATACATCATTCCTGACGGCATGGGTTTAGAGGGTAGCATATCACAGCCGCATCCTCTGGGACACGCTGCCATAAACAAGTAAGACATGAGTGCCCTGTGGAGGGCTGTGCAATTTTTAAGAGCTTATTCTAAGCCTTCGGTGGCTGGAGGTTGAGGCTTTCTCTGTCGTGGTGATTAATACCTCTGAAGCCCCATCATCCTTCTTCATGGTCTTCCACTACCGGGGCACTACATTAGGGCTAGATGTCCTCAAGGTGATCTGTTGCAATCACTCTCACCATGATACAGTTGAGGAGAAGCTGGATCTTTCTGAAATATAGTGTAAGTGAGAGGTGATAATCCCGTAGATTGATTTGTAAATCAAAAAATCTTTTGTTGCTGCTTCACAAGCTAATAATTGAGTTGACCTGTAAAAAGCCAAGACAATGTTATTTGTCTTTGCTTCGTACAAAGAATTCTAAACGCATCTCCTCCTAGAGCTGTAGCTCCTCCTAGCTACAGCCAATAAACTTTGCCATATCTTTTCAGACTGGTACCACTAAAGGAATTCTGGGAAATTGCTGAGAATGCTGGGACATTTACCATTGACTTAACATGGGGTCAACATTTGGAAAGCTCAAGAATCTCATAGAAACTTCAAACTGACCACACTAGTAGAGGTCATCGGTCTGCGCAAGACTATGCGTGCTAAAGTATTTGAACCCCAGGCTCTAGAAGGGGTTAAATACTTACCATTTACTTACTTACATTTTTAAATTATGTTAAACATAGTAACAAATTAACATTTTTATGACAGCAATGAGAACTACCTAGCAACCAAACTGTTTACCCTAGCAACCAAAATTTCTGAAATCTATCTCAGCTTTGGAAAATGATAGAGACGTGGGGGTTGGCTTATATAACTTATAATGTCAAAGGGAACATTGTATTATGTGACATATGTATTGTCACTGTCTCCTCCATAGCATCTAAACTTTTTACCCTAGCAACCAAATCAGCAGATAAGAATCTTAGCTTCAGAAAATGCTAGGGACATGGGACTTGGTGTATATCACTCTTAATGAGATGGGAACCTTTTATGTACATAATTTTTTTTCCATAGCAACCAGATTGTTTAACCTAGCAACTTAATTACAAGATCTATAGCTCAGCTCAGGAAAGTGATTAATGAGTAAAGTTTATAGCTTCCGTAGTGCAATTTTAAAAATAGTTTTAAAACCCAACATCAAAGTTTGTGTGCAAACGTTAGCCGTCTAGTTAAATGTAACATTTATTGATGCCGTGTTGACAGCAAACAGAAACAATTCATTTAGGTACACTTGTGCAAAGTCAGGTATTCTGTGGCATTGTATTCAGGGTTTTGATTCACCAAATATGCTAAACAGGTGTTTAAAAACATTAATGTTACAGGTTGAAGCTCAGTAATGAACTGAAACAGAAAAAGCTCTGTAGGATTTTCAAACCTGGGTGAGAAACAGCCCAACTCTGATACCAAGGTGTGGTCTGATAACGACAGTTTCATTTCACTTTTCACAATGGTGGACTGGAGATGTGTTTACGTTTTTGAGCGAACCATCACTTTTACCAATGACCGCATAATGTTATTTCTGCTTAAATTTTAATGATCTCAGATGATAAGACGGCACAACCTCGTAATATTGTATGTAAATCTCTATAATGGGATTTTGATTGCTGTGACCTCTCAGGGGGGTTTTATGAGCTGTAATTTATCTTCAGCAGCGTAGATGCTCATTTTTCCTGTTATATAGGATGAAGGATTCGAATAGGGTTCATAAATGCGCCTGATAAGTGCAGGCTTCTTAAATTGATTGAATGGCCAAAATGATTTGTTACTTCCCTGTAGACATTAATAGACTTTAATTAGGTGTGAGTAAAACAAACTGCGTGTAAAAAAAAAATGCTTCTTCAGATACTACTAATAGACGAGGCACATGAATCAATCCTTTCCTTTTCAGAAGAGGAAGATTATATGATGTTGCTATAAATAAAACAAGTGCTTCATTGTTGGGCTACTCACCATAATCGACTAATTTGGCTTTATTATTATTATTATTATTATTATTATTGGATAATTAAATAGTGTCTACAATTAAACCAGTATTTTAATTTGAAACAATTGAATATTTCATACATTATTTTGTTTTTGGAAAGTAAATCCACTAAAAATATTTCAAGACTCCACACTTTAAAGAGGCTAAGGGCAAGGATGAAGGGCTGGACTGAGTTGGTTTAGACTGAGTTGGAACCCTACTTCAATATGCATATTCGATTCTGAAACTAAAACCATTAAAAATGCTAAACTATCATCTACTGTTTATAGCTGTGATTATATCTGTCTGACATATTGCTGGTATAGCTATTAAAGTAGCCGTGATTAACATTGCATATGTATACTACAGATCGTTTCTACATTTTTCATGTTTTGACCATAGACTCGAACTTCAGAAGATCCCTGCAATACTACGGCCCTCTCAACAGACACGATAAATTATATTTTACAACTTGGTTTTGTAATTTGGTTTGGGTGCTCTTTTGTTTTAAAATAAGTTATATTTCTTTTTGTACCGATGAGCCATCATTTTAGTTTATTTTTGGGGGTTTTCTTTGGGTTTGAGACCCACGTCTTTACATATGATTAACATAAACCAACCCCAGCTGAGATAAGGATTTACCATATTGGTTACTATGGAATACTGTTTGGTTGCTATGAAGGGGTCAGTGCCATAGTATAATGTTTCCTTTGGCACTTAACTAAACCCCAACTCTCTATCATTTACCACAGCTGAGATAGAGTTCAGAAAAGTTGATTGCTGGGGTAAACGGTTTGGTTGCTATGGAGTTGTTAGTATGATTATCATAAATAAATCCCCAATTCATCTTGAAGATATTTTTATTATTTCCATTTACAGTGGTACCCCGAGATACGAAATGAATTCATTCCAGGGTGGCTTTCATATCTCGAAGCAAGTTTTACATGTAAAACACCTAATCCGTGCAACTGCTCTCAGAAACAACAGTATAAGTAGATAAAAAAATGGAAAACCTGAGAAAAATCAAGTAACATTTCCTCAATCCTTAAATCTAATCATTGTTAATGTAATAAATGATAATAAAACAGAATAAAACAAAAGCAAAATATGTAATATGTATATAAATGTGCCTTACTCTGAGAGTGAGGCGATGTGTCGGAGGTGACGGAACGGATGCAGAAAACATTACGGCACCACGTATGAAAGTTAACTTTCTCGAGATATTTCACGAATTACGAACACCATCGGTTTCGAGCACAAGCGCAGACAGTACCAAACGTGTGAGAAGGGATAGAGAGAGCGCTTCTGAGAGCTAGGTTTCTCTAAGTTGTGATACAGAACAGCACTTTCCACTTTATTAACGTTACGACGCCTTGACTCTAAATTTTGCTATATTGGTAATCTATACATAATGTTTTGCTTGATTTAAAACTGATTTAAAGAGTATCAGCCCCCTTTTAGCAATGTCTGCAATGGGAGAATGGAGCGCCAGGACCCGGAAGCGCAGAGCGACATCAGACTTAACAATCGGATAATAGAGCAGAGCTGTTGGTATTTTTCATATATGGAATTTTCTTTGTATCTCGAAGCAAAATATTTCCTGCGAGACCTTTCGTATCTTGAACATTTCGTAACTCGAAGCATTCATACCTCAAGGTACCACTGTACTTCCAATGGCCATTATAAATCAATGGTATACCTTTAACCTCTTTTAGAGCCTCTTTTCAAATACTTCTGCACATTGGTTGGTATATTCTTGCACGGACTGATGGCATCCACAAGTGTGGAGAGTTTTAAGATTCCATGACGTTTTCAGTTTGAGTTACAGTTTTACAGCTTTTGACCCCATGTTAATTTTCAATGGAAAATTTCAGAGGATTCTCAATGATTTCCCAGAAATACTTTAGTGGTATCAGTCTGAAAAGATATAGCAACCTGCATCAGACCAGTTTGAATGCCTTGCAAATTGTAAGTGATAGGATCCATTTCATTCATTCATTTACCAACCCACTTATTCCCAATTTGGGGTCACGGGGGTCTGCCGGTGCCTATCTCCAGCGCACATTGGGCGAGAGGCGGAGGTACACCCTGGACAGTTCGCATCACATGAGAGGCTGTTATTGTTTCTCGGGTTGTAAGTTGTTTTAATATTTTAAACATTGGTGGTTGGCTGGATACTCTCTTTTTCCAACTAGAGAACAACCTAAAAGGTTCTGTACCACAAAGACATTCTCTTGGTGCATGGCTTAAAGATATCCCTGCAATACCAATATTAAATGAATTAAGCACTTT
This sequence comes from Danionella cerebrum, assembly GCA_007224835.1. Classification (NCBI taxonomy): domain Eukaryota; kingdom Metazoa; phylum Chordata; class Actinopteri; order Cypriniformes; family Danionidae; genus Danionella; species Danionella cerebrum. The sequence continues at coordinate 109,496 of SRMA01025488.1, read as the reverse complement.
GTACAGTTATTGGCAATCAACCAAAACAAATAATTAGCATTGCTCCGTTTTAAAATAGACTAGCTTGTTTTTGGAAGTCCTGCAGCCGGATTCACAGCATCATTTAGCAATAATCTTCAAAGTGTTGGCTCTTGAAATGAGAAGCTTTTGAGTTGGTTTGCAAGTAAACAAAGGTGATGGAATGCACTCTGGCCCGTTTGATAGCTCTTTACCCACTCTCCTCCTCCATTTGTACTCATGACTGCAGTGGGAGCCCTTCGATTATGATGGAAATCTCACAAGCCATTACCATGAAGAGGCTGGGTCCTGATGCAGACAGCTTAATGGACTCATTTGTAATTGGTAGGGGGCAATGGCTAAGCCACCGTGGCCTTTGTATGACTGAGTATAGAGGCATGCATGCAAATGTGACGAATGAATAGGAATTGAGCCTCTCAGGTTTTGTGCGGCTTTCTCCTGCTCTCCGTTCAGCCAGAGTGACCTTGAGAGGCAGTGCAGTAGGTGTTAAGAATTGTTGAAAGAGGTGTTAACACTGGGGGCAGTGAACGGAAAGCAACTATTCACAAAGTCTAAAGTGGCATATTCATTAGCTGCCACATGAATTGCTTTGGAAGGGAGCTGTGAGGTACACACGGGTTATGAGGACTTCATAAGTGGAAACCCAATTCTCCATGGGACTTTGCTGAAGGAAAGGGCACTTTCGACGTTCGAGGCTCAAGATGGAGTATTCAGTGGAAATAAAGAAGGCCATCACTTCAATGTCCGGAGATGCTAGATGATTTCAGATGAAGTTTGCAAAGAGTATTCGAGGATGTTGGCTGTTCCCGAAGCCGTCAACATGAGCTTCTTTGTCCAAGGTGTTTTGTGCACCATTGGGAACCCGGCCTGTTCATCACAGATGTCCAAATTACACAAGTGCCTCATTAATGAATGGCTCAACAGTCTCTGGAGGTGGCCTCCGAGGCAGCTCTTTAATGAGCTGGGAACTCAAACACTGCCAAAGTTTACCTCGACCCTGCCTCTTGCGCTCGGGTCAGTCGGAAGAGCAATTCAATTCAGGGCTACTGAAGCAGAGGGGAATGGCCTCACGCTGATTTCTCTTTTGCAGCTCTAAAGGCAGGAATAATGCACTTTTGTCACATGCATCCTGGGGAATTACAGCTCCTAATTTGATTAGGGGAGATTTGATTAACTGGAAAATGGGGATTTCACTAAAACTTTCACATGCTTAATTTATCCCTTGCCGAGCAGATGCAACATTGTGTCATCCCAATGAAAGGGCGTATGGGAACCCTTTTCAGTCGTTAGACGCCCTTTGAAATCCAAGAATATTGGTATTTCGCCATGCCTCTTACAAGTCAAATGCCTTTGATTATCTCTCCCTGGAAATAGCAGGGCTGTCATTTGGGTTTGGATAAGGCTGCTTGTAAAGGCCTCCTCCAGCATTGCCAGCTTCTCACGGCACGTTTGTTTATAGAACGAAAACTCCTGTAGAGCCGGGTCATTCTATTCATTTGTGTTGCGCATCCTCCAGTATTTTCGAATTATGTATTTCATTACAAGGCCAATTGCCTTTTAGTCTCACAAGCAGCTTGCCATTACAGACTAGTGGTTATGGAGGACAGAAGCTGTTCCGAAGGGCGTGTGTGAAGGAATCCATCCCTATTAAAAATGATCTAGTTAAATCAGCTTTCTCTCAAAGGGCCATCGGGCCTAACCTGCTCTTTGAAATTAATAGCCAGACTGGAACTGAAGTGCTAAGCCATCAATTTACTCCTCCTTCTGACAGAAAATCAGTGAAAACAATCAGGCCAGGTCTGCACTAATGACTTTGCCTTTGAGGCATGTCTGCAAGATTCTTTGGTCGCTTAGAAAAAGGAAGATCTTGCATGTGTTTATTCGATTTCGGTAGTTGCAAGGGCTCTAGTGCTGGGGGCCAAACCCAAACTAGTGCTGTTTGACCTCATCAGACTTCAGTTCCATGAATACATCTGATTTTAAGAGTGAATTTTTTTCATGCAGGTTCTTGATATCAGGTGTTTCAGGAGGAGAGAAGTCCTCAAACTCACCCAAACCATGCAAACCGTATCCGTATATGTTTGTGTTATTTGGGGCATGTGTCAATTCTAAACTCTAAATCTCCTTCCAGACCAGTTAAGTCTACAGCCATCAAACTTTGTCAAGACATCCAAACTGTTTCAAGTTGATTTTCTTTTTCTTTTCAGACTGGTTCAGACAGAATTCTGGGATGCCGGAAAATTTTAGATTGATTTTAAATGGGGTCCGATTTTTTCAATCTGTTACTGAGCATCTTGTAGAACCTTCAAACTCACCCCACTTGTGGAGGTTACCAGTCAGGAATATAACAATCACTGTGAAAAAATGACTTGAACTTCAGTTTCTAGAACGAGTTGAATATTCACAATTGACTTATAATGAAACCTCCCAGAGACATCACTGACAGCTCCCTAGCAACCAAACTGTTTACCCTAGCAACCAGATTTTCTGACCTCTATCTAAGGTCTAGTATATGATAGAGACTTGTGGGTTGGTTTAAGCATATATTACAGAGACAATATTAAATTATGTCACTGAACCCCGCCCACCCACACACACACACACACACACACACACACAACAACAACAAATTTCGGTATAGCTCTTTGGAATGAAGCTGTGAGCCACACGGTTTATGAGCACTTCATAAGTGGAAACCAAATTCTGCGTGGGACTATTTGCTGAAGGAAAGGGCACTTTCAATGTTTGAGGCTCAAGACGAAGTATTCTTTGGAAAGAAAGAAGGCAGTCATTTCAATGTCTGGAGATGCTAGATGATTTTGGATATGATATATGATAGAGAAATGGGGGTTGATTTAGATAACGTATATGGTCACCACATTGTGACTGACTCACATTCACAATAATCTCCCATTCTCAACCTCACCTTGGTAGCAGAGTTTATTCCTGCCTCTGTTTCAGTTCATGACTGGGTTTCAATCTACGTGTGATTGATAATCAATATCACCTATTGGGTATAATTGATCTATAATTCTACAAAATCCCAGATGCAAGTGTAACGTTAAGATTTGATGCAGAAGGAAGTAACAACAAATAGTGATTTGATTTAGATTTTTCTTAGAATTTTGTTAATTATACTTTTCAGAAAGCGCACTTTGTTTACAGCACTATGCATACAAAACTTTTTGATTTTTTTTACTGTATTATATAAATGCTACCGAATATATTTTTATTTTAAAATATCCCAGAAAGTGGAACGTTCAATTATTCAGAGATGAATCTTCATATAAATGTTTATATGTTTTATTATTTAAAATTTCTGCTAAAGTTGTGGCAAAGCTTTCATTTCAGGTTCAACACCCTGGGTTTTAGTTTCTATTCATATTGCATGTTTAACTTTAATTTAACCAAAATGGAGTTTTAATGTAGACTGGATATACATTCTACATCAGAACTATGCTCATGTCATCCACCCGATAAAAACAAAAATCCCCTGTCAGAGTGTAATAAAAATAGCAATAAAATTTGGCTCAGCCGGAGCTCCTTGACAGTTCTTTGGCTTCTATTTGCACCTCATAAATTATGAAGAGAAACCCCCGTAATCCTCTTATGTTTGATTTTATTAGATTTTCTGCATATGATTTGGGCTCTCTCGCGTAGGTCTAAATTAATATCTCAACTGCCTCCAGTCCCACAAATCCGAGAAAGAAGAGAGGGGTCACCGTTGCCCCACTTTCATTAACCGACTGTTGTCCCAGAGGGTGCAGTCAGAAGCAGGAAGCCGCAACTGTTTTCCTGACACTCCGAAGATCCACGTCCCGCTGAGGAGTCGCAAATCACTGCTACGTCCCAGCAGGAGGGTCGACTTCAGCTTGAACAAGGCCTTGTTTTGTTCAGGGCCTGTGAAATGCAATTAGAAACTCCCTCAGGGCTGATGGGGGCAACGGTTGAATGAGACCTCCCCGCGGTCCTGACGGGCTACAGACTTTGAAGTCTCCCTCTATCTCCCCTAGAGAGCCCATCCCTTGCTCAGAGAGGACACTGTGTTAGCAACAGAAGAGTTTTCCATGGGAGCTTTCATCAGCTTTCTCCCTTGAGGGTGTTCTTTTAAATGACGTTATGGATCAGTTGTGATCGTTTTGTCCCTTTTCACGTTGACATTCGCTCCATGCAACAAGGAGCCCTTCTGAAGAAGGCTCCCTGTGTATGTGGCAAGCCTGCAACAACTTCATTTAATCATACAGTGATTTTCTCACTCTGCAAAGAAGCAGGACGGCATTCCAGCACAGTAGTATTAATTGAGCTGAAGCTTTCATCCAATGAGAACGAAGTCTCATTTCAGTGTGAGGTGGAAGCCTCTCATCGGCATTCTGGCCTCGTCACCTGTCCCCTCTGGTTATTCTGGGCTGTAATTAAGAACACGGCCATAATCACTTGACTGTGTGTACGTCCATGTTGAGCAGAGAGGAGGAGTGTTGTAATTGTTTGGCTGCCGGGATGCCGCTCTCCGGGCCAAGAGGGAGGTGTGGGAGTGTCTGCAGAGGGAGGGAGGGATCACAGGAACACACTGTCCGCTACTGAGAAAGGACTCTCGAGCCGGACGCGCTCTGGAAAGGATCTCCTTCTTTGTGGATTCGTGCTCAAACTGTTTTAGGTCGCCTTTGAGGATTCTTCCAGGATTGGTTCACAGGATTGGTGCAACATCTTGCTATAATAAAAGAATTTGGGATATTCTGTACGTCACTGGATTGAGGAGAACATATTTGGTGGTAGTTTGGATTACATCTGGAAGGATCAGAGTCTGAATCCACTTTATTTTGCTTTTTTGGTGAGTTTCTCTATAAAATTGTTATCGTTATTTTAGTTGTTCATTTATTATAGACAATTCCGTGAATGTGAGAGAGCACTTTCCCTGATGTTTCTTGAATATATATCCAGAAAATCACTTGAAAACCTTTGGTTCTGCTTCAAATCTTTATTTTGTAGCTTAATATTTCTGCTTTTGCAGCAGTGAAAGAGTGTCCTCTTGTGGCTAAATCTGCATTGGCTCATGGATCAATGAACTGTATTAATATTTCAGATTGCAGAGACAAAAAGGAACCTTCTATTTCTACAAATGAAGGTATGTAACTCTATAAACCTTCCAACATTGACTGTTAAATCCTTAGAAGTCCGGGGCCTACTTTGTTTTTACTACTTCAAATACTTACTAATTTTAAATCATTTTTTTAGAACAACCCCAGTTTTTGTTTTACTAGTATTCTTTCAAAACATTACCTAGTAATTTCACAACAAACCTGAAATTGTACAAAAATACATTATATTTGTATTCTTTTTACTACAAAAATCTCAAAAATGTTTATGTTTCTAACAAAAATCTGAAGATAAAATATGAAAACGATGGGAAAATGGTATAAAAAATGTGCAAGCACTTTTGGTGCCCATGTGCTTCTTTGTGTCAGAACTTGTGTGAAAAACACAAACAGTATCACAGGTCTTGTACTTCCACGCGTTATCCCTTCCTTCACCACTAGACTTTGGGGCCTTTAACATGAAACTGAAAGACAATCCTTCATTTTCTCCCATTTTAATTTGACTTACCTTGCAAATCTGTGTTACAACTCGTGTAATGTTCGTTTAAAACCAAAAAAATCTTTTATTTAACTTTGCTTTGAAATCAAAACTAAACAATAGGTGGGTTGTGTCATTAGTACTTAATTCAAAACAGTTGATGTGATTGGCACACGCTCCGGTGCTTGCAGAGTCTTCTAAGCGTTAATTGGTGCAGCTTTCACTAGACTACACTGGCTTTTACTTGACTAAAGGAAATTGATTAATTTGCAAGTTTTCTTGATTGGTTTGCTGGGTTCTCCAGTGGTAGTTTCATCACGTGTATTGCTCTGAAAATAAACAAGAGCATCTCTCGAGAGCATTTATCTCTTCTTGGTCTGCTTGGGATGATGTTGGAGCTGTGTTTGACTGGTGCAGAGTAATTTTGAAGATATGAAGGAAATACGATATTGGCACTTTATTTCGTTTATGGTGGATACACACAAAAGGTATAATTTGTGAGCAGACGGTATGTTTAAAACCCGGTATAACACACAATTGTCTTGGGGACTATTGAAAAGTTTGTCAATCAGGTTAAGAATATGCTGGGAATCGTGATTGGATCAAGGGTTGGTTGTTGCCAAAAACACTTTAACGTTGAGGAAGGTCTTGGTTCTTTTTCACAAACATTGCTATAGTTTCGCCAACATCCCATACTCATCACCCGCATGCTGTTTTTGGTTTTCAAGCTTGCTAAATTCAAACTAGAGGCACTTAAGAACTTAACCAGATTACTTTCATATAGAGTTACCAGTAATTGTTAATGGAATTTACAGCTTTATGTTTGAGTGGAAGCTTTTGGCGAATACATTTGTCAGCAGGGGCCAAGGTCTGGACACCAGCACTAGTCTGGAGTCCCAGTGGACTTCGGGTCACGGCCTTGGTTCAGATAGACAGGAGACAGTATGCTTTGTGTTCGACGAGACAGCTGGCATGATAAATGTTCTCATAGAAATATATCCATTCGATTAAAACGTGTGTGGAATTTGTGTTTTGTAAGGACGGCAGCAGTGGTGTGAGCAGTGTTTTGGCAAGCTGAAGCTTAAGCCGTCTTAATGCAATTGAGTTAAGGGACGCTTGTCTCAGGGATTAGGTCGCTTTCATGGTCTCGTTTATTTCTCCGCACTCAGCTAAATGCTTCCCAGAATTCAATTTTTAATTAGAAGCCACTTCCTTGAACACATCATATTTCTAATCCGTTTCTTTTGCACGGGGGTATTTTTAGTTGGAACCAATGCAGAGCTGTGTAGTGCAGGGGTAAGTTTTGTTAATATTCACGTATTTTGTGTAATAATGTGCATTTGAATGGGTTTGATTCTGTTTAAACACAATATTTGTTAAAAATTAAGGCCCTATTAACATAAAAATCTGAGTAGATAGACTTTACACTTAATTTGTAAGAAAATCAAAGAATATCTTATATATTTCATAATCATACGTGTATATGATGATAATCTGATGACTAGATACTGGCTTTGAAGTTTAAATTTAATAACATGGGTTTTTTTCAGTAATGATCTGTTCATGCTTCCTGTTGTTTTAATGCCATTTTTTTGGTGCTTTTTAATGCTTTTTTATGGTTTTGGTACTTATGCATTTGGTATGGGATGGATTGATAAATGGGATGGGCTATGAAAGAAATTTTCATATCATTTGCATCGCCCATGAAAATGTGGATTATAGAAAATATGGCTTTAGCTATCATTATTAATTTAAAAAGATGTATTTAGCTGTCGCTAACTACCGTATTTTTCGCCGTATAAGACGCAATGGCATATAAGACGCAACCAATTTCAAATGAGGAAGATCTAGAAAAAAAATATTCTGAACCAAATACTGTAGTAAAATATTTTATATCAACTGTGTAAAAGTTAACAGCAGTTTTAAGAACAAATATGGGTGTACAAATATGGCCAGCGGCTCCAGAGTTAGGCCGAAGCCGCGGGCTCTCTTACGCCTCTCCTACGGCCGTGACCGCCCTACGCTCCGCGGCGCTCATTCGGCGTATAAGACGCACCAACTTTCCCCCCTCAGTTTTGGGGAAGAAAAAGTGCGTCTTATACGGCGAAAAATACGGTAGTTTTAGCTGTTGGTTTGTATCCACTTTAGAACTTGCATAAATGTTGGTTAACATTCATGAAGTTGTGTAACTAATTATTAAATCAGTAAAATTATAAGTCGGCTTAATTTATGTTGCTATTTGCTAGATTTATGTAAATTTTACTTTTGTAAACCCATACATTGAAACTGTTCCAAACCATTCCTAGAAAGTTGACAGCTGGGTACGAGCGCATCAGAAACTTTTTGTCATTAAAAAATAAAAATTGGAAAGTTGAAAAGAAGTCAAATTATTCATGGAAAAACACTTTTCTGTTAATAATTAAACCTTCAGCACCAATCACATTACCTTCATACTAGTGCAAATGGGAAAGTGACATTTGTATGATCCGTCAGTAGTGCCGCTCCCTCTCCACAGAGTACGCATTCTGTTTATGGCACAGGGTGGAACCATTATCCTGTTTGCTCACAGGAAAAGAAATGTTAATAATAAAGAAATGTTAATAGTTATGTATTAATAAAAATGTACTATTGTTATATGCATATATCTGCTTGTATAATTTATTTAGAAATATTTCTAAATCATGTAAATACGAGGCTTTCTTACTGACACTTCCCAGTGTTGTGCCAAAATGCGATGAACCCGCATTCGATCACGTGATTACACTCAGCCAATAAGAGGAGCTAAAATGAAATGAATTTATCATTCTCGCACTTATCACATTTCATTGTAACAAATTATTTAAATTCAGCTATTAACAGAAGTATAAAAGGATGCAATCGCAAGATGCTTACAGCAGCGAACATTTTGAATATTTTCAGCATTACTCCAACTTTAGATTATTATATTTTATTCACGTTAGAGTTTATATTCAGTGAAATAATTTATGCATCAATGTAAAAAGAAGGGGAAATGTTGTTTACGTTCAATTGTTTATAAACTGCCTAGTGCTGCTTTTGAATCCAAGAGCCCAATGGTAGTTTGAGTAAGTATTATTGACCATCAGCATCGAAAAAGTTAAAATATTTTGCTGTTCCATTTTTGAGTTACACATTTAGTGAAATCGGCTAAATTTTGGGGGGCGCCACAGTAAATATCTGCTTGGGCACCCATTTGGCCAGCAATGGCCCTGTGATCTGTGTCCGGACAGCTCGACTTGAAAGTACTCACCACTTCGTGCTTGCTCATAAAGATAAACTCATAAAGATAATGTTTGAAAAATGCAGAACCTTCAAGTAAATCTTTAGCACAACAGTGTTGAACACCGTCATAAAAATAAATGTTACTTTACCACCAGGCAATAGTAGTAAATTGGTTTCCAACTATTAGATTGTGTAAAGATTGGAGAAAATCCATAAAATCGATTTTGTCGTCAACTGAACACAATTAAATCCAAACTGGAACAACTAGTACATTCTTTCATCCTTAATTCCATTTATATAGAGTCAACCCACAAATCACTTTTTAAGATGTATGGAATCTTGCCCATCACAGCATGTTTGACTCCTGTTGTGTAATAATGGTATTATCAGCAGACCTTCTCAGGAGCTGTGTATTCTGTACAGTTAACCCATGGCTGTCAAGAGTTGATAACTTCCCTCAACGCTCAAAGCCGTAACGTCTTTCTGCCAGGAATACCTTCACAAAGCTGTCTTTCAGTTTTGGCTGAGGTGTGGTGACTGGCACATCCTCCAGTGGTTGTTTTAAGATTATCTGCTATACAAGGTTCAGAATGCATTCTGTGGAATGATCGCTATAACGTCCTTCAAAGTCAATGCGCAGCTTTTCAAGGCTATAGTATAATCTGTTCACTGCAGACATAGGTACATGTTAGTGCAACGGAGTCTGTGAGTCAGAACAGAGTTGGCATTGTTCACAGGGAAAGCTGAGCCGGGACAGTGTATAGCTGACATTAGCACCGTTGAGAGATCAGCAAGACAGCTGACTGTTTGAAGCTTTCAGTACAAGTCAAATAAACACTTTGAAAGACCAGGTCTAGTGCTTGCTTTGCCGACAACTTTCACTAATGTCGCAAAAATGACTGACCACAACAATTCAAGACTCACAACGAACTCTTTGTCTTCAGTGAATTTCTTTTAAGTGTCCTAAACATCAACCATTGTTTTAGTGCCGCTCTAAAGGCATGGTTTCTCAGAAGCAGGAGGTAAAAGGCATCAGGAGACATTGTGTGCACGGCCGGCCCACATCTCCATCACTAATCCCAGACTGAAGGAAACCTGAGCTCTATAATGAAACCGCTCAAGGCAATGGGGAGAACGTAGTCGTTTTGCCCACATTTTGTGCTTGTGTCCTGAACTGGCCTTTCACATTATCCTTTGTGATGGGATTACCTTAAAATGACAAGAGCTGATTTGTTGAAATATGACTAGATGCATTGTTTTACGCTGTATAGAGTTGATGAAAGGATGTTTGGAGGAGGAGTGGTGCATGCGCTTAAAGCTTTTGAGAATTTTATCTTTAAAACAAAAGACAATACTTTGGGTTGGGGTTGTTTACTGAAAGGATAAGGGTTCTGTTTTATCCCATTTCTGAAAAGCTTTATAATGGTAAAAGGATTTGCCCTCATAAATGTTCATGCTAGCATTAGCCACCTGTTCGGAAAATCAGTTGGCATTAAATAAACAATTCCAAGGCCACAGGGGTCGGTATTCAGTCCAATTCTAGTCTTCATTTACCTCATTTTAAACTTTTCTGTTAATTTTGCCCCCCCAAAATTAATCATTGTTTACCACAACGATATCTAATTATGAGCGCTGTCAATCGATAACAAAATTAACAAATTAACAATTTTTTGCAATTTATCACAGTCAATCACACTTTAAACATACAATGTAAAATGTCCATGTACAATGTAAAAATTGAATGTAATCTCACGACAAAGAAATTATTTAAATGCAAAATCTGATTCTTTATTTAATTTTCTGTTTAGCTTGTAACACAGATTTTCTGACGTAAACAACAAACCATATACCATCAAAATCCAAATTTATTATAGTTTATTGATCACAACAACAAGTAATATAAACACACAAAAAATCACTTTTTCTGATCAGTATAGTCATTTAAGTAACTTCATAGTATTAGTTAGTTTTTTGTTTGCTTATTTTGTTTATTTTAGTGTTTTAACGTCTACTTTTTTTAGCCTAGTTTGCTATGGTAAGCACTTTTTGTACATTACACTGTAGAACATTTGTTGTACATTTGTTGTAAAAAAAAAACAATGTAGGGAAACAGCAGGAAACAGAATCAGCTAATCATGTGGCGGAACTCCGATCACATGAGCAAGCCGAAAGTAAATACAAGGGAAATAAAAAGGCAAAAAATAAAGCCGTTAATATAATAGACTGTGACAAAAAGTACTTCCTTGGTCATACTTCATTCTTCTTTGCACGTGAAAAAAATGCATTTGCATTGATTGTGTTAGTGTTTTTAATGTGTTAAATTATATACATTAATCGCATGCGTTTTGCACGCTAATTTTGACAGCACTAGCGATTACATATGCTCAAATGCTAAATAGCTAATGGATGATCTCTCCATAGACGTTTGTACAAAATACAGAAGCTAGGTTGATCTCTCAAACCACTTACAAATATCTATAATAAAGCTGGCGGCCACCTTCAAGTAAGATAAAAACGTGTGTGCCACATGTTTAGCCTTTCGCCCTTCATTCTGAAAATAATTGGGACACCCCTTCACTCAGAAGAATGTAAAAAAGGGGCAGAAATTAAACTCGTCCTAAAAGCAGAAAAAAATTGTGATTGTTGTGATCGCCCTTTGGACTTACTGGGGGTATTTCAGTCTTATCTTTGGTGAAATATGAGAGGTCAGGCTTCCTTTTGCTTTTGTTTGGTTGGTTCGGTAGAAAAACAAAAGATGCTCAATGATGAGATTAGGGTTCTATATTACTGACGGTTCTACTTATTGACTTCTTTGGTTAATCTCTGCACGGAATCCCACTCTTCTAAGGCATGATCTGCACATGTTCATTTTGATCCACAGTAAGTGTTCAAATCCTAAGCTAACCACTTGGTCGGCCTATGTCTTTTATCTATTAACTGGAGAGAGAGAGAGTACAATAAAGGAAGTGTTCACTTAGTCTGAGTGATACCCAACACCACAGACTGTGATCCTGGAGACAGACTGGCAATTTGAGAATACAGACAAATTCCTGGGTCTTATTCAAGAGAAATCCCCTGGGTCTTATTCAAGATCTGTTGAGCACCTGCTGAACACGGTACCAAATCCTGTCAAATTTATAGTTTTGACCAGCTGGATTCATGCAGATCTAAGGGTTATGGAAATTTTGGTTGCATTCATAATCAGATGTTGATGGGCCAAGCCCAGTTCTTTTGCTACATCCAAATTACTGGAAAAACGTTTTCCTTTTTTTGTGATATATACATTGAATTGTAAAGGGTCAGGGTGCATATACTGTGTAAATGGCTTGAGCTTTAACTAACTGTAATATGTGATGGTGTATGTATCGTTCAATCAACTTGGCTGAACTGCATCTTCACAGCAATGGTGATTCTTCAAAAGTCCTACAATGAGTTTCTCATTGATATGTGAATTTCTGTTTTTTCAAGGGTGACCTGGCTTCACTAGACCATGTCATGTTTGCAGACAAGGGTCCACATGACTGGTATAAGTTGCAGCCAAGTTTATAACCTTACCTTGCGGTTCAAATATGAAATGCTGATGCCAATTATTCCAGACGAATGACAATCCATGGATAATATCGCAGAAAACTACTCCTAACTAATTTAAATATCGTCATATTTTAAGCCCCATTTACAATTTTTAAAATGTGTTCTTGGGTCATGTTATGCCTTTATTATTAGATAGGACAGTATAGAGAGAAAGGAAGTGAGTTTGAGCTACATAGGTGGAGGGAGGGAAATGATCTGCAAGCTCGGGAATCAAATTTGGTGAAATTTGGAACAAACATGTGTTGAGGGCCCCAAGGATCCACTAAAACAATGGTCTCGACACCATTGACATTTTGACAGCATTCCCCCAAACCTACAATGTGGAAGCTCCTCCTAAGTAGAACTTTGTCCCATTCCCACAGAAGTTGACAGGCTTTTCGACAAGTGCAGGTGACATATTTCCTGTGTTTCCATAACTCTACCCCTCCTCCAACTGCTGAACAAACTTTCGGATTGCCATTTCGATTTCAAGAATGACCAATGAAAGCTGGCTCTTTTAAGTTGACTCCTCCCACATGTTCATGGTGACTTTGACCACCATGCAGTGTAACACTGAGCGGAATCCCTTTTTTAAGAAGTTTGAGCTGTTTGCGTAAGAGCTAGTGGAGTTTAGTTGCATCATGTAGTTCATGTGGTGTTCAGCATTATCACAAATGTCAGGAAGAGGTGTAGCTGAACAGATGCACCTTCGCTGAGTGGACTTCATTCACACCGAGCTAAAAGCCATGTGGGAACCTGTCAGCACAAGAACAACTGTTTCCCTGTTTGACTCGTTTGCCAACTCTGCCCTAGCAATAATGCGAATCACTCTCGATGTTACTGGATGATTTATGAGATGTCTCCCATCATCTGCGAAAGCTAACCCCAGAGGGACGTCAATAGTAAACACTCTCATGATTCAAAGATTAGTAAAGGTTTTTACGAGGGCTTACCTGCACTCCGCCTGAGCCACACTTGTCTACTTTTGAATGTAGACAAAGCTCCCATCCAACGGCTCCTCCATGAGATTAAGAGGTTTCCGCTGGCATCCTGTCAAGGACAAAATTTAAGGAACATGAGCGTTTAACCTCCAGCTAATCTTGTCTTTGTGAGAATGAAGGGATTAGACCATTCATTTCTGCATGCCTGGAAGGGTTAGGCCAGTAATGGGCTTGATGAATGACAAAAATGGCTTGGGGAAGGGAGCTGCCAACTGACACAGGAAGACAAATTCGCTGGTGGCCCGGCAGCTCCAAAAAGAGGCTTAACTTAATTCCTGACCTGCATCAAAATAGAGCATTACCGTGCCATGACACTTATTGAAAAGAAGCAGTTCAAGCAAAACAAGACTCGTAGACACAAGCTCGCCATTTTCAGTTGTTATTTTACTGCTTGTTAATGTAAAGTTTGCTGGAAGGGTACCCAAGCACATGCTGTTCCTTGATTAATCCGGATGTAAATTAGATTTAAACACCAGTGCCATTATGATTCAAGGGTCTATTAAGGACTCTCTGTACTTATTATTTAGCTTTACTTGATTAGCCTGTCACAGCTTCAGCCATTGAGCTGTGCCATGTGGCCTGTACCAATCATTACAGACTGTCTGTTTTCCTCTCTGGAGACTCACCGTCTCTGCCAGCATTGCTCCTCTTCATCTCATTGAGGCCTGACATGCAGCCCTTGCACTTTACTCTCTCACAACAAAGATCCCAATCGAACCAGTGGTTCCATGAACAATTATCAAGCTCCTTTTGGTTGAAAACTGTTTTATTATTTGTAACAACCACTATTTACTAACTACAACAACTAACCAGTGGTTGTAGAGGCTGGAAAGGCATGAGTGCTTTCATAACAAACCCTGAAATAAACCCAAGAACCTTCTTGTATTCCTGTATTCTTTAAATGGTTTTCATGGTAAATAATGTCTTGGTTTACTAAGTAACCTTGTTCCTAGAAGAAGGTTAAAGAGACTGGTGTCTCATGTTCTTCATTCGAGTAAACATCTTGTTTTTCGTTAAAAAAGTGAACATTTTGTTTGTTTGCATGATGAAAGGAACTTAGGCATATGTGAACTGACTCGACTGTGGGACACACATCAAAGTGACTGACTGAAAGGGAATGTCTTGGTTTCTTGTGTAACCCATCATTCACTGAAGAATGGAAGAAGACGTATGTCCATCCCATAGTTGTCATTTAATACATTTCGAAGTGACAGACTGAAAGGGAATGTCTTGGTTTCTTGTGTAACCCATCATTCCCTGAAGAATGGAAAGAATACATGTTTCCGTCCCATAGTTGTCATTTGGAACATGTCTGAGTAACCTACTGAAAGGCAATGCCTTGGTTTCTTGTGTAACCCATCATTGCCTGAAGAATGGAAAGAAGGTGTATGTCTGTCCCATAGTTGCCATTTGATACATGTTGAAGTGACCGACTGAAAAGCAATGTTTTGGTTAATTGTTTAACCCATCTTTTCCAGAAGAAGCGAAGGGGTATGTATGTAAAATGATTAGACTAAGTGACACCCGTGGTTTAGTGGACGGTGCACCAGACACATTCACACAGTTGGGCAGAGCGATACGGATTCAAATTCTGAACTCGTTGTCATTTCTCAATCCCTCCTTCTACTCTCTACCCACATCTCATCCTGTCATCATACTGTCCTATTTGTTACAAAAAATGACTGACTGAAAGGGAACATCTTAGTTACCCATCATTCTCTGAAGAAGGGAACGAAGACATAAATCCCATAGTCGTCATTCGACATACGTTGAAGTAACCGACTGAAAGGCAACATCTTGTTTACTTGTGTGACCCATTGTTCTCTGAAGAAGGGAGAGGAGATGTATTTGAAATGACTCTACTAAGGGACACAAATCGAAGTGACTGAATGAAAGAGTTTGTCTTGGTTTCTTGTGTAACCTATCATTCCCCAAAATCATATTTGAGTTTTTTGGGTCCAGGGGGTGGAGTTTGTCGTTGTCATCACATTTTCTCACTCATTTGTTGACAAACAGCAAGCATAAAGGCGGCCGAAGCAAAAATACGGAGTGTATTTTCAAAACAGCATGAATCGACTGCCACCTGTTGGTTTGGTAGACTCATTACAGCGTTTCAGCAGTGTTTGAGGGTCCGAGAGATGCCACGTCACTCGGTTCAATATATACACAATATACTCGCTTCAAAGTTGTCCTGAAAAGTTTTCACTGAAATGCTTTTTAGGATAATACAGTTACGGTACAGAAATAAACAGGAAGAGATTGATTAATTGATTAATCCATAAAGAACCAATATATTCAAAAAGATTTTGTGTAATGTAAATGTAATGTTTTGACTCTTTTTTTTCTGTTTTTCTATTTCTATAGAGAGAAATGAGGTGGTCTGTGGTCCACATCTCCTCTTGAAAGATATTTTCTTTTTTCAGAGTAGATTTGTGACTTGTGTGTATAAACTTATTTGAAAATGAGGATGTGGAAAAATCTGTGTCCTCTGGTATCCAAACATATCCAAATTCTTAATATTCACTCATACGTTTATCAGGGACATGCTGTATTTCATTCTGGAAGAACATTGTTGTTTTTGGAAATCAAATAGTTCACGTTTTGTTGGATTCTTCACACACATTTACTTTTCATAACGTTTGAGTGACCCCTGCCACTGTGTCACCCCATTCAATAGCAACAGCTCATCACAAGGGATTTGGAGCTCAGCTCAGGCGAATAAGTTGCTTCTTGTGTTTCCATCCTCCATGGACCCCCGGTGTTCACGAAAGGAGGTCTACCCCTTGGAGAAGCTAACAATCCATTATGGGGCTCTCAAAAGACCTTTCACTATAGATACAGCAGCACTGGAGAAAAGGTCCAAATTGACAGCTCAACACAAAAGACATTTACTGCTTTGCTTTATGTGCATGAGTGCTGTTCAAAAGGAGGTAATTGCAGGGTGTATAGATGGGCAAATCCTTAAGGGATTTCAGCCCTTCATCACATTTGCATTCACTATTAGTGCTCCCCTGGGAGGGACCAACAAATGTCACGGTGAAATCAACGTCACCAAAAGTATGGTGGTTTGTGAAACGGCACATGCTATAAACTCTGCTTCATTCATGTTGTTGAATTTTTGTTTAATTTCTGGAAATATTTAATGGCTTTTTTAGATTTTAATGAGTTTTTTTTTTTCATTTTCTATTGTCCAGTAGTACAACACTTCACCTACATGTAATCACCTAAATGTTATTTTATATTTAGACTACAACCTTTGTCTTGAAACAGTTAAACTCTTTAATGGACTGTCTGAAATCCAGTTGCCCGGTGCAATATCTCAATTGCTTGCATTAGATGGCGTTCTAATGATGTCTAAAACCATTTTTAATTTGAAATGAATAAAATCCCAGCTAGCATCATGCTGTATTTATGTAGCAGGTATATGAATATTACGCACTGTAATATCATTGGCCAAATATGTGACATCTAGTGGTGAAATAAGTGCACCTTTATTAAGATAAAAAACGTCTCAGTGACAACAATTTAGCTTTATGTCTTACCAACGCAGTTTGAAAAGCCACATGGTCTAAGATTTTAAAAAATGTGCTGCATATTCTTTTATTTTGTCATGTTCAAACCTTTTGTACAGATAACATAATTGAAGAGCCTGATTTGAACCCCCAAAATCAATCAAATTGATTCCTACCTTTGAAATTTGATGTATATTAGAGCTCACTGTATATAACACTTATATAATAACAAAAAGACTAGTGGGAATATTAAACAGAGTTATTCTGATATTTATACACATTAGAAATTAAAACATTTTACCAGTCTGCTGCACCATTTAAACATCTTCCTGGGGCTTCAGTGATTCATTGGTTGCTTGTCCTTGTCTGTGTGTTTCGTCTGGTATTGCCTCAAAATAAGCAGTTGCTTGTAAACTACTGCCATCTTCTGGTGACATTTAAAATAGCTTTTTGTACGTGAGAATTCCACACTGGGGTGAACAGTGCTGGTGGGCCACATATGACAGAGGATGCATTAACTGGATGTGTCTGTTTTATTTGATTGACTAAGTAAGATTTCCCTGGTAGTCAGACTTAAATGATCGAGGTATTGTTTTTTTTTAACTCCATGTCTTTAGATCTCTCTAAGTAAATATGCCAACTGACAACCTGAAATTCCTATTGTGTATAAGCAGGACTAACTAGTAAAATCATATCAGCTGACATTACATTTATTTAGATTTTTAGGGAGAGAGTGAGGTGAGTTCTGACAAAATGTTTTAAACACAGTACTTTAACTCAAACTAATGTTTCCGGGGCATTCTATGCAAAAACAGGAACTTAACCAACAAACGAATCCAACAAATCGTGAGCTTACGTTCACTTTTTTTTCTTTCTGTTTGTTTCTCTAAATGTCTAATGCTCCAACTGAGTTACCCGCCAACGCTGATTAAACCCTGCTGCCCGTCACAATGTATTCACAGCTAGTAGCATCTTCAGTGTTTCAAGCTAAATACAGCCGCAATTTCTGCTAAATCTTCTTACAGAGTCTTCTGTAGTGGGTTATGATTAATATTTCAATAGGAGTGTCTTGAATAGAAATCAAATAAACACAAGGAAAGAGTATTTTATATACATATTTCTGAATAATTATAAAATTTAGAATTAGAATTTTTCATACCGGACAAAATCTCAAAATTCGACTGTCCCTTGACAAAATTGAACATATGTAAAAGCTAATGACATAATTTATCTACAAATTCATCAGTTCTAAATGGACATGAAAGGTTTCGTGTTTTGTATTAGAAATAAAAAGGCAAAACTATTGTTAAATTATACAACAATTTAAGAAACCCATATATTTCACTGCAAGCAGCAATGGATTCTGAAGAATATATATTTTAATACTTGAAAAATGAGAAAAAGAGTTGTTCTGTGCACGTGCACAATGCTGGGCAGTTAAATCTCACCGGACAGCAGAATACATTAAAACCGTAACACGAGCAAATTGGTAGAGAACCTGGTTTGGGTAATATTCGATAAAGAAGAGGAGGGTCACATTACCAGGAGATTTCACATGCACATTTTTGCTGCCAATTAAAATGGTTAAACAGAAGTGAATCATGCTAAATACTTCCTAATTTTATGAACTGGAATGATTTGATTTTATTTTCAGGAAGGTCAAATCTCCAGTAAATAAACAGGAATGTCTGTAGTGAGAGATTGTAACAGGTTTAATACTTTACTTTGTAAATTATTTATTTAATATATTGTATTTAATATTTTCTGATTAATGAACACTAGTTAATATCTTTCCTACTTAACAGATCAAGTATTTCCTGTGCTGACATCATCTTTTTTCTGCCCTGCAGGCCCTGGTGATGTGGCTATTAGCACAGATGTCAGACCTGGTTCAAGGCGGCAAGACGCCACAAGCAGATTTTTAAAGCCAAAAAGACTGAAAGAAAAAGTTGTTTGTACAGATTTGAGGGCATCTGAAGAGCATTACCACAAGCCCTTCGCCAGGAATGTTTGCCCCAACAACAGCCTTGCCTCCCCCCCACCTGCCAGTGCCCAGTGCTCCACCAGCAGGTCTGTACAGAGGTATAGTGGTACCAAGACACGATGTCCAAAACTGAGATCTCACTTGCATGTTCACCGCTCTGTTCTCTGTTCATGTGCCTCTAGATCATGATTTACTGCGGCAGGAGTTGAACTCTCGCTTCCTGGCATCTCAGACTGTCGATCGTGGAGGTTCTTTGGCAACTCCGTCCTACCTGCGCACCGAGTTCCACCAGCACCAGCACACACACCAACACACACATCAGCACACATTCACGCCATTCCCCTCTACCATCATGCCCAGCCCACCGTCACCACTTGTGCGCACCCCTTCTAGACAGGTGAAAACAATACACCACTTCATTCATTGAGATGCAACCTTATGTGAATGGTCTCTAAGTGACGACCACCTTTTCTTCTCTTTTCTTGCAGCTTGACAAATATCCTGCAAAAGTGGATACTTTTAATAGAAATGCTGTAAGTTTCAGAGAATGTAACGTTTTCTAGGTATACTATGTAATATTTCAGGAGTAGAGGCTGTTTTTGCCACAACACAAGCCCATGGATTACATTACACGGTCACTAAAAACTGAATTTAAAATGGCAAACTCGAGTCCAGCTCTTGTGGTATAGTGGGTAGCAGAGGCGTCCCTAGGTTAGTTTGGAGACATCGTATCCTAGGTCTTCCCCAGTCCCTCTTCCCTGGATCACCTCTCTGGGGATCCACAAAACACATAGTTGGGCAAACTCCCATGAATCCTCCAGCACCATGTAGAGGGTATAAAGCTGGTCTGATGTTGAAAACCACATTGTTCCTCTTAAATCTGAGGTTCAATCATTCGTTGAATTTTTCTCTCCAATACTCTGGCATAGACCCTCCCACTTTCCTTGGGAGGCTGAGAAGTATTTATTTTGACTAATTTGCTTACCTGGGCCAGTCTTGTATCACTAGCGTATTTGGAGGGCATTGGGGGAAGCGTGCAAGGTTAGCTGTCTGAGTAAGGAGTCTTAGAACATAATTGGTGTCTGGATTCGAGGTCAAGGGTGAGAAGGTAGGGATTTGTAAAAACTAATGTCAATGAAGCTCTGCTTTTGAATGGCTTAATGACTGTCTAGGCTTGAAAGTTCCTCCCGAAACTTGTTATTCGTTTTACTGTTAAATACCAGCTTTTTTAGGTATTGAATCTTATTAGACTTAATAGATATATTTCCCATTCAAAGCATGACTCCCATTGACATGCAAGAGAAATGTAAAAAAAAGGGATTTTCTAAGTAAAACTTACGGGGAAGTTGTTAGCTGTTAAAGATAGTTGATATATTTATTAGGAATTTTAGCACCTTTTCTACAATATGATACACATCACAATATTATGTCCATGATATATATCAATACAAATAGAAAACAGCTATTTTACAGAAAATATGTCAATTATTATTTGACTTTTTTTGCAAATAAAACTACATCTACAATGTTTTAAGAGTCTGAAGCGAAGAATTTCAGGGTCTAGTTTTCTTGATATATGTTAAAGAGTATAATGTCATCCAGCCACTGGGGGGCAGCAATAAAGCTTGTGGTCTTTAAGCATAAAACATATTAGAGGAAGAGTGAGATAGTTCTTTTTAAAGATAGTTTTATAAAGATCCTCTTGTTTCCAAAAAATGTTTACAGGTAGTTCTTATGCGTTTTATCATGAGAAGCTATTATTAACATATAGCTAACATTTTCTCACAACTGGGTGACTGATGTATGCAAATTACTACTGCTGTTTAAAACAATTTGTTTTATTTTGCCTCTATCATAAAAAAACAAACCAACCCTCATGTCTCTATGATTTTCATAAGCTGAGATAGAGATATGCCAAATTGGTTTCTATGGTAAAGGGTCTGGTTGCTATGGTGGAGTCAGTGACCTAATATAATTTTCCTCATGCCGTTATGAGCAAACTGGAGCAACCTCCAGGTCTCTAGGGTTTTTGTAAGCTGAGATAGATATGTCAAATTGGTTGCTATGGTAAACAGTCTAGTTGCTATGTCCCCTTTTTGACTCTGTGATATATAAACCAATCCCCATGTCTCTATTATTTCTTAAAGCTGAGGTAAGAGTTTTAAGAATTTGGTTGCTAGGGAAAACAGTTTGGTTGCTATGGAGTTGTCTATTTTTGTATCAGGATTGACTGTTTTTTCACACCACATTTTAATATTTCTGTTGGTGTTTTACATGTGCTGATATTTACAATCCCATGTAACTGGAAAAACAGTTAAACTCATACCAAAATTGTTCTATACTAAGATTTACTAAAAGTGCCATCGCCAGACGCGAAGAGTAACCAAAATGAATTTCATGGCACAATAGCAACTGAAAATGGATCGTTATCTCTGAAGGGATTTTCTTTTTTGATCAATTTCAATAAAACCTCTGCAGTTTAAGAATGTGTCCTTTAAAGGGAGCCATTTGGGTTGTAACGGTATGAACAGACTTTTGTTTCTTGATGTTTAATGACATTTTTATGCTGTTTCCCTCCAGTTGGTCCCATCTTATCCATCAGTCCTGACTGGAATAGCTCCCATGGTTCCACCTGCTGGACCATTCAGCTCTCTCCAGGGAGCTTTTCAGCCCAAGGTTCGCCTGCCACTCTTTCTCTCAGTTTTCTGTTCAGTTTGAAACACGGCTCTCTTAAAAGGCCTCCACAAAGCCTCTGAATAACTTGATATTTCTTGGGTTGAGATGACCTTCAATAAAGAAACAAAAGACTAGGAACAACTGGTTATTCCGGTGGTTTCTGCAAAGCATTTATTTTCATCACCAGTGTCAAAGGCCAGAAAAGAACTCCATTGTGTCATGAACATCAGGATTAAAGTAGCTTCGTGTTTGCAGGCTTCAAATCACCTAGATGTGGTGCCAAGACCAGGATCTGTACCCCACCAACTTTTACAGAAGGATGCAAAAGTAAGCTTCCAACTTTAGCCCAACTTTACTTCTTTTTCGCTATATACACCATCATGCTCTGTTCAATCAATAACAAAAATGTATTTTACTCATCATTTTAGCTGCTTGAACCCATGTGTCCTAAAGCCAAGGTAAGATTGCAGTATTGCAGTTCCACTGATGCATTTACTGCACACCCAGTCACGCTCTGTTTTTTTAAACGTTTACTTAGAAACCTGGGAAATGGTGTGGAATGCATGTTCACATTGCTTGGCAGGTCTACAACCATCAACAAAAACTCAAGGTAGGTTTTCACTTAGATTTATGGAAATCTATGAAAATGAATTAAAGCAATAGACTGCTAAGAGACAAGGTTAGAGCAAAGATATTCTGGGAGGGATGCAGTCTTCACAGGATTTGTTCTTTCTTTTGATTAGAGATTAGGTTTATTTCAGGGAGGCTGCTGCCCTCTTTACCGACCCCTGTTATACAGTTTAAAACAAAGCATTAGGGAATTTTTTATTCTTTGAGAGACGTCTCATATGTTGTAGTTGCTTAAATTGAATTATTGTAAAAATAATCAAATAAAAACTGTTGTGGTCAATATTATTTGTCAATACTGTGATTGGCTTTAGAACAAACAATGTTGTCCAGTGACTTGCTACTTTAAACTAATTTGAGCAAAAGACGCATTATCAAGATGATAAAACTAGTGAGAGGTCTCTAAAGACAGTCACTAAAACCATGTGCAGGAGGTTCATTTTACAGACCCAAAACAGTGCCAGCAGTGCTGACTAGTGGTAAAAAGAAGGAATAACCTTGGAAGTACAAGACCTTTGAGATGGTTGTAGTTCGTTGTGGCGCAAATCAACGCACAATATAAAAAAAAAGTACTTGGACTACCGTTTAAGGATTTTACACATTGTTTTCATCTTGTCTTTTTAGTGGGTTTTGTGAATATTTATTTTGTCCAAATACTTTTGATTTTTGTTATAAAACATAAAAACTGTTCACTCTCAATTTCTGTATATTTTGCAGTTAAAAAAATACTACTCAGAATAATACTTTTTGTACAATTTCAGGATTGTTGTTAAATTATAATGTAACAAAATAAAAAAAAAACACTAAGGGTGTATCTAAGAGTGTAAGAAGAAAAATAAAACATTTTTAAAATTTAAAAACTTTTAAAAAGGGTGTAAGAACATATACAGAAAACGCAACTTTATTTGGCTTCAAAAACTGAAGATGCTCAGAGGATGATAAAACTGCACTGAGAAAAGAGGGGGTGAAAGAGGTAGGGGTACGGAAAAGAGAGCGGTTTCAAAAGCTAAGTAGATCTTTGATATATACACACACATGCTTGAAAATATATACATACATGCTTTCCTTTTTTAGACGCAGAAGTGAGGTAACTAATTAATTAGAATTTTACAATCTTTACATTTTAAAGTCACATTTAATATTATTTTAAGTCACTATAAATGTCCTTTGTGTTGCAGAAGCAGATGCAAATTGAGCCACAGAAGTTAGACTTCGGGTTTAAGCCTGAATTTTTCAATCGATCTGGCTCCAGTTTTATGGGATTGCAACCACGTGATTTACCTCGGCCCTCCACCATCCTCTCCAACGCTGGTAAGAATTACATTTTTGGACATATCCTACTTTGCAAAAAGTTCCAATGTGGACGTTTCTTTATCTCCAGCTTGCTGGCCCTGGAACAATACCCCAATAAACAAATTGGATTACAGTGTAGCGTTTGGGGTGAGGCTTAGCTGCATGCCAGGTCTCCAATCTTTTACCTAGAGGACCTTGTCCTACCGAGGTCAAATCCAATCCTAATTAAATAAAGCTGAAGCAGCTAATCATCATCTTCGGGATTAGTTAAGGGCTTACATCTTAGAACAGGTTAGATCTACATTACCTAGAATGTTTGCTTTCCAGGAGTAGGTTGTTAGGTCAGTCAGGGTGTAAATCTGTTCAGCAAGAACAAAATTAGCAGAGTGAATGTATGATAACGACTCTATATTATCTAAATCACCAAGGTCCTTTAATTAAATCTACTTTATCTTGTTAGGTCCAACACTTCCTTCGGTTTCTGCCTATGGACCTTCACCGCATACTTCAAGCAACCTTCAAAGTCTAGTTCCCCTTCAGGGTAAGGTTGTTTACTGCAGAACTGAATCCAAAAGTTCTTCTCCAAGTATAATCGAGTATGTCTTGTGCAGAGCCTCCAAATAAGCCTCTCACATTTGGAAATCTAAGTACGCTGAGTACATCGGCCTTTGGAGGACTGGGAAACCCTTCGCTTAGTAAGATCATGAGTGTTTTGTACAATAGCTGGGAGATTTGGTTGTTCCCCGTTTAAGTCAGTTCTCTTTGATTATTTTCAGCACCTAATTTGTCACAAAAAGATGGTAAATCTGTGCCAACTTCAAGTGGAATGCAACTGGAGCCCTGGAACAGACTGCATCAGATGCCCTCGTCCTTTCCTACACCTCCTATGTGTCCTAGACCAACTGAATCTGAAAAAGATAGACCATCAACCAAGAGAGACTCCCATGTGTGCAAAGACGAGCAGGAAAGGTAAGAATTCAACCACTTTCATGATGCAAAACATTTGTAATCCTGCAGAAAGATGATGGAACGCTCTTTTTTTTATACACACTCATTCTCTATATCCATCAGTATAAATAGAAGTTACCGTAGAGGACACAATGATTAGCCGCCATGATTTGTTTAAACTATTATGTTTAAAATTGTCTTTCTGTTATTCAGGAAGATCATAACGTGTAATTTTTAGCCTTCTGATGTTATTAGTGATTCCTTTTTGCTTTATTACATCATTTACTGTCATACAGGCAGTTTGTTTAACTCAAATGGAGGTATTTCTTTGGGTCAAGGTGAAAGTCAAAGTTTCGAACAAAACCAAGTTTTCTTGCAAACCGTTTGAGGGTGTCTTTCAAAATCCTCTTTATAGTCTTCCCTTTTCATTAAAGTCTTTGTCACATACAGTGGAATTGGATCGGTTATTGTTGAGGGGTAGCATTTTGGAAACAGGAAATATGTACAATTGGAAAGTTAGCGCAGAAACACCCACATTGTCCACCAGAGGGCAGTTTGAGATAAGGGGGTAAAAACTGCCTGTGCAACAAGCACTTAGCAGAATTGAAGACATGGGCCAACTTGCTCATTTATAGCTTTGGGTAGAAGCATGCCAAGTCTATTGTCCTTCTTGAGAGCTTCTTGTTATCTTGTTCTCACTGGGGGGTTGTTTTGACTCCAGCGACGGACTTGTTCGAGGCCATCTCTCTAAATAAAAGCTCTGCATTATATTGAAGGAAATGGAGAGTGAGGCTTTATCCAAAAAAGTGAAAAGTACCACCTGATCATAATACTCACTTTGACACTTTTTCATTTGCAGGGAACCAAAAGAAAAATCAATTGCAATGCATTCATCTCCCATCCAAAGCAATGCAGTAGACAGCAATCAGTCATCTGAGTCTTTCAAAGCTTCTCCAGAACAACCCAAAGAGGAAGACCGAACAATTGAGAAAACCCAGATCCAAGAGTCTTTACTACAGACTGAGGAGCAGAGAGAGAAACACAAAGAGACCCACAGTGAGAAACGAGAAAAGGATGTAAAATATGAGCAGCAGACCAATGGAAACAAGGAGGGTTCTGCAACCCATCAACCAAGAGAGGATCTCAAGCGGCCAAACAGTGCCACCCAAACTTGGGAACCAGCTGAGAAGAAAACCAGGGTGGAGTACGAGTCCCATCACAAGAGCAGCAAGCTTAGAATTAAGGAGGAAAAGAGAGATGGGCATAACCACGACATCACAACACAGCAAAACTTTTTGGAGAAGATGTGGCACGGTCCCAGAACACCCATTAACTCCGCACATCTTTCTGCTCATCATTTGCCAATAGGAATCCCACCTGGGCACCCTGGTCTTGACAGGTCTCGGTTGGTCTCACCTTTTATGGGAATGAGCCCTGTACCTGGAGTTGAAAGAATGCCTTATCCCCCGGCATATCCATACCGGAGTTTGGACCTTCCTCGAAGAGACTACCTAGCAAAGGATCTGTTGATGAGGACTGACCACCTGCAACGAGTCATGATGGGGCATCCCGCGTACCCCCGAGAGGTGCTCCTGCAGACGATGGCTTTGGAGCAGAGGAGCCAGTTAGAAGAGCGTCAGCGGTTGGCTTTTCTGAGAGAGGAGACTGAGCGAAACCGAATGCTGGCTCTGCAGCACTCTGCAATGGAACATCACTTAGCCCCTGCAGCACTCCTGAGTGCAACCCCTTACCCTAGCACAGGCCTGCCCCACCACTATAGCTCTCTGAGCAGAACACTCCATACTCCCTATGTATCTGCCTCCCCACAGACTCTGTTCCCAGTGCTGGCAGGACGGCCAGGATCCCCAAGACGAATGGGTGCACTGATGGACAGAGGCCTATCGCTTTCTCACAGAGATGCTGAGACTCGATGAGCCCCAATCAAGGACTTGCCTTCAAGCACTTCATGTCAAACTATGTAGCCTTGCAGATGTACAGAGTTGGACAGTCACGAAAGAATGTTTTTGTCAAATATTAAAACATTTTAAGAAGAATGTTCTACCACTATTATACTCTATAGCAGGGTTCCTAAAGGAAATTAGATCCTGGAGGTCCGGGATCCTACAGAGTTTAGCTTGGCTGCAAGTGTCTAGTATACCTAGGAAGACTTTAATTAGCTGCTGCTGGTTCTCTATGGCAATCTTGTCTTTAAGAGACAGAGCCCAGCACAAATCAGCAAAGTACTGTGAGGAAAGAGCATGAAAGCCAGAATTTAAAAAATTTGTAGAAAAACAAATTGGGAGCCAGTAGTGATGCTAAAAATCAGAGTAACATGTACTAGTTCACCATGCAGATAATTAACCTGGTAAGGCGTATTTGGAAAGAATGGAATGCGTAACAGGTGGGCTGTCCGAGAAGGGCCTCTAGAGCCAGACTCGACTCAACAACATGGCCAAAGACTTGCGACTAGAACCCCAATGACTTGCAACTTGCCCTGCATTGACTTATGACTTGACTTGGACTTGCCCCGGCTTGACTCTGACTTGCCTTGATTGACTTGTCCTACATTAACACAGGACCTGACTTGGACTTTTCCTCCATTGACTTCACTCTGACTTGCCCTGCATTGACATGGGACTAGACTCAGACTTGCCCCGCATTGACATGGGACTAGACTCAGACTTGCACCGCATTGACATGGGACTAGACTCAGACTTGCCCCGCATTGACATGGGACTAGACTCAGACTTGCCCCGCATTGACATGGGACTAGACTCAGACTTGCCCCGCATTGACATGGGACTAGACTCAGACTTGCCCCGCATTGACATGGGACTAGACTCAGACTTGCCCCGCATTGACATGGGACTAGACTCTGACTTGCCCTGCATTGACATGGGACTAGACTCAGACTTGCCCCGCATTGACATGGGACTAGACTCAGACTTGCCCCGCATTGACATGGGACTAGACTCAGACTTGCCCCGCATTGACATGGGACTAGACTCAGACTTGCCCCGCATTGACATGGGACTAGACTCAGACTTGCCCCGCATTGACATGGGACTAGACTCAGACTTGCCCCGCATTGACATGGGACTAGACTCAGACTTGCCCCGCATTGACATGGGACTAGACTCAGACTTGCCCTGCATTGACATGGGACTAGACTCAGACTTGCCCCGCATTGACATGGGACTAGACTCAGACTTGCCCCGCATTGACATGGGACTAGACTCAGACTTGCCCCGCATTGACATGGGACTAGACTCAGACTTGCCCCGCATTGACATGGGACTAGACTCAGACTTGCCCCGCATTGACATGGGACTAGACTCAGACTTGCCCCGCATTGACATGGGACTAGACTCAGACTTGCCCCGCATAGACATGGGACTAGACTCTGACTCATCCTCTATTGACTTGGGACAAATATTTTGACTGATTTTGGCCAGCTGTCTCAAATAAAAAAAATCCTCTAAACCTGTGCATCAAATGTAAAAGCTCTGTCCAGCCTTGAACCCAGATTAGATGCCGTAGGTTTATAACAAATCGATTGAGCAAGCATTCAAAGAGCATTACTTCAATGCATTCTAAAAACTGATTTACAGAGTAAACTTTTTCTTGATTCAATGGCAAATATGTGTGGCTGTCATCAGCATACAAATGAAAGGCCATGCTTGCAGAACTTTAGCCGAAAGGAAGTAAATTTACAGGGAAGGAGTGGCCCAAAAATAGAAATACAGTTTGGCACTCTTATCATAATATTGATTTCAATACCTTTAGCACTACTTATTAGAACTCAAACCTAAGTGACCCTTCCCCTCCATACACTCCATAATTGTAAGTGTTCTCTAAAGAGTGGGAACCTCAAAACAACTCTCAGATTAGCTGTAAACTATTTTTGAAAATTGTGGTTTAAGGAAAAAAGATATTGAAAGCCGTTTCAAAAATATAAGCTCCGTGAAGAATTGGAAGACCAGAGGCAGAGTTCTAGTTAAGCCCTGGAGTGGCAGACCATGAAAAGCCTCTGAAAAGTAGGGGCGCACTTTCGCTAAACACTGTGGGTGTTTGCGATGAACGTTTTGTCTCTCACGTGACGAGATGCAGGGGATGCGTCGTTCAGTGATGTAGGCAGTGACTTTACAGTGATTTGTTTTTCTATCTTTGGTTTCAGCCCTAGTCAACGCCAGCACAAACATGTCAGATGTTTAGAAATTTACTTACAGGGGAAAAAAATACAGGAACAAAACTCTGGGAAAAATTTTTTATTTTTTTTAATAACCAATTTTAAAAATACACCATTTTGCAACAATGGATGCATGCAATATGAACAAATAATTAAACAAAAAATGCAAATAAATTAGGGAGCGATTTCCATTTTAAAATGTTATTAAAACCCAAGGATAAAAGAAGCTAAAATTCTATTGTAAAAAATGACCAATGCTAAAGTTCCCAGAACCAAACCTGAGAGTCTCCTCTACTAATCTCACAACTCTGCTGAAACCACAAGGCTACACCACGTCCATTCCCAGACCTCGAGCCACTGCGGTCAGGGCTCTCACAGCTCCTGAGGGCCCGGAGAACCCTGCTGCCTCCTCTGGCTCCTCGCAGAGCTCCGTCACGGTGTTAAGCACACAGTACACTGAGGATTCCTCCACTCTCGCTGTGCTGCTTTCCTCTGAGGCTGAAGAGGAGGACGAGGGAGAGGAGGCTGAGGAAGAATGCTGAGGAGAGCTGTCTGCAAGCAGCAGGGGTTCTTTGGAGAGGGTGTTGGGCACCAGGAGCTTGCGGGGGGTCCGTTTGTCAGCCATGTTCTTGAACAGCTCCTCGGTGACCTCCACAGTCTCGAAGCGGACCATGTTGAGCCGCAGGTAGCCGTCGTCGTCTTTCTTGTACCTGTACAACAGGATTTGAAACAAAAGAATCATGTTTTTGAGGGCATTCTCAAATGAATCAAACCTTTTTTTTCTTGAGGACAAAGAATTTTGTTTTGTTTTTGTGAACTGTATTTTAAATTAGGAATATTTTGTTTAACCTCTTAAGCCCGAGAGTCCCCGGTACCGGGGACTTGCCCCCTTGTGCGTTACATTTTCACTCATAGCTCACGAACCCTGAGAATAACCCACACATATTAAATACTGTTGTGTTCAGCGGAAACTCCTCTAAAAACGTATCTAATTCAATTTCATATCCGTTAACCACAGCTCGAACGCCATGCAAATAAGCAACAACATGTCCGGAGTATAAT